>MTQE01002217.1:1609983-1632118 GCA_014337955.1 Aspidoscelis marmoratus | reverse complement strand
GGGATCTATTTGAACAAATACAAATTTTCTTACATTCGATTTGATATGAAGTGAATGCAGAAAATAACCCATTCGTGCACATTCCTAATGTAGCTATATAGATCTTTTTAGCTATCATTTCAGTATAAAGCAGGGACTTAACTGGATGTGTTTTTTTCTGGACCCCTCCTTTGAAAGATGTCCTTATCTGGGCCAAAATGCATATAAAATTAATATAAGCTGCATCCACATACAGAAAAAAAGTGTTTCAAAAGCAGCTTGGAAGAGATAGCATCTACAATGGTAGTATCTTAATCCACATGGAAGTCCAGAAAATACAAATGAACAAGTGACCCAAAATGGTCAAGGTAGGTAACAGCCAGGAATTAAAAGTTCCACCAGAATTTGGACCACATAAACAGTATATGACCCAAAATTCCAAGTTTCAAGTCAACATAGGACCATGCATTCATCAGATGGTTGCCTCCATATTGACATGATTGTTAAAGCAGTATTAGAATTCTTCCCACGTAGTGGTAAATCACCCCAAATGGCTGCTGCAGCAGGAGGTAGACAGACACATCTGGCATGCAGCTACAGACCCAGGCTACCCCCTGGTTAACTTTGGCCACCACTCAGAAGGCAAATGCCAGTTTCAAATGTTAAAAACAAAACAAATCAAAAAGAAGAACATATGGAGAAGCCCCACAGGAGATGCTGTCATTCGTCAATGCCACTAGTGATCAAAAGCTTCCTTACTTCTATTTGCATTTCTCAGTTTTGACAACTATGAAGTCATCTCTAAAATCACAGCAACTGAAACATCCATGTAAGTTCCTTGAAACACAGAGCTATGATAGTGGTTCATCACGCTTGGAATTACACTTGGCATTTATTTCTGAGAAATCTTACCAAATCTGTTTTTCTTTCTTTCACCTCTCAATTAACATCTCTTCTAATCCTAGCACTAGAAACTATTTAAAGCCGGAATTAACAAAAGAAAGAAGCCAACTGTTTTCAAGTGTCCTATATCTGTTGAAAACTCTCATCCTTTGTGGACTACAATAATAACCCAAATGACATGCCACTTATCCACCCAGCTGAGAGCACTTAAAATCTGCTTTGCTCCAGAAATTATTCTCTATTCCTAAAAAAATTTTTTCACAAAGTCTTACTGTACAGTCCTATTGCCACTTGCTTCTTGCAAACTTCTGATTTATCAAAGATACAGCACCATAATTTTCTGGAGCCAGTGCACAACATGATATTTTTGGCAGCCAATGCTGACCTTCCCCCCCCCAAAAAAAAGGGGCATGCCCTTTGCATCACATGCAGATTTATGTCTTCTTTTGCAGGGGAACTGGGAGATCCAAAATAAATCAGCAACCACATATGAGAAGGAAGATTTCCTACAGAAAAAGTATCAAGGGTTGCTTTCCTCCTTCCTGCTGCACAGCTGTTAAAGGTGCAAGATTCTGGCTTACAGTACTCAGTGCCAAACCTAGACCATACAAATAACTCAAATATCTAGGGCAGTATCCAAAGAAGATCTTAAGGTCACTATGGGGTCATGGCCATGCTGGAGAGTCCTCCTAGAGTGCAGGATTGGCATGATCCTGCAATCTAGGAGTACTCATTGCACCCTTACTACCCTTGGGTGTATGAATGGCTGCTGGTATGGATGCCTAGCTAATGCTTCCAGGTTGGAGAGACAACAGGATGCCTTTAGAGGCTCTTTGCAGGAATTTGAGAGCAGGTTAAGAGGGATGTGCAGAAATATTCATAACATTCATTATTTGTACTAATTTTTCTGAATCCGGGCATTAGTACACAAATCAAATGTTAGGACATTCGTACATTAACATTCATACGAATATGAATGTTTTGGACATTAATACAAATAGTTTGGACATTCGTTAAACTGGGGAGGTGGGAAAATTGCTGCACCAAGCATATCTGCAATGGATCCAGAGTGGATTAAAAGTGGATTCAGGACGGATTTGATGCTTTCAGAGCAGATATGTTGCAGGATACAAATTGGATACATAGTGGATACGTATGGTATGAGGCATAGGGACTGGCAAGAGGTTCACCAGGCGCCTACATTGCATACATTTCGGCACCTGGTGAAAACATATATTTTTACATAGGTTCTTACTGTTTAAATAGCCTTCTCAGGGTGCTGTTCTGTTAGGGAGGGACAATAGGGGTGGGAAGGAGGTTGGGGGTTATATTTTCAATTAGGTTTTACCATTTGATATGTTTTAATTTCATTGTACCCTGCCCTGGGACCATTCAGTGAAGGGCGGAATATAAATATATACATATAAATAGTTTGCCATTAATATCTCAACAAAAGAAAAAAGGTCCCCAGCAGAGTAAACAAATGTCTTTATTCCATACTTGTTATTTCTTGTTTCACACATCTTTGCAGAATGATTGGGTTTCCCACAACACAGACAGTCTGTTCCCCACACTGGGTAAGGTCTCTCATTATAACATACACCACACTTGTAACAAAGTCTTGGCGTAGCCATCCTTGAATGCTCTCCTCTCTTGTTGCTTTGCAGGTGTTTATTTTTGCTCTTATCATGCATCACACCCTGCTGTTTTGCTTTCATCTCAAGACCTTTAGTTGATTCTGAGCTGCTTCCTCTGCTCAACAAATACCCACAACTCTTTCAAGTGTTAAATCACTTGCTTTCAACCATCTTGCCCTTACTGGCTCTGATTTTACTTCCCAGACGATACGATCCTAAATCAAAGAATCATTCAGCTGATCAAACTCTCAGTTTCGAGCCAGTAATTTCAAATCAGTCACGTAAGGGTCTACGTTTTCTTCTTCTTGGTGCACTCTTTAAAAATAAAGACAGTGCTTCTCATAAGGGACATTCTGCTCTGGTGTGCAATGTGCTTCAGATTTATTAAACACTACCTGTAGCTTTTGTTGGTCTGATTCCTCATGAAAGTAGACGATGTTACAATACCGCAGTGGCTTCTTCTTCTGCAACATGTAGGAGCAACTCTTCTTATTGGCTCCACTTGCCACCAAAGCAATGTTTCCATGTTCTCCAGTCTTCTGCACTATTTCCATTGACTACCAATTTTTCTGGAGGTTTCAACTAATCCTGGGAGCTCACAATGCTTCTGAAACCTTGTAATATTCATGTTTTTAGCCCACTCATCTAATTGGGCCAGTCCAGCAGGACTGACCCAGCCTAGGGCTGTTCCAGCAACTATGGGCCTTTTTCCAATAGGGCTTAGAACCCTTCTAAGACCTCATTAGGAACCTGATTAGTACCTGATTGATACCTGACTGATACCAATTGGGAAGGCCCTATCTTCACCTGGACCCCATTGAAGGCCCCATCCGCAAGGCCCTGTCCCCACGAGGGCAGAGGAAATCCAGATTTAATGAGTCCTTCAGGCCCTTAAATGGGATCTTCAGGCATCTTCAGCCCCCACTTTTTCCACGTACAGTCAAAGATCTGGATCTTTAAGATCCGGATCTTTGACATGGGGTCTTCCTGGAGATCTGGATCTTGAAGATGCCTGAAGACCCCATTGTGGACACCTTTAATCAGGTCCACATGAAATCCAGATTTAATCCAAAGTTCTTTCCTTTCTCTCAGATCTTACAGAAGGAGAAAATGACGCTGGGATGAATGTTGTTCACTATATAAGACAATAAAATATTTGGTTTAGTTGTTCACCACAACTTCCCTAGCATGTGCCAATTTATCACCAAGGAACTTCCAGAAGCAGGATAACAATCTGTGATTTTCCAGGCACAATTTTTTTTTGACATTCTATTTGAATTGAATCAGATACCCAAAAATCTGATCTGATTTGAATCTTTTAAATTTGAATTTAACAAGATTCAATTCATATTTACCAAATTTGAATCTATTCACTCAAATTTTTAATTCAAATCTGCACATAAAAATGCCAACAACATTTGTATGAGTACATACGCATCTTCCCCACATCCGGACACATCTGTACACATCCATACAAGTCCCATGGTTATCCTGTATGCAACCAGTTTTTGTCCCGTACAGATCCGTAGAAATGCAGGAAAGATGTGGATCTTCAACTACACTTCATGTACAAACCTGAAATTCAATTTGAATGTTTACATTTGAATTTTGGGACATTCTATTCAAGTTCAAATGTTGAAATTCAGCACATGCTATTGGGTTTTGAATGCCTACGAATATTCATGCACACCTCTAATTAAGATTGCCAGATGTAACTGTAGCATTACCAATAAAGTCCCAGACAGCAGTGGCTAGTGGTTTACCAATCTGGGTGTTCACAATGGCCATGGAAGATTGCATAATTCCTTGGCACACTGATGCAAGGTCCACCTACAGGCAGCAAGTGTTTCTGTAGGCCAGTTCTTGTTCAGCCTGCAGCTGTTCCCATCCAGTTCAAAGAGCCACAGGTCTCAGGTTACTGAGGCAATAAGCCAAAATAGAGCTATTGCAAGAAATCCAGCAATAACACCAGGTTTTTCATAATCAGAATGGTTACTTATGTAGCTGCTGGCCCCTTTCAGACTGGACAAGTGTAATATGGTTTGGAAGCTGCAGCTGATGAAGAATGAAGCTGTTAGGCAGCTGACTGGAACAGCTGGTCAGACACACATCTTGCTTGTCTTAAAAGAGCTGCATTGGCTGCCGATTCACTACAGAACCCAATTCAAGGTAATAACTTTAACTTGTAAAGCCCTAAATCACTTGGGCTCCAAATATCTAAAGGAATACCTTCTTCCATATTGACTTGCCTGTGCCTTAAGATCTGTAGGTGAGGCCCTCCTGGTTGTACCACCACCCTCAGTAGCAAAAAGGGATCAGCACCTGAGATAGGGCCTGCTCAGTGATGGCTCCCAGATAATGGAATAGTCCCCTCTGAGGTGCTTCAGACACCTCCACATCATATGTTCAAAAGAGCTGTGAAGACATACCTCTTTATTTATTTATATCCCACCCTATACCCATAGGTCTCCGGGCAGGTTACAGTTTTAAAACAACAGGTTAAAACAGTAATATGCATAAGAACACTTAAAAACAAACAAGCAACCAAACAAACAAAAAATCCAGCATATTTAAAAAACATATTCAAATATTAAAACACTAATGTCTACAGTGGGGGAAAGAAAAAAATGGTCACATTAGCCGAAGGCCAGGGCAAAGAGGTGTGTCTTTACCGCCTTCCTAAATGTATACAGAGAATGGGTGCGACACACCTTGAGGGGAAGACTATTCCATAGCCTGGGGGCCATTACTGAAAAGGCCCTTTCCCAGGTGCCCACCCACCTCACTATTGAGGATGGTGGGACAACCAGGAGGCCCTCACCTCCTGTTTAGTTTAGTTTTTAAAAGAGAAAAAAATAGAGTAGAAGGATGGTTGATTTACACAGAGCTGCCTGGTGGGTAGATAAAAATAGAAATAGCTGAGAGTGGTTTTCTCTTCTCTGTCCCCAGCCCAAAGTGCTAACATGGTGTCAAAGCACTGGTGTTGTGCTAATGAATGAGTGTAGAGAAACCAGATTTGCCTCTTAATGGGTTCTTTAATCTTAAAATGACCTTTAGGAACAGATTTTGCATCAAGGCAGAGATCATTATTACTGTCTCATCTAGGAACCACTTATGTACAGACTGTCCAAATCTGGGAAAGTGAAGAAAGAAATAGCTGGATGGGGTAAAGATATTTTATTTCTTTTCTTGTGTCAAAATGACATTTCAGCCAACTGTCATAAAATCATATGTAGAGGAGACAGGATGTTGTTCTTGCTGACTATAGTATCCTCGTGAGTTATTCTATTTTTTTAAAAAACTATGGAAGATCTTTGGCCTCTTTCATTTTCAAGACAAAGCGAAGGCTGCAAAAATAGAATTATGTTGTCTTAATGCTTAAATAAATAAATAAAAAGTCCAAGTCTTGAGTTATTTAAAAGTCTAGGAAGCAAGCTTCTCTATTTAGAGTGTCAAAAATACCACTTGATTAAAACCAACCTTTTCAAAACACAAATGTTATTGCTTTCTAGATGTTTATGTGAAGCCCTTTTTGCACTTATCTCAGTCAATCCGTATTAGCTAGATCCGTATTAGTTAGATCTAGTGGTATCTACACTGAATGTGCTTTAGAACAGCAAATTTGTGCTAAAGAGTGCTAAGTATGGATGCAGATCACAATGATCTGGTCTACCATTTGCACAGTTCTGTTCTGCAACTACTAGATTCCTGTGCAGACAATGTGTTCTTAGCAGCTCCCTGATCTGGGACGTTTTCGCACGGGGCTGAACGGAACGCGGAAAAGACAGCTGTGGACACGTCATCCGCATTGGCCGCGCGCGCCTTGCGTTCCGACGTGTCCGCAGCTGGCTTTTCCGCGTTCGAAATGTAGAGCACTTTGAAGTGCTCTACACGCGTTCCAACGCGGACGAGCCGCCCGCAGCCGTTCGGGAGGAGAAGCGTTCGCGCCTGCTTCTGTCTCCCGAACGGCTGCGGGCTCGGCTCCGACGCCGCGCGGCTTTGACAATCAGCTGTTTGACAAACAGCTGATTGTCGATCTGCCTCCGCGGCTGTCTGCGCGCCCCTTGCCGGCATTTGCCGGCTAAGCCAGCTTCGGGCGCTTTGAGCATTCGCACCCAGACGCTCCAGAACGCGTTTACACGCGTTCTGGCGCGTCTGTGTGTGAACGGGGAAAGCGCCCGAAGCTGGCTTAAGCTTTCCGCCTGAACGCGTTCCGTTTCAAACGCGATGCAGTGCGGAAATGCCTCTGGATTAACATGCAAGTTCAAAAAGGTCCTGAGTGAAACATGTTAGGAAGAGAACTACGTATTGCTCTGCTTCTGTCCCATCCTGAATAGAATACTGGTTCCCAGCACACACTTTTTGAAGCTAGTTGTGGATGATACCCACTGTGGCTGTTGGGACAAAGGATGAGACAAATAAAGAGAATGGGCTGCCACAAAACTCCATGGGACAACTCCTTTCAAGTAGGGATGTGCACGAATTTTTATTTTTTATTTTATTTGGTTCATATCAAATACAAGAAAATTCATATTCGTTCGAATAGATCCCCCTCAAATGTAGTAGGATTCAAATTCAGTATGCAAGTTCAATATGAATTCGCATATGAATTGCATACAAATCGATAACAAAGCTTTGTACAAATATATCAAAACATTTGATTCAACTTCGAATGTGAGCCTCCGAATGTGCCAATATTCTATTCGAATTTGAATGTCCAAATTCGGCTGAATTTGTACAAATTTCAAATGTTATGAATATTCATTCATGCATACTTTCAAGCCCATCCTACTGAAATAAAATGTGTTAACCAGAAAAAGAAATACAGCCCTTAAGAATTAGATTTGAGAAATGAAAAGACAAAGACCCCTACCTATTTGATCCTTGGGCACAAACTAGTCTGAGTACTTGGCATTTAATTATAGAGATCTGTATGAATAAACTTTAGCAACTGATGCTGTAGGCTTATTCATGTTTACTTTTAAAAATCCAAGCATGCTAAATTAATGCATTTCCTTGGCACTAATTCCAGTGATGTTGGTATCATGCAGTCTCTCTTTCAAGTGCTTATTCTATAAGGAGGCAAACTTGTTTCAGAAAACACAACAAATGCATCAGTAGAAGGTTTGTTGTTTTGTTTTGTTTTTAAGATCTTCTAGATGAATGTAGAAGAACATATCTCAAAATGAGATTTACAAGCTAAAGATAATTCAGGTTCAGCTCTTTGCTTGTCTAATGGGGGAAGGTAAAGTACCTAATTAGCAAATACCTTATGAGAGTAAGTCTTGCCAGTCACTGCATTAGGAACACTTCCGACATTCATAGAAATGCCTCTATTTTCCTCCTCTTAACATTTGTTTTGCAGTAGTCACAGCAATAGCAGGGCTCCACCTGTCTTCCATTAAGCATCTTTAGGTGACCCTGAGGGTGGCAGACGCCATTTTCCATCCCATTAATTTTTTTTCTGAGAATGATTCCATATCATCCTGTAATCTGCAAATATGGGGCAAACTCACCAAGGCAGTTGTTCACGTTTGTTTGTTCATTTGTTTGCTTGTTTGTTCATTCATTCATTTTATCCTGTCCTGAACCCGAAGGCCTCAGGATGGGTTACAATAAAATCATAATAAAAACAGTGACAATGCCTGCATGGGGAAGGGATATTATTCCTCCAGGGCAAAGAGGCATGTCTCCACCAGTCAACTGAATGCACACAATGAGGGTGCCTGATGCACCTCAGAGGGGGGACTGTTGCATAACCTGGGAGGCTATCACTGAGAACACCCTCCCACATATTCATGCCTCTTAATTACTGAAGGAGGTGAGGCCTCCAAAATGGCTTCATTGGCAGATTTTAAGGCCCTTTCCGCACTAGGCCTTATTTCAGATTATATCTCAGGATGGGGACCGACCATCTGCATGCCGGTGCAGACTATGGTAGGCCCTGGTATGGCCTACCATAGATAGGACTAGCATGAAGATGGCTGGTCCCTATCCTGAGATATAATCCCAATTAAGGCCCAGTGCGGAAAGGACCTAGGACACAGGCAGGTCTATGTGAGAGGAGGAGGCCCTTTAGATATTTGCTGCTGCTCTGGGGCCACGAGCCAAAGGTCCCTGCACACTCATGGTGCAGTGGATGTGCCTGGAAGAGTAAGGAGTCTGTACAATGCCACATACAATCAGCTGGCATCCCACCTGAAGGTCTCATTAGAGAACTGTAAAGGAAGAATGGAAGTAACCTCTCTCATTTCCCCAGCTCTGCTGCTCTGCCACCATTCCTGCAACTTACCTGAATTTTTAATGTGGCTTCACACAGCCCTGTTTTAAGGAACCCAGGATACAGCTGTGTCTGATGAAACTGTTGCAGCTTGGGAGCAAAAGTTCACTGGTTTAAATGTTTGCAGAGGAGCCATTAAATAAGTTTGGCCTTTTGCCAGGCTCCCAGGAAGTAAGGCACTGAGCATTTTGCAGGCTTCAGAAATTGGCATTCATTAGTGCATTCTCTGTGTGGCGTGGTGTGATGCCCATTGGCTTTCTTTGCATTGGCCCACTTCACCCTACCTCCCACCCTTCCTTTTGGCTGCCATTGCTGCCACACCACCCCCATGTTCTGCTTTTTAAAGTGGAATTAACAAAAAATGGGAATGCTCAAAATGCACATTCACATCCTTTTTTGTTAATTCCGCTTTAAGTAAGCGGGATCCCGGCCTTACTTGTTTAACAATGCTACCTTAATAGAGACTTTTACTGGAGGAAAAGTGAGCTGTGATCATTTGTCACATTCAGGTGGTTTAAAAAACAAGACTTCCAGGTATTCTGCAAAAAGCAGGTACATACGGAACATGTAGCAAAATAATATGTGGTCATAGGGGTTAAATATACCGTAAGCGCAGAACTTATAATTGCAATAATTGAACCTTTTAGAACTAAAAACACTCCCAATCCTCAGGCCTATTTGCAGTACAGTTAGAGAACTTCTAGGGAAGGACATCCACACTTGGAGGAGGCTGCTACAGCCTCCAAGCACCCCCTGCCTTCCTAGAAGTTCCCCCCTTCTTCCCACCTTTTCCACCATTGACCAAAAGCTTACATGGAGCATCCAGGCAGCAGCCATTCAAACTTCTTCCAGTGTTCTGGGGTCATCTGAGGTGCCATGCAAGTGCGCTGGCACCTCAGCCAACCATAGATGTTACTGTGACTGCATATGCACAGAGCGTCAGCATTGTCATGGTGACGGTGCTGATGTATGTGCAGTCGTGGAGGTCACCACAACCAAAATGGCGGCTCCCAGAAGAGGACCGCCCCCTGGATCGGTCACAGGGGAGTGACTGATCGTGCGGAGCTTAGTCTGTCATTACCTAGTGCCTGTAAGTGCGAGCGCTAGTTAATGTTGGGCCATCACACTCCTTACCCATCCAGTGGACAGGAAGGGAAGTGCGAAAATGCCCATGTCTTCATTTATACCTAATGCTTGTTTTCATTACTTCTGGTATTCCCAATTCTTCTTTATCTCTTCCTCCCCAGAGCAAAAACTTTCAGACACTCTGAGAGCTTTGCCTGCTGAAAAGAGGGAATATTCATAAACATTCTGTGTCATCACAGTCACAGCGGTTCAACCCAATGGCAAATCACCTCCCTTCTCTCCCCCACCAGTAGTTTCTAAAGTCAAAAGCCACCGTCTCAATCATTTCAGGGTGAAGAAGACACACTGCCCTGCTATTAATTTGCTTATGCAATGCCATCTTATATCACACTGCTTTTCACTGAAGATCAAGCTAAAATACATCCAAAAGCAATGAAACGCTGCAAATCACTGAGAAAGTGCAGGTCAAAGATGTCTGCGCTGCTGCAACATTTATAGCTGTTTTGAGAAAGAAGAAGAAGAAGAACGTATCCATGTGGCTTCTGTGGACATTAATCTGCGGGGCTGTCATTAAACAGGAATGGGGTCGGAGAGGAAGCTGTCTGCCAGCCATTCCCCACTAAATTCAGCCACTTTGGTGCATCTTTAATTAAGAGACTCCAACTTGAGTTCCAATTGACAAACCACTACATCTAGATGACAAGCTCTCAAGAATGCTTGAGATCTAATACAGTGAGATGGGGTGATGGTCGGGGTAATTCTCGGGAAAATTTCTAATTACTTTCCACTTCAGAGGTTAAAAGCAGAGCTGAATTGAATTGGCCACTTCAGATTTTATGCATTTTTTATCCAAGGCACTGTGCTGTAAAAGTAAATATCTGAATCGAAATGGGTGACCCTCTGCTGATCTCGTCACTGCTATGCTGTCCTCATTTCTTCCAGCATTCATTTGTCAGTGCTTTGGCCCCTTTATTGTTCTGTCATTTAATCTAGCAGCGCTTTGTTAAAGTTTATTTTCAGTACATAACAGAAGTTAATCAATGACAGCCCTTTAGAGAAACGAGAACCATCCAGTTGAGCAAATAACGTGCTGTCTAATGTGTGAGTCAATGAACATGGAACATCCTTTGCTGTTTGCTTTGATCAGCAGATTATAAAAATTCCCAGCAAAAAATTTACAATGGGTGGTGGTGGTGGATGCAAGTTTTGCAAAGTTTTCCTTGAATGATGGTTATTCTGAGCTTTGTGAATGGATGACTTCCCCTGGTGTACATGCTAGTGCATGCTAACCTCCCTACCCATGCATCTGAGTGCAGCCGGATGGTCTGGGTGCCGCCATGTTGGGTCCTAATGGCAGTGCTGGTGCATCAGTGCCATCATCAGGACAACGGTGACATGCTGTGCACGCAAACTTGGGTTTGGGGTCATCTGATCTGCCAGTGTGCTTGTGAAGCACCTCAGATGACTCTCCCAGCACCAGCAAGTTGCAAATGGGCTGTACCAGAGACAGGAAAGGCCATCTCTGGTAAGGGTAAGTTTAGTTGTGGAACACGAAATCATGTCCCACGAGTAGTCAACCTGCAGTATGCTCTTGCACAAAAGGAGCCATTTCTGGGTTGGAAATTGCTCCTTGCTGTACAAGATACTCCAGCAGGGGGAGCACTGCACGTTGACTATTGGGCCAAGTGCAGAGAGGCCCCTTGTCTGAGGAGGGTGGAGCTCTGCCATCCTGTGCCAGTTTATGGCCCTTTCCTTCCTAGCTGCCACTGAAGGGTTGTGAATCCATCTTGCCTGAAGAGACACTTGTTTCTTCATCACTTTCCTCTCCTTCTTATATCCTCATGCACTGTGTCACCCCTAAGACACCAACCATGCATCCCAGCATAGGTCGCACAGGGCCTTTCTGCACTTGCTGGTATTCCTCACCAGTAAGCCCAATATGAACCTCCCTGCCAGATGTTAGTGTGAAATACAGGAGACCCTGTCAGTGCTAGTACAAACCAGTCTGTGTTCTGGAGTACCAGGGGACTCATTTCAGCAGGAGATGAAAATGTGCCACAGAAATGAATCCCTGGGAGCTCCAAGGCTAGAAACATTTGTTCCTAGTCCTTCACAGACCTGCCCCAAAGCCTATGCAAGCTTCCAAGGCAGTGCAAGGGCTGTCCAGAAGCAGCATTGTTCCAGACCCTGGCTTGCCATGCTCCAAATCACCAGGCCTTGCTGGTCCAGCCCCACTGGTATGGGTGATGCAGACCATCTCATTTGGTCAGGTGGAGGTAAGGCAGGTAACTTCTGCACACCAGATGTGGCAGAACAAGGTTTCCTATTCTGAGGCTACTTTGGACAACTGGTTTGGCATGGGGGGTAAAGTCTGATTGATGTGTTGCTACCATGCCAACTCTAAACATGAAGTTCTGGATTCATTTCTGCTCCAACTTTGTTCTGGGTGGTGCAGCCAAACCCAGTATCAGCTTTACATGGAACCTGCACAACACCTTTATGGTGCTTAGAACGCCCTGTGACCGGGGAGCCATTTCCTGGGTTCAGAGACACCACTGGCAAAATCAAAGGCAAGTTGTGAACAGCACAACTCTGCATTAATGTGGAGTTGAAAAGCATTTCCTCCCATCATTTGGAAGTTGCCTTCAGTTGTAACCCTGAGGGCAGGAGATCTGTCTTATTAACAGTTTATAGGCTGCTCTGAGAGTCCTTTAGAGGGCAGAAGAGAAAATAAATAAGCCCAGCCAATGCCCACATCATTGACAGTGCTATTGGCAGGTGTGAGATCTATGTAGACTTTTTGCCAAGGTTGTGGTATTTATACTTTCAGCCCTATACATGGATCTCTCCTCAGGGTTTCCAATGGAAAGTGTCAGGTATGACATCCATACCACTAAACCCCATCCAGGTAAAAACAAAACAAAATAAGCAGAAGAACAGAAAGTTAAAATAATGAAAGAAAGATTCATCTCTGATTAAAATGCGTTCCTTTTCAATGGATTTTCAGTGGAATAGCTGTCTAGTGCGTCTGCAGAAATTTCCCAAGGTCTCGTTAAGAAGAGGAAAATTGGCATTGATGTTTATGAATAAATGGCTATAATTTGCTTCCTTGCTTTTCACAAAATGCTGCGATACACCACAGCAATGAAAAACTGTATGCTGCATTTCACTTCTTTTTTACTTTATTTGTTATAATAAAAATGCTGGCAGTAAAATTAGGGGGGACAGGAAATCACAATTTTTTGAAAGATAAGTAAATATATAAAGGAAAGTAAAATGAACTGCTTGAATGAAAATACGTCTTAGGCAAGGGTCCCATTGGGCAATTTAATCTGGGTTTTAAGCAGATTTTTTTAAAATCAGCAGTGAGGTCTGGTTGCTCGGGGGTTTTGGCATTCCCACTGCTAGTTTGTAATACAGATTCGCAGGGGAGAAACTGTTTCCCTCCCTCCTCCCCTCGGCAGAATCCCCTCCTCATGCAGTCAGCAATTGGCTACATGGGGTGGGCAATTCAAACCTCACCCCTATATAAACCTGCTTCTGGAGATCATGGAACTTTTGTTCTCCATTTCACACTCACTTTCCCTTTGTTTCGTGTGAGACCGGCAGATCAGAATGGCGCAAAATGGCAGGGGTGAGGCAAAAGGGGGTGATTGAAGAGGCAATGCTGGAAGGGAGAGATCAGGCAGGCTTTTACACAAGCCGACAGCTTTGTGTCTGTCACTAATGCTCACTGATCTCTTTCTAAAATCAGACACTGATCTCTTGATACATCTCACCCTGGATACATGTATCTCTTAGATGCTGCAGGCTCTTAATCCTCCACTCCTTCACTCCACCTCCCATTCAGCCAGCACGATCCCCTTAGCACGTAAGGATGGACTGTGGTAGAGACTTTGCCCATTTCAGCTAAAGTAAAAGCTAAAGCAACTAGGCCAAAGGAGAAATTCCTAGGTCACAGTAACTTTGCCATATATCTCTCAAAGAAGGTCTCAAGAAGTCATAATATCTACAGTACATGTAAACAATGTACAGCATCCAAGGATGTTGACATGAGATATCCACATGCATAAGCAAGGCTTCTATTGGTCCCTGAGTTTCCTCACCATAACACCATATATGGTACTTCCTATGTAGCAACATCCTTGCATTAGGCTGGTTGTATCCAGATTTCCCCCCTCTCTTATAGTTATGAGTATCCTGTACTGTTTTTCCACTGTGTAACTGTCTGCTGTGTGGAAGGGTATAAAGAGCCCTGACTCTTAACAATAATGAACCTGAACCTGCTTTGAACATAACCCTGCTTTGAACGTGAACTTGCTTTGCACTTGAACCTCCAATAAACTTGAACATGCTTGCTGACAGACCTGCCTGCTAGCTAGTTCATTACTACAATGGACAGCCCAGGGATGAGGAGATGAGGCCAGGGGAAACCACAGCTTCTCATTGGTTCAAGGGAAACTGAGAATTCCCCTAAAGTATGGTTCCTTCTCCCCAAAAGAAGCTTGGTTTCCCATTTGATAAATAGTGAGGATTATTTCTGAATCCAGCAGTGAGACCTCTTTTGATCTGAATATAGATAATCTGCGTTTCAGGACCTTTAATCCTCAGAAACTGTGGATTCTTTTGAGCCTTTGGGAACGGTGAGCACTCAAAACAATTTCAAAGTTATTTAAATCTTGAATGGGAATGCAGCTTTAGATAGAGCCCATAGACTGTTGGTGAGGTGGTGATGAGCACAATTGTCCCTTTTTATTCCCAATAGTTTAATTTCAAAACTGCTGTGGATATCAAATTATGCAAATAAGGGCTGTTGATGTAAACAAGCAGATGCACAGGTAAAGCAATCTCTGATGCCTTTGGAACTACTGGCAACCTTGGATCTGTTCGGCTTTATCAGGAATTCCTCCTGCCCGCTGCTGATGAAACAGACTGGAGCCAAATCTCTCTCCTCAGAGGCATTTATTCTTAAAGTTGCTGTATTTACAAATATAAACACGCTCGTCCAACAAAACTCTCCAACCATCTATCCACTCCGACTACTCAACTACCCAACAACCCACACTGCGGTATGCAGGCTATTTATAGACTTGTGCCATGCGGTCACAAACCCATCCCCTTCTGGTGACTCTTTTTCCTTGTGCCACCATCAATGTTGTCCCCTCAGTCAGGAAGACTTTTTATGTTACCCAGGCCTACATGCAGTCAAGCACATATCTGACCTTGAACACTGTCTGCTGTTCCAGCCTTCAGCTGCAGACAATTATGTCCATGATTCCTGGTTACCTTTTGTGCACATCTGTACATTTCATATTCTGGCCTCAATGCCTAACAAGGGCAACACCAAAAAACAGTGCTTATGACTTCATCACAACCACCATCAGGGCTATGGTCATACTTAAGGTTTAATCAGTTTTCCTTCAGTGTCAAATAAATCAGAAAATTCACCTTTGAGAAAGATAAAGTGGAAAGAAAATTACTGGTCACTTTGCTGATGTGTTCTCTCACTCTGAAGGTGGACTGAAGCTGGATTAAACCTTAAGTGTGACCACAGCTCAGGTGAAAACTCTTATCAGAAACCACTGATTTCTGATACTAACTGACAGAGAAACAAGAATTTCTCCACCGTTATCAAAACTTGCAGTTTTCAGAACCACAAATAGTGGGGGAACACCCGTGTACATATTTTACTAGTGATTATCTCCTTTACAAGCATGATGCCAACATACTTCAACTGGGGCAGGGAAACTTACCATGCATATAAGGTTTGAGAACCTGGAGAAGTTGGAAGGAAGGAAAAGTTTGCACCAGTTAATCTTATTGTCACTATGGGGGGAAATTTTATTATGAAAGATTAAAAAGGCAATAAAGTAATAACGCAAGGAAGAAATAAAAGTCTTGATACAGCTGATTCAAAAGAGCCTAACAATAATAAGGCTTAGTCTATGGCTTATGAATATCAGAACCTGAACGTGGGGCTCATTCACAAAATTAGAGTCATGAGCATTGACAAGGCAGGGAAATATATTCATGCGGAGCATCATGAAGTACAGAAAAGAATATGATGAGAATCTTGACACCAGGAGATTAAGGGGATATAAGGAGGAAATCATAAAGCTCAGTACAGGAAGATATAGTATATTCAAAGCTTATTGGTTTTCTTCCTGCTAAGACCTTGAGGGTGGGGAAAACAGATGAGACAAGGGGGTTGTTTTATATTACACCTAGCTGAGTTTAGTATACTGTATGCCCACTTAGTTCAACAGTTCTGTACCGTAAGACTGTCCCTAGTTGTGCAATATGGGCACCAGAGGAATTTCTGGCAGGGTCTTCTTATTAGGTGACATTTCTTCAGTGGCTTTGAAGCAAAGAGATTTACAAGGGATGAAGGGCAGCATTGTTTATCATGCTTAGAATTGCGGGCTGTTACAATTTTCATATTATTTATTTTGTTCTACTTTATTTGAAGAAAAACGTGTGCACATATCTTCTGTTACCCAGTTGTTTGGTTCCTGAAAATCACTAGATAATGTGAAGCATGTAATTCCCACCCCTGGAAAACCAGGGTTAAAAAAGCCATAGAGATCCAGAAGTGATCCAGTCTACAAGTCAAAGGCAGGGACAGGTTAAAAGTCAGCAATGCTATGGAGAGGAAATCCAGGCTGTGTCCATACAGCCAAAAGGGGCCACATGGAAAGAGCCCCAAGAGTACAGCAACCACATGCTACCATGCTCATTGGATCCCTAACAATCACTCCCAGGAGCAGATGTTTTGCAGAGTGGGAAGACCTCCTGGCCTACTCCAGAACTCAGCAACCACTCTCAGAAGCAGATGTTTTTGCAGGATGAGAAGATCTGTTCTGCAATGGCAGGCAGAGGTTCCTTCCAAAAGCAAAACCCTCTGAAAACAGATATTGCAGCAAAGAAACCTGGAACATGGCATAACAGCCCCAAAACTGCTACAGATGAGATTGAAATTGGCCATGAAAACCTATGTATGACCATACAAGGTTTTTAAGGTTGTAACCTGCCCAGACACCTTCGGGTATTTGGCGGGATATGAATGTAAATAATAAATAATAAATAAATAAATACAAGGGATGGCCATATTTATAGCACATGCAATAGCAAATCTCATGCAGCAGCAAATGTTGGCTTTAAAATGTGTAGTCCAGGAGTAGGGAGCAGTCTTTCTTACCTGAGATGATAGGTAGGTAAGTACATAGATAGATAGATAGATAGATAGATAGATAGATAGATAGATGATAGATAGATAGATAGATAGATAGATAGATAGATAGATAGATAGATAGATAGATAGATAGATAGATAGATAGATAGATAGATAGATAGATAGATAGATAGATAGATAGATCGACGGATCGACGGATCGACGGATCGACGGACTGACAGACCGACGGACCGACGGACCGACGGACCGACGGATAGATAAACTCTCCTGTACAAAATTATCCTTCTCTAAAGGTGTATTCAACATCATTCATTCTTGCTGAAACATGTCCACATATAGATGCTGAAACCCTTTCCACCTGGAGCAGTGCATTGGTCAACAAGACATGTCAGGCGCCTCCTTTCTGCATGCTGGAGCAGCCTAGCAGAAGCAGACAGTATTGTCCATCCACATAGGATGGAGCTTTGGAGCAAGATACAGCACCAAAATGGTCCCATATTCTGCCTCACTAGTAGATGATACTGTAGTCCGTAAGCAGACTACTTTGGTATGCCAGTCCACAGAAAGCATGCAGACAGCACACTTTGCTGATCCAATACACCACACCTACCCCTGTTTTGCCCTCTCACCCAGAAATACCACAAGATGTGTGCTGTTCCTTTGCACCCAGTTGGAAAGGCCCTAGAAGGCAACTTCAGGCTAGCATGGCATAGATGGTCCACACTATGAGGAAAGAGTCTGCGAATACTGTTTTGATATCTTGTGGGAAGGTCCTTCCTTGCCTGGTCTGTGTGCCAGTTTGGCCTTCTTGTTAATGTGATGGACTCTTATCTAGTAGTCTCCCAGTTCACATTTGCACTCCTACACAAAGGCAGCTGGGTGGCCTTGGGTTAATCACAACTCTCTTCCTGAGCTCTCACACCCCCACCTACCTCACAGGGTGTCTACTGTAGGGAGAAGAACAGAAGGTTTGTCAGCTGCTTGGAGTCTCCTTAAGGGTGAGCAAAGTAGGGTACAAAAGCCAATTCTTCTTCTCCTCTCCCCCATCTCCCCTTGCTCTTCTCTCTGTCATAAAACTGTGCTAAAAAGTCAAATATGATTTTGCTTCTTTCTCTTTCTTCCTTTTCAAATACAAAATGATTGGCCATTTTAAAAAAAAATGAATGCTGTTCCTTTATCTGTAAATTACTGGAGCTAATTTTAAGAGTCTGTATCTACTACAAAGGCAAATTAGAATATGGTTTAATTTTTTAAAGCCATTTTCTGTTTCCATCATTCAGGTTATTCTGAAATCTTAATTAGTTATTGGTTTATTATAAATCTGAAGTTAGCATTTGGATTTTTTCTCCCTATAGGCAATTGAGAGAATTCTCTGGTTAGGCCAGGGAAAGTTCAGCAAATGTTTTTGCCCCATTTGGTTGTGAGAGTCACCCATTGGCAATCCAGGAGATACTAGTCTTGGGTCATTTTCACTGGTGGATTCTCCAAGGAGGCAACTCAATGACCATCTGTCTGAGATTCTTTAATCCCTGTGCCAGTCTGTGGGATTTTCTGTATGCAAGTAATGCCCACTCACCACTGGTACACTCCATCTGTGAAGGACAGAGTGTAATCCTTATCCAGCACAAATGGTCCTGATCAGGATCACCAGTAGGCCTCAACACTGAGGCCTACCAGTTGACCAGCTGACCCTCCAGAACATGGAGGCATGTAGAAGGCAAACCTCCATGTTTAGGACTATGAGGGACTCCATTTGGGAGCACACCAAAGTGCATTACTGAAAGAGGTCTCCCAGTGTCTCCAAGATTAGGAAGTTTTGTTCCTAATCTTTCAGAGTGTTCAAGATCTGGGTACTTTTACAGACCACATCTTTCTGTGATCTAAGCCAGTGGGACTGGTTGGTCCAGACCCACTGTTTCAGACCAAAGAGGTGAATACAGAAAGCCCACACATCACAATGTGTGCTATGGTGTAGATAGTGTTTTAGACTGCTTTCACACGCATGAAAAAAGCATAGCAAAAGCATCTTGGAGGTGGTAGCATGCAGACACTAGTGTTCCGATTCTACCTCTAATCCACATTAAAGGCCTTTCAAAATGTACTTTGGCCCTTAGTGTAGGATAGAGAGAGTAGTGTGTAGATGATACCACCCTTAAGCCATTTTCAAGCCACTTTTTAAAAAGCTGTGTGGATACTGCCATAGTTTAGAAAGAAGAAGTAAGCAGGAACATTAGAAGTGCATAAAATTATGCATGGGGTGAATAAAGTAGATAAGGAAAAGCTTTTCTCCTCTTTTAAAAAGACTAGAAGGACTCAACCAATGAACCAAAACTTAGAAGTATAAAGATAAAGAAAAAGAAATATTTATCCACAGTCTATTTATTGTTGAACTCATGCCATGTTACATGAGTTTCCACATATAATAGGCCAGATATATAGGAGCATCCTGCTAGATAGATAAGCCACAGGTCTTTCTGTCAGAGACTGGCAGCTAATGAAATCTAATATAGGGCAGTGGCTGCTAAGCATATAAGACTGGCCTGGGTTCCAAATATCTAAAGGAGCTCCTTCTCCCATATCTGCCTGTGAGGCCCTCTTGGAAGTCCCACCACCTGTGCTAGTTAGGGGGCAGGAACACATAGGAGGGCATTCTTGGTTGTAGCCTCTGGGTTATGGAATAATCTCCCCTCTGAAGTATGTCAGGCGCCCTCATTGAAAAAAGTAGTAGCAGAAGAAGAGGAAGAAGAGGAATTGGCTTTTCAACCCCCTTTTCTCACCCATTTAAGGGGACTCAAGGTAGCTGACAAAGCTTTCTGTTCTTCTCCCCACAACATAGCACCCTGTAAGGTAGGTGGGGCTGTGAGAGCACAGAAGAGAGCTGTGACTAGCCCAGGGTCACCCAGCTGGCTTCATGGGGGAGGGCGGAATCAAACCCAGTATTCCCAGATAAGAATCCGGCTCCCTAGCCACTTGAGAGAAGAGCAGGATATAAAGAAATGAATGAATGAATGAATGAATGAATGAATGAATGAATGAATGAATGAATGAATACAGATACATACCCATTACATATGTATCCATTTGGGGTGTACACATTCAATTCGATTCAGATGTTTAAAATCCGAATGTCCAAAAATCTGATTTGAATCCTGTGTGCATCCCATATGCATCCCATTTTATCCTGTATGCATCCCGTTTTCATCCCGCATTATAAGTGCAAATACGTATAATATTTGCACAGATACATATGTAATGCATACGAACCTGTACATTCGAATCATTCGAATATTCAAACTAATGTTTCAGAAAATCCAAAATCTTTTCGAATATCTAAATTTGAATGTTATTATATCCAATTTGTATTTGGACACGTACAAATGTTGTTGACATCCGTAACATCAAATGCAAATTGAATATTCGTACGAATAGATACAAATGTATTCAAATCGATTTGAATCTGAATACACTTGTTTTTTTCTCTATTCGTACAAATTCAAACATTCAAATATTCCATTTGAATCAAATTGAATGTCAAGAATTGCATTCGTGCACACGCCTCATGGTGCTCAACGCCAGCTTCCAGCTAGTGGGGCACAGCCTTCATTGTGCCTTTAAGCAGTGTCTTGATTCCCAGTCAAGGTTATGAGAGATCAACATTATCGCCTGCTATATGCCACAAGATCATAACACAGATAGTAGCTGGTTCAGAAGCTGGCTGGCAAACCTGCTTTAAAGTTGGAAAGTCACAGTGGTTGAAACGACCTGCAATCTAATCAATAGATAATTCTGTGAACAGGATGAGGAGGGGGGGGGGCACAAGAACATTTCAATTATTTTGGTTAAGGCCAGACATAGTAAAAATAGATTGGTTTCATCTGCTGGTAGCAAATTCTCCGTGCCATCTAGTCAGGCAATGGAGTAATATTTACAACTCTCTTAAGAAAGCATTATCCCAGTCCAAAGTGAAGTCCAATTATCTGTGAGGCCATTAAGAGAGAATAAGTTTGCAGTAAACAATGGATAAAACAAAGTGACAATGGACACAGGGATTTTTTACACGAGTTCTGCTCACCAGGACTCTAAGGTCTCACTCTGGAACAAAAACGTCCCCAAAATGAGATCCAGAGCATTGGAATCCATACAAAGGCAGGGTAATGCTTCACCAGAAAACCTCCCTTTGATTTTGCAGAACAATGTCACCGTCCATAACAGACAAAACTGACAAAACCGAGATTCAACAAAATTAAAGCAAGACTTTCAACATCACCCTTGTTAAAAACAAAAGCCTCCCCTTTGAGAGCTGGGGAAATGTGTTCTTTCAGGAGGAGGAAGAAAAAGAGGAGAAAGAGAACAGGTGAAATTTTTTGTCTCTTTTTGGAAAGACAAAAGTGTTTTTCCCCCAGAACTCTTGTGCATAGGATATGCTGAATTAATACTGGCTAATGCTGGTGAAAGCCATATGGGGATCCACAATGTCTGTGCTTCCTGTAATCTTCTCACTCGTCTTCCCAAGTTCCTGTGTACTATTTGGAAGTGTCCCCAGTTTGGAAGAAATGTGACCTGATGGACATGGCCAGACTTTCCTACTTTCTAACCTGTTTAAACAGATAGTTGTTTTAATGCCATAATACTGGCAACACACCAATGTGTACAGCCACTAACTTCACATGGCAGAAAGGGGAAATGATGCATAGTTGTGAAGACAGAACAAATTTGGTTGCACTTGTATACCACCACTTCAGTGCCATAACTGAGCCATGAGAGCATAGGATTCACCTTGCTCCCACTGGCACAGGAGATGTGCTGGATGAGTATAGAGTTCACATGGACCTACACTTGCACAGAGGCTATGCAACCACAAGTACTCATTAGATGCCTTTAACAGCAGAGTGGGAAGAAGAAGAAGAAGAAGTTAGCTTTTCTACTCTGCTTTTCTTGTCCATTCAAGGAGATTCAAACTGGATGATAAAGCTATCTATTATTCTCCACACAACAGACATCCTGTGAGGCAGGTGGGGCTGTGATAGCTCAGAAGAGAGCTGTGACTAGTCCAAGGTC
>MTQE01002217.1:1592575-1604672 GCA_014337955.1 Aspidoscelis marmoratus | reverse complement strand
ATACGTATAACACATACAAATGTTGTCGACATTCATATCTTCAGATTTGAGTCTAACATTCGAACAAACAGATCTGAATGTATTGGATTCGAACTGGATTTTGTTGCATTCAGATTCTAAACATTTGAATCAAATCCAATGTTTTGACATTTGATTTGACTTGAATTCAAATGCAAAATATATATATATATATTTGTACACATCCCTAGTCCAGGGTAAGGGAGCATCCTTCCCCTCCTGGTAGGCTCTGTTCACATAGGATGCACTGTAGACTGTGATAGAGTGCCCCAAATACTACCCCATTTACCACAGGCATAATTGGAGGTGGAGATATATACTGGATCAAGGAAGGGCACAGACAGAGTCATGGCATACCTCTGTGGTCTAGTATAACATGGGGACCCATTTCAGCTGTGTAACAAGGCACTTTCATTCCTGCACCAGCTCTAAGGCTGATGTGGGCTTCAGAGCTAGTAGAGTGCTGCCACAGAATAGGTCATGCCACTGAACAGAAGCCTTTTCTCACTTCAGCCCATAGTGAACAATTAGGCAACATCTGGGGAAGAGCATCTGCACCTAAAGGAGGCTGTTACAGAGGTATACCTCAGTTTTCATCAGATTTGCATATATTTACTTTTTAAATTTTCACATGCAGATCAGAAATGCCTTGGGTATAAATGCATTGTTCTTGGTGAAGAAGCCCTACTGAATTAATAAACAGCAGGGTGGAGCCTGGTGAAGCTGTTTCTGTTTTGTGGCATTTTGTGGATTGCTAGGAATGAAGAGTTTAATGGAAGTTTCAGATTAAGGATGGGAATGAATATGTTTTTTGGCATTTGATTTATAATGAACCGAATGTTAGAAAATTTGTATTCATACAAATAGACTCTTTCAAATGTGGAAAATTCTATTTGATATAAATGAATTTGTACGAATATGTATCGGATACAAATGTGTGCTGAATTGCATAACTATTGTAAAGTGCTTGCAATGTATTTAAAGTGTTTAAGATAATGTATTTAAGGTAATGTAGTTATTGTAGATAGACAGTAAAGCAAGCTACGGACAGAGCACCCTAATGAGCATAAGAAATGGGGGAGATCACCCAGAGGTGCAGCCAATCAGAAGCAGGCCATGCCAGGCTGCAGGGATATAAAAGGCACCATCCCAAAAGAGCAATTGTTCTATGATTTGGATTTTCAGGGTGGGAAGGTTCTGAAGTGACCACCATGCTAAGGAAAAGATTCCAACACAGTTCCAAGGATCCTTAGGCCTGGGGGAAAGCCCAGGAAAAACCTTTAGGCAGCCTAGGGTAGAGTAGGTTGTCAGTTACTGTGTGATTACTTGAGAAGCCACTTATTTATTTATTGGTTCTTACTGATGGTTACAATAAAGAATGCATCTTCTTGTTATTTAAAGAGAACTCTGCTTGAAGTGCTATTTATTTAAGCAACGGGGATCGCCGCGAGTAGTTGTTAAAAAATGCTTCTCCACTAGGGTTTTTTGCGGAGGCAAAGGAAAGTGATGATCTCTTTGGTGTAGGGTGGGAAGAAACACGGCCAGCACTTGATATTAAACCTTCATATTTATTTATTTGTTTATTTAAAGAGCTTTAGAAGGCAGTCAGTGGGGGGTTGAAATCCACTTAGGCTGAAGGGGTGCCACAAGATATGTATCCGATACATATTCCATAACAAATCTGCTCTGAAAGCATCAAATCTGACCTGAATCCACTATTAATGTGCTCTCAATCCATGTCGAATGCACTCTAGATCTGCTTTCCCACCTTCTCAGTTTAATGAATGTCTGAACTATTTGTATGAATGTCCAGAATGTATGAATATTATAACATTCAGTTTGTGAACGAATGTCTGAATTCATCCAAATTCATACAAATACCGAATCTTATGAATATTTGTACAGATTCCTATCTCAGAAAACCAATGCACAATAAAAGCTAAACTGAGAATATTAGAGTCACTATGGGTCTCTCCATATGGGGCAAGTTATCATGCACCACACTAACCCAAGTCATGTAACCTGGAAGACATGGAAGACCAGACTACTAGAAGCCTGCACCAAGGGCTATACACACTATAGCCCAGATGTGGAGGTCAGGAATTAAAGTTATTGACCTCTGAAGTTGTATGGGGCTGTTTTGCCCAGGGGCCCAGTAGCAGCTTGCCTCTGATGACACTTCCTGGTGCCCAAAAAAATGATGTTAGACATCCTTGCTGAACTATACCAGATAGTAGTCCCCGCAGCAGGGAACTGGGGAAGCGCTGCACAGTTTGCCCTTCAGCTGACAGTCTGACAGACGTGATGCAGAATTGATGATCTTGAATGCTGCAGCCCCATCGAATGGAGTAGTTGATAGCAGCGGCAGCAGCAGCATCCTCTACATCAGTGGTTCTCAACCTTCCTAATGCCGCGACCCCTTAATGGAGTTCCTCATGTTGTGGAGACCCCCAACCACGGGGGCGGAGCAGCTGGGAGGTGGGAGGGAAGGGCGTCGGGAGACTTGTCGCAACCCCTCTGAAAGGGTAGTTCGACCCCCAAAGAGATCCCGACCCCCAGGTTGAGAACCACTGCTCTACATGGAGAGTTGCCTTCTTCTGCAGCACCCACCACCGCCAGCAGAACCAGCCCTCTCCTTCACGGTAGTGGTGGCTGCAGTGGAGCCTCTTGCAGAGCCTCGTGGCTGGGCTGGGCTCTGCCTTTTTTACAATGGCTTGGCTGAGGAGGGAGGGCAAGTCGCTTGAGTGTTCTTACTTTTTCAGAGGCACAATAAGGTTGGCTCCCTGGAAAAGTGACAGCACTGCAGCCTCTAAACCCCCTGTTCAGATCTAGGCTGACAGGAAAGATTCTTCAGTTCACTTCAGGATTAAAAACTTTACTCCCTGTCAGCCATCAGCAGAGTTTCCTGTCTTTCAACGTCTGCAGAGTTATCGAGCAAGGGGCCTTCTTAAAGCAGGCACTGCATCTGGTAGGGTCCCTATTCATATAGGTGTGTAGAAAATCGTAGTCTTAAAGAGAGTCATAAATCAGGCTGCCCCAGTATGAATCATCTTATTTCATGTTTGGGATCATCTTGCTACTGGGGTCTGCTGAAGGCAAGTACAGAACCTATATCCCTATCAAGGTATTAGGCTGCTATAAGAGGGGTAGTGTTATACTGCGAGTATATCCCAAACTCTATATTTCAACTGGAAAAGTTGGGGGTCGTCTTATACGCCCAGTCGTCTTATACAGCAGAATATATGGTACTTTCCTAAATCGGGCAGCCTTATCAAAAAATAAAGTCACCCTATATGTCACCTGGATATTTTCTCCCTGCAAAAGGTATTTAATTTAGGCTATTGAGCCAGTAGTAGTTCCTTGTTTGCGACCATGAAGTGTGGACAATGGGATAGTAGGATGATGGAAAACCTGCCACCGGTTGCCCCAATGGATCCCACCTTTTTCCACATTGTAACAGAGTCCAGCTTGGTCAATAGTGAAATTTTCAGTTATGCTACAGCCCCATCTCCCATGATCTAAGATTCCATTCTGTGGTGTATCTGGGTGCTAAACTAATATTAGGTGAATGGATGGAGTCTGGTGCTTTTGATTAAAAGCAAGAAAATGCAAAGGAAAGACAGACCATCTCCTTTAGATTGAAGTTGGCACTCGATAGTGAGGTCCTACCCTATATGAAATCATTTCTCCCTTATTTATTGAAGATGCTCTTAAATTGGCATAAATTATTCTAAACTTAGCTCTGATTGAGGAATAAAGTGCAGCAAAGGCCAAATCTTTAGAGATTTATATCCTGCAGAAGTCTCTTTTTTAGAACTTAATTCTTTTCCTTTTAATGCATTAGAGATCCTAGGGAGAAAAAGCAGAGAGAGAATTATTTTCTTTCTCATCTTCCTTTTAGAGTTGGCTTTTATCAAACACAGGGAATGTTACAAAAGTCATAATTCAGGATAGGGCATTTCCTGGCTTGCTGTCAGCTACAGAACACACTGGGAGGACTTTTCATTTAATACCTGGCAGCCTTATTTTTTGGTGAAGGGAGAAAGTCTTCAAGACATTTCTGCGGATTTTTATTGTCACACATAAAACAGGACTTTGAAATGGAACCAAGACTCAAATGTTGAATTATGGGGATGGGGGGATGAAGGTGGGGAACTCTTTATCACAATACATGGGCTACACACCTCAGTAGCATACGATGCACTGGAACAATTCCACTGTCTTGGAAAAAGGCCAGCTGCACTTGGTCAACCACAATGCACCCTGCTGCGTCATCCCCCCTTCTGAAGCTTGTGTGGGCTTTGGAGCCTGACATGAGGGATCCGATGGCCAGGAACTAAAATTCCTGGCCTCATAGACCTAGAGGACTGATTTCAGCAACACAATCTGCTGTTCCTCCCAAATGCATCCCCCTATCAAATGGGAACAGAAAAGCATTTGTGCTTTCTCGCATCACCCTGGCCATGTTTAACTACCCCTGCTGGGTCACACTCACACTGTATCCATGTGGATGTGGTGTGCTATCAGGGGGCAAGGCATCTCTAGACTTCACTGGAGCATGGAAGGCAGAAGTTTAGAAGACTAGGGCTGAGTTCATACATAAATTTTAGTCCAGCTTCAGTCCACTTTCAGAGTGAGAAAACCCATCAGCTAAGGGTCAAGCTGTTTTCTTTCAGCATTAATTAACTTAGAAAATCCACCTTTGGATTAGACAAAATGGAAATGAAATGACTATTCTCTTTGCTGAAATGTTCTCACACTCTGAACGACCATGGACTGGGAAAAAAGGGTCTTAATTTGCACAGCAATAATTTCTTGCCAGGTTTTAAAGTAGCACAGACCCACCAAAGGTCCATAACCCAGATGTTGTAAAGCTCTTGACAAAAATGACAGGGTCCCTTCAGACAAACATTTTTGAACTACTTCCACTAAAACAGGTTATTTTCATATTTAGGGATGCCCTAATCTAAAAATAAATCAGTGTCATTTTTAGGGAAGTGCACCAATTTTTAAATTCCCATTCATGTTGCACTGAAGCAAGTGGAACACAACTTTGTATTCATGCAAATGGAGCCACTTCAAATGTGCAAGACTTCAAATTTGCTTAGAGTCTGTGCCACCTCCAGTTGCACCTCCAAATCCATTCCAAATTTGCTCTGAATCTGCTCTGAAACTTTGAACCAAGGCAGAAAACTTTTGCTTGGCTTGCAAAAGTCAGTCTTTGAATACAGCCAGTATTAGATTTGAATGCAAAGTTTCAAACCTTCTCATCATACAAATTGTGAAAGTGGCAAACATTTTTCACACAGCCCTAGTCATTTTTAATTCCATTTCTAGGGTCCTTTCAAAGGCACAAACTCCATAGCTTCTTTCCAGTGCCAGCTGCATTTATACACTTAGGCTGCATCCAGACATGTTATACACTGTGCATGGAATGCGCAGTCCCAATCATCCCATCACACAGGATGATCGATCTTTAGTAGTTCTGGGGCATTATACAACCAGTACTGTGCATTTACCTTCATGCAGGATAAAGAGCTCTCACTGTGCAGTATATAGATGAATCTAAGTATCAATCCAATGCAGGTAGCGTGATAAGAAGCACTGATGAGATGTTGGCTAATCAGGAAGTGCAGCTCAAAATTTGATTGGCTGCTTCAACCCACGTGATGGCATGTGCCACCCAAGCTCTCACCGCTCCAATAGAGGAAACTACAGAGCTGACATTGAGTATGGACAACCGGTCTTCCCTGTATAGTGAGTTTACTGCATTTGTTGTTTTAACTGTTGATTTAGTTAGCAACTCTGGTGGCAGCCTTAGACTTAGATCCTCCCATGCTAAGCAGCATATCAGGCAGTGAGATTATTCCAGTGACTCCAGTCAATAGCTAGATTTTCAGCTGTGTCCCAGTTTATGTCCATCCCTTCAAGATCTTTTACTAATGTCAGGTGTTATACGGCCTTCCTCTTTTCCCATGACCCCCTGGTGGTACCCACATCAGTGGTGTTTTGAGGATCTTCTCATTGCCCATCTATAAATATGGCCTGTGATGAAGCTGTGATAGCTTATTTTAAAGCTCCATCTCAGACATGGCTGATGAAAAATGTTAAGCAAATGATGTTCCTAAGGTCCCCCCTTGAAAGATGCAACACTGCCAGACATGATTTTCTAATGTAGTTCTGTGTCTGCATATTTCCTTATGAGCCAGTTTGTTCTTATGTTTAGAGTGCCAGACTCGTATCTTGTAGTCACTGAGTTTGATTCCTCACTCCTGCATGAAGCCAGCTGGGTGACCTTAGGCTAGTCACAACTTTTTTCTGAGCTCTCACAGCCCCATCCACCTCATTGGCTGTCTGTTGTGCACAAAAGAATGAAAGGTTTGCAGCCACTTTTGAATCTCCTTAAATGGGTGAGAAAGGCAGGGCATAAAAACCAATTCCTGCTACTACTCCTCTTCTTCTACTATACCTCTGATTATTTAGATGTGCAGAGCATCGAAAAGAATTTGACGCAAAAGCAAAGCTAAATGGGAAAAGCCTGCACAGTGAGGACACATTACTCAAAGAAGGTGCAAATTCTCACACTGTTGCTCTTTGTACGTTATAAAACTTACAAATGTCTCTCTTAACATGTAACTATAATACAGCATGGAGAGTCTTTTTGCTCAAAAACATTAGACTGGTACCTCCTTGGGGAATGAAGGGGGTGGGGAAATTCTGCACCCAACAGCAAATATACTGGGCTTTCAAGAGATACTACAAAGCAACAACAAACACAACTTTGCACGTAGCATCATGTAGTGCCTTTTTAAAGATTGGCCGGCAACAATAAATGCAGCATAAGACCCTGAGCCGCTGGGGTATAGTCTGCACTCATGTATATCTTTTTTTTGAACCCAACAACAAAGAATATGCAAGATGAAAGAACATTTCTCAGTGTTAAAGCTAATAAAGAACTTTCCTCTGGCTATAAATGGCAGGACTTCAGCTAAGTAATCTTACAGCACCATGTGCTGAGTCTGAGGCCAAGGCATGCTGTGAATTTAGAAGTAGATGTTCAGGAAGTTTGCCCATAAAGCCATGAAACAATCTATGGGAGCAGTTAAAAAATACAGCCTAGCCCTTGCTGGAAAAGAGCCTCAATTTATAATAAGCTTCAAATGGGTTTTTGAATACCTGTGTTTTCCTTTCAGGAGACGTTAATGTTCCACAAGGCAGCCATCATTTGCATCTTTCTCGAGAGTTTTACGAAACGGTGATACCTGTTATAGCTTCAAAAAATGTTTGGTTTTAGTTAAAATTATACAGAAGAGCAGCAGGAGGAGAAAATGCTTCAAGGGCAGCCCACGATGTGGAGGATTTTAGTTGCAAAGGTTGCAGTAAATTGACAGGCATAGGCCAAGCATAGAGCAGATATATCACTCACCAAAGGTCTCAGGTTCAGTGTGTCATATCTAAAGAGGTATTGTCAGATCCCCAGGAACACAGCTACAAATACACCATGTCAGCATTCATTGAAACAGTTGGAATTTAAGGCTGTTTCCATGGCTGTTTCTACATGGGCTATGAAGACCACATAAGGAACCCAAGAAGACCCCATTAGGACCAGAACCTCCACTTACCATTGGCATGGAAGACCCCATGAGTACCTCATGAGGAATGCATCATTTGCACGAGCACCTCTGGAGTCCATTCCTAATGGGGTCTTCAGGCCTTTTGATCTGGATTACCAGAGGACTCCTTTAATGGAGTCTTCAATCAAGTCTTCCCCTAGCTGGATGGGGTCCAGGGGTGGCCCTAGAAGAAGCAATGCCTGAGTGATGCATATGCAGGCCAGTCGCCCCACCACCAGGGCGGAACTTCCTCCTCAGGCCTAATCAGGGCCTCAGGAGCAATGCTGGGGTGTCTGCATGATGGCCCTGATTTAGTACTCATTACCATCAGGTGCTAAATACCCCTTGTAGATGCATGGGGTCTCCATGGTAATCCAGAACTCCGTGGACCTGATTTGGTGAGGACCAGAGCTGGTCCTGCCTGCTTCTAGTACACTTCATCGACACTGGATGAAGTGAGAGAGTGGGATACAGCTGCACCAAAACAGTGATTTCTCAGTCTACCAATGGAGTTCAACAATATCGTCTTCCAAGGTACTAGCATACTGCTCACCTATCCATTGCACCTCTTAGGCTGTGTTCACACCTAAGGTTTAACCCACCTTCCATCCAGCTTCAGGGCGAGAGAACACATCAACAAAGTGACCAGTAATTTTCTTTCCACATTATCTACCCGAAAGGTGAATTTTCTGAGTTATTTAACCCTGAAAGAAAATTGCTTGTCACTGTGCTGATGTATTCTCTCGCTCTGAAAGTGGACTGATGCTGGATTAAACCTTAAGTGTGCCTACAGCCTTAGATGTTCAGAAGTCTGCTTTTTTTTCAATATTGCCACCATAATGCTACCCACGACGAGACAAACCTGTTATTCACCAGGCACCAGTAGACCCTCAAAGTTTAGAGAATCCCTACTGTAATTACTAACGCCTATTGAGGAATATCCCAAGCTCATGACGTTCCTGAGCCAGTCTGGTCTATGAGCCAGTTTGGTCTAGTAGTTAGAGAGTTGGACTCTTATCTGGGAATACCAGGCTTGATTCCGCCCTCCACCATGAAGCCAGCTGGGTGACCTTGGGCTAGTCATAGCTCTCTTCTGAGCTCTCACAGCCCCACTGACCTCACAGGGTGTCTGTCATGGGGAGAAGAACAGAAAAGTTTTGTCAGCCGCTTTGAGTCCCCTTAAATGGGTGAGAAAAGTGGGATAGAAAAGCCAATTCTTCTTCTTCTTCTTCTTCTTCTTCTTCTTCTTCTTCTTCTTCTTCTTCTTCTTCTTCTTCTTCTTCTTCTTCTTCTTCTTCTTCTTCTTCTTCCAGTCTCTCCACTGGAATCCAGCATTGTTTCACAGCCTATTCAGTGTCATCTGCCCACGTAACCCCTAACAGTAACAATGTAGATCCTTTTGCTCTTGTACACCGTGCCCATCCACTTCAGTTGGACATTATTTATTTCTATTTAGCAGGAAAACTTCCCCATCACTCAGATTGTTCCCAACTTTACTGGAGGTGGGGTGGCTTCCATACATAAAATTAGCATCTGCTGTCACACATGGAGTCTGGAAGCAGTAATGGGTTGCACACAGGAACGTCTAGGCAGAGAGGGGCTTTTTTGCCGTTTTGCTTCCAATTGAGAAAATGATTGGAAGCCTCCAGCCATGCACAGTGAGGGGCACATGTTCACTAATTAATGGTTATATTTAGAAATGTGACAAACATTTGCATTCTGCTCAAAGGGAGGCTAATGCAACAGCATGTAGGTAAGCACAAGGCAGACAGCCTAATCATATGATGCTGGTGTCTAAATAATCTGTCACTGCATGGGAAGCAACTAAGATTATACATTGCCCTGCTGTGAATAAAAACAAAAATCCTTTTTGTAAACAGGGGAGGAATATGCCCATAAGTGCCTGCACTAAGGAAGGAACCTCAGTGAGCCAGTTTGGTCTAGTGGTTAGGGAGCCGGACTCTTATCTGGGAATACCAGGTTCGATTCCACACTCCTGTATGAAGCCAGCTGGGTGACCTTGAGCTAGTCACAGCTCTCTTCTGAGCTCTCACAGCCCCACCCACCTCACAGGGTGTTCTGTTCTGGGGAGAAGAATAGAAAGCTTTGTCAGCCACTTTGAGTACCCATAAATGGGTGAGAAAAGCAGGATAGGAAAGCCAACTCTTCTTCTTCTTCTCTGTTCAGTTGTGGGAGTTCTGAATTGTGATTTGATGCCTATATAAAGTGGCATAAAATAGATGAGAAGATAGGACAAAGCAAACTAAGGTTGCATCCAGGTGTAGGGCTTAGAGATGGCACAGTGTGGCACTTGTGTTCTCATCCCATCTCTAATCCACCCTATGTAGCCTAGAATCTTCATGAGTGGAGGGGAGGGAAGGCCATCGTGTGAATGATCTCACCTGCAAATAATCTCTAAAGTTTCTCTAACCCTCCTCAGAGCTGCTTTATTTCCCCGCATGGGACTGCACCCTAAATGCACGACTATTCCAGAATAAAGCATTTCTAGGATCCCCTAATTCCAGAATACCCAAAAATAGTGAATTAATCATAATACAGCTGGTGCACCAACTGAAGCCTTTTTTGGACAGAGATGACTTGGCCTTAGTTATCCATGCTCTGGTAACCTATCGGTTGGACTACTGTAATGCATTCTACATGGGCTGTCCTTGAAGACAATTCAGAAGTTGCAGCTAGTGCAAAACACAGCCGCTTGGGTGCTGACTGGGACAGCTAGCCGGACGCACATCATGTTGGTTTTAAAAGAATTGCACTGGCTGCCAATTCACTACCGAGCCCAATTCAAGGTGTTAACTCTGACTTATAAGGCCCTAAATGACTTGGGCCCCAGATATCTAAAGGAACACCTTCTCCCATACCGACCTGCCCATCCACTAAGATCTGTAGGGGAGGCCCTCTTGGTTGTCCCACCACCTTTAGCAGTGATGTGGGTGGGCACCCAGAAGAGGGCCATCTCAGAAATGGCCCCCAGGCTATGGAATAGTCTCCCCCTTGAGGTTTGTCGGGCTCCTTCTCTGTTTATGTTCAGGAAGGCAGTAAAGATGCACCCATTTGCCCAGGCCTTTGGCTAAGTGCTGCTTTTGTTTCCCCCACTGCAAACATTACTGTTTTAACTAAGATGGCCTTGTTTTTAACACGCTGGTTTTTAAATGTTGTTATGGTGTCTCATTGTTTAATTATATATTGTCCTTTTTTTGATGCTGGATTTTAAAGGTTTTTACCTGCCGGAGACCTTCAGGTATAGGGCAGGATATAAATATAAATATAAATAAATATTTTTTTTAAAAAAAAAGGAGGCAGGGCAGCACAGCTGCAACTGCACAAATGCACACTGTGATGCGGTCGCCATGGCAATGGCCAGGTGCACCTCAGAAGTTACTACAGCCTTTTTTATGGCAGTCCTGATGGTCCAGGATGGACCATCCACATCTCAAGTGGCCATAGGTAAGTCAAGGATGATTAATTCCACAAAATTAAATGTGAACCACCCCCTAATCTATTAAAAGTGATAATAACAAAATAAGACTTGGACCAGAATTATCAAGAAACCAAGGCAGCGTTGTCTGCACATGAGAGATCCCATTTTATATTTTTGCAGCAAACAGCATCTTTGAAATATGAATCTGAATAAGGGCCCCAGCTAGACCTTTTAATTGAGCTTCAAACCATCTTCAGAATAAGCGAAGGCATTGACAAAAAAATTACTAGTAATTTGCTTGTCACACTATCTAACCCAAAAGTAGATTTTCTGGGTTAGGTAACTTGGAAGGAAGATTGTCACAGTGCTGATATGCTCTTCCAATCTGAAGGTGGATCACATATGGGAGGGAAAAACAGTCCTAAAGCCAAAATTGTGCAGTTTTACTCTTTGACCACTTACATCAATTTTCAAATATTAATTAACTTTGCGCAAACTGATGGTGTTGGTAGTCAAACAGATAATTGTTCAACACTGAAATCGTAGTAATAATCTAAGTTTGATGAACTGGTATAATTGCCTATGGAATACTGCTATTATTGATATTGCGCATAAAACTCAGATGCTTAGAGATGTTAACATGGCTCTGAGATTATTAGATAAATGGAAATTCTTGCTGAACCGGAAATCTTGTTTAGCATCCAAAGGTACTGCAAAAAATTCAATGCCAATTACTGGCTAAAAATTCATGCATAACATACAGTTTCTTGGTGTGTTTCTTGGAGGTTTCTGGGTAATGGATACAGAGTTGTGAGCATTTGGTATTTATTTTATTTGTGTTGTTTGATTTTTATGTATTTGTTTTATTAATAAAATAGGCTGATAAAAAATTTAAAAAGAATAAGGGAAGACTTCAGCGAAATACCTAGTAATTTACTTTTTACACTAAGCCAAATGTATGGCTGTGAGAGATGGACCAAAAGAATCATAGAATCATAGAATGGTAGAGTTGGAGGGGACCTCCTGG
>MTQE01002217.1:1571149-1589230 GCA_014337955.1 Aspidoscelis marmoratus | reverse complement strand
CTTCTTCTTCTTCTTCTTCTTCTTCTTCTTCTTCTTCTTCTTCATTTTGCTTATATGCTTTTTGAACGTGAAGGTGGGTTAAAAACTGGATTAAAATTGAGGGTGTAATCTATTAACCAGCAGACACCAGTGCAAAGTCTTGGGTCCTGAAGTGTCAGAAAGGTCAATCCAATTGTTTACAGAATTTTTCAGGACTGGAGACATCTATTTTTTCAAACCACACTGATCTCCTGTTTGGCAAGAAAACTGCACAATCCTGTATTTCCAAAACAGTGAATTCTCTCCTTCTGCTATTGCAAATTTAAAAAATCAGAGGTGGAGGGAGAGGGAATGAAGGAATATGGTATTGAAAATCTGAAAATCATAGCAATTAAATAAAGGAAAGGGCTAGACAAACAGAAAATTATGGATATACTATTATCCTCAAATCTGAAATAAAGGTAATACAGGTAACACAAGTGAGAGGTGGGAAACATAGCCAAATTGCTGGGGAGCAGCCATTGTCAGGAGAGGTATCATGTTTGGGGGAGAAATGAAGGCTGCAGTGTGGCAAAACAAGGTTATAACCACTTTTAGCACATCTGTGTGGAAGGAACTTTCATTGTGTGTCTGACAAATGGATGCTTTTTCGTAGAGGAATAACTTTTAAAAAGCCATGTCTGATTGCACCTTTAGATATAGTTGGACCCTAGGGCACAGAATACAATGAAGGTCTAGTTATTATCCCAGATGTTATTGTTGTTGTTCTTATATTATGATGATGATCATGTTTGTCTATATAGTGTAGTCAGTGTACATGGCACTTTATAGCTGAGAAGATGAAACAAACGCATGTCCTGCCAATAGTGTACAATCTAACTGAAAAATAAGAATATCAAATTAAAAATTAAGATACTAACCGTAAAATCATAAATTACCAAGAATCTCCAAAAATGTTGGAGACAGGAATGTTTTAACTGTGATTTAAAAACTAAGGAGAGGAAACTGACCACAAATGATGAGGAAGGAAATTCCAAGAATATGGAGCAGCTAAAAAACCACAACAGTGAAGGTGAGCTAGGTACATCTTAATTTGAAAGATATCTGAATGACACAAAGAAAACTGAAACCTATTATTCAATGTGTTCAGCTGAGTATCTTTCATATAGCACAGATCCTGGAATGATGTAAGAAGCATCCTCACCCTCAACATATTTTTCCCTGCCTCTACATGTGGTAAAATTTCCAGGCATGGGACCAAAAACATGTTGTAATCTCAATTTAATAGCCATCAGAAGGAGGAAAAACTTGATTTCCCTCCATTATTTTCCTGACATACATCTTTATTACACATAAGGATTAATGTTTTATGCTTTGTTCTTTGCTGGATGTGGAAAAGAAGGATAACAACACTAGTACTGGGAATTAGGTGTCAGAAAGTATAAAAACAAGCAATCTTCCAACCTTACTTTCCCTCTCCCCCTCTGGGCCAGTTATTGGGATTAAAATCAGAGGTAGCTTATTCATGGATATACAACTATTAAGCAGTAAAGACATTTATATTGTAATCTAAAACATACAATTTGATTAATTTGTGAGCCAATTTGGTCTAGTGCAGTGGTTCTCAACCTGGGGGTCGGGACCCCTTTGGGGGTCGAACTACTCTTTCAGAGGGGTCGCGACGAGTCTCCTGCCGCCCTTCCCTCCCACTGCCCAGCTGCTCCGCCCCCATGGTTGGGGGTCTCCACAACATGAGGAACTCCATTAAGGGGTCACGGCATTAGGAAGGTTGAGAACCACTGGTCTAGTGGTTAGGGAGCCGGACTCTTATCTGAGAATACTGGATTTGATTCTGCACTCCTCTATGAAGCCAGCTGGGTGACCTTGGGCTAGTCACAGCTCTCTTCTGAGCTCTCACAGCCCCACCTACCTCACAGGGTGTCTGTTGTGAGGAGAAGAATAGGAAGCTTTGCAGCCACTCTGAGTCCCCTTAAATGGGTAAGAAAAGTGGGACAAGATCAGTATCCCAAGCATTGGATGGTAGGGAAGGGGTGATGCTCACGTTGGGAATCTGTTCCTTTAATCCACTGTGAGTGATGCAAAAAGAGAAAGAAAGATTTCGAATGCCTATGAATATTCATGCACATCCCTAATTTCACCCTCCTACATTTGCAGGGGGGAGCTTTGCATGAAGCCATGCATTCTCCCCCTTTAAGACAGTGGCAAAATTTAGCACTAGACAGAAAATGGCCATTTCTTGTCCACTCTATGGCTGTGTCCAAATTTTGCAGGGAATGCAGAACAGTTTTCAACCTGCCAGGCACACTTCAGAATATTCCACAGAGTTTAAAAACAAAAACAAAAAACTACTTACAAGGCCATTCACTGTATACATTTCCTATTATTTATTTATTTACATTTATATCCCGCCCTATACCCAAAGGTCTCTGGGCGGGTTACAGCCTTAAAACAACAGATTAAAACAGAAAATCCATTAAAAGACTTTAAGAAATTCAACACTCTAAAACAATACACATTATGCTTAAAATGATAGTGTCTGACCTGGGTGGGAAATATAATCAGCTCAGCCAAAGGCCAGGGAAAAGAGGTGCATCTTCACCGCCTTGCTAAATATATATAAGGAAGGGGCAAGACGCACCTCAAGGGGGAGGCTATTCCATAGTCTAGGGGCCATGACAGAAAAGGCTCTCTTCCAGGTGCCCACCAGCCTTACTACTGAAGGTGGTGGGACAACCAGGAGGGCCTCACCACTTGATCTGAAGGCATGGGCAGGTTGATATGGGAGAAGGCGTTCCTATAGATATGCATTTTCCTGTATGTTAGGGCAAGATTTCATGAGATCTTGGCAAGAATTCCCACTTACCCGAGAAGCATCAGGCCTATCATTGAGGAGGGAGTTAGGCATGTGGTCAGAAAAATGCTGCATCAGATTTTTGAAGATTGTGGGAACATTTTAAATTTGCTGTCTTGGAGGCACCCTAACATTGGCACATCAGAACTTTTGTTATGTAGCTTGGAAGATTCCAAGGTTACAAGCCAAGTCCCAGGTGTGGCTTATAAGAGGGTGCCAGGACCAACAGATCCCACCACAGAAACAGCTCTTTTTTCAGCCTTTGACAGATCCATAAATCTCTACTTCTAGATACATTTGAGCAGGTGCTGAATTTCAAAAGCAGGTTGCACACCGAAGTGCCCAGGTGGAGTAGAGGCCATTTAAAAAATAATAATTTCCAGATTAGGAGATAGCTTGTAATTAGGAGAACCCATTCTCAGAACTCTGGGTTGTAACCAATTTATTTTCCAGTCTTATATCATGACACTTGCTCAGAGGAAAAAAATCCCAGACCCACCCTGGCATTCTGGGAGCTCACATTCAAACTAGTCTACAAAGAGCTTGAGCTGTATTAATATATCTGTCCTTAACTACAAACTACATCAGCAATCTCTCTATCTTTTTTCTTCCAAAAATACTTGTACTATTCTTTTTTAACCATAAAAGATTGTAGACTTCCCAGAAAGCTGACACTTTCTATCAGATGCAATTCATTTTGTTGTGGCTGTTTGCTTGTCAGAATTATTTATAGCTATAACTCATACCAGTCAACTTGTACAACTGCTGCTTCTTATAGGGACATTTCAAGAGCACATAGTGAATCTTCATAGCAATGGAAATGAATCCAGACATCGGGCATTTGCAGGAGAGCAAAGGAAATTTAGCAGAGGCAGGATCCACATGAATGAGAAAAGCCACATGGCAGGAGACCATGCGGCTGCTAAATCACCACCAAGGGCAAAATCATACAGATTGAAGGCAGCAAGTCAGCAGTTTACCTTGGATTCTGCCTCCCCAAGTCAGTATGTGATATACAGAAAATGACCAACATCTGAGGCCATTTCTTATGCATCACTCTATTGACAAGTCAAAGTTGGGGTCTTAAGTTCCCCTCCTAACATTAGTGGCACTTCTGGAGCAAGGGCCCCTTGCTCCTGTTCCTGAAATGCCTTTTTTGCCTTCATGTGGAAGTAGCCGAAAGTGTAGGAGCTTGTTTGTAGAAGCTTTAACATGGAGCATCCTATTTATGCTGAGAGACCAGCTACACACAAACCTTACTTTCCACTTAGCTTTGCATTAGAATGGAATCTGCTTCTCTCGCATTTCAGGAAGGGACTAGGGATGTGCATGAATATTTGCAACATTTGAAATTCATACAAATTCAGCTGAATTCGGACATTCAGATTCAAATAGAATGTTGGCATGTGAAGACTGACATTCACTTTTGAATCGAATGTTTCAATACATTCCTATGAAGCTTTGTTATGGAACATTTGTATTGAATTCAAATCCTCCCACATTGGAAGGGATTTATTCGAACAAATTTTCTTGCATTTGATTTGATACTAATTGAATACAAAAGAAACATTTGTGCACATCCCTAGAAGGTACATATAAAATAACTAAGAAATCCACATTCAGTGTGCTTGTGTGCTTCTACCAGTACAACCCCTCTATGTCTAATGTGCAGGAAGTAGCTCTGCCTCTATCATCCTGATCTGAAACTCTTCCTTTCCAATGTTTTGATCAAATTTGCATTTCAGTTCGTATGTACAAACAAATTGATATTATCCCTTATCAGCACTCCAGTGCAAATCAGCACACGCTGGGACAAAGAATGGGGAACATTTCTCACCCCAGCCGCCTACCCAAAGAAACCCTGGTGCTCTCAGGGAAATAGACTTTTCAACAGAGGGAAAGCAGCCTAGCAGAAGTTTAACAATTTGACATATTCAGGCTCCAGTGCATGGCTGTTGAAACTCAAAGGCAGCCAAAAGACCACACTTGTGCAAGAAAGGTTAACCTAGAGGAATACTCAAGCTGGAGGACCCTGAGTACTGAATCTCCAATTATAAATGGTGTCAAATCGAGAAAAAAAACCAGATTTAAACACTATTATCAATAATTAGGTCATTTTAACATGGAAAATGATCATACAGGAGGACCAACTGAAAGTCTAACGAAGTAAAATTATTCCTACAAATGGTGTAACTATCACACATAAACTGAGAGCAAATATGGGACAAATTGGAGAACAAAGGTCTCTATGATATACAACAATATTTTGATACTAGAAAACAAATTAAAACACTGATCTCAATAGAAGCTGATGACATAAATTTTATTATTACCTTTCTTAAATCTCATGAAATTCAAATAACAGTTCAAAGACAATTAATCTTATATGAGCATATATTAAAATCAGTGACAGTATTGTTCAAAGGACTAACTTCAAAACTGTATAAATTACTAATAAATGTACAAGATATACCTCTAAATGCAATGAGAGAACCTTTCTTCTTGCTGTAATCTGTACTAGCATGCAAATGGCAGGATGTTATTCTTGGATATAATCCAGAATAAGGCTCAGTGCAGAAATGGCCACAACGCGCAGAGGTTGTACTGCCACCCTCAGTAGCAAAAGGAGTTGGCGCCCACAGAGCACCTTTTCAGTGGTGGCTCCCAGATTGTGGAATGATCTCTCTCCTGAGGTGCATCAGGCACCTTCACTTTATACATTCAGGAGAACTGTGAGGATGCATCTTTCCACACTGGCCTATGGCTAAACAAAGAATGATTTTTCCTCCCCACATCCAGGCACTGTTATGGTTTTAATATGCTCGCTTTATACGTTCACTGGTTTTTAATGTAACCCACCCTGAGATCTTTGGGAACAGGGTGGGATAAAAATTCAAATAAATGAAAAATAAATATTTGCAAAATGACTCCGGTAGCTCTCAGTCACCCTCTGCATGGTGGCTGCAGGAACAACTAAATAGGGATGTGCATGAATGTATTTTTTGCATTCGAATTTGAGTTGATTTGAATATTTGAATATTCAATTTGAAATTCAAAAATCCAGATTTTCAAAAATCTGATTCGAATCTGGATTATCTGGAACCCGATTCAAATCGAATGATACAGATGTCAGTAGCATTCATATCTGATTTTCCAATTTGCGAACATCCCGTTTGCATCCTGTTTGCATCCCATTGTCATCCCGTGTTATAAGCGCAAATAGACCCAATATTCAGATGCGATATAAATCGATCTATTCAGTCGTTTATTATCATTAAAAAATCCATATCAGATTTTCAAAACTTCAAAATTGGCTCGAATTTAGAAATTCAGATTTTTGAAAATCCTATTCAAATTTGAATGTCAATATTCGTTGAATTCGAATAAGATTTTTGAATATTTGAATATCTGTGCGCATCCCTTACCCCCACCCTTTTACAGAGCAGCTTTTACAGATTTGCAAAAGAAGTGCATCCAAGTGTTGAACAAGCAAACGCCATAAGCCTTTTTGCACTTAGCTGATTAGGCTGCTGTGAACTAGGGCTGGTCAACTTCTGGTAAAGGTGGACCACTCACATTTGCTGTGAGGTAAGCTTCCCCAAAGCATCCATTACTGGCCAAAAGTGCAAATGGTCCTCCTGTTTACCAGCCCGCGCTGCTGTGTCCGAAGCCAGAAGTCCTACCTCGTTGTTGCTGCAATTGGGTGCTTGGACCCCATTGCGAGAGGGGTCTGTTCGAGCACAGGCTAACCTGTGATCAAATACCCCTCTCAATTCTAGGATCGATCACCATTCCAATCAGAGGTCCAATCACAGCATGAGTGAGCAATCGATCATGGCTGCCACGGCCACTGTGCCTCCATGGACGCCACATTCCCTGCCCACCAAATGCAGGGAACTGAACGCAGAGCAAATGGTTGTACCACTGGATGCTCCAGGTAAGCTTTGGTCTGCGTTGGTAAAGGTGTGGAGTACAATTTCTTGTTTCACACCTAATCAACAATTAGTGAACTTCTGGTGCGGGTGGGCACGCTTGTAGGCTGTAGCAGCCTAGTGGACATGCATATGCTCTTCATCAGACGTTCAGTAATTGTTGTCTACTGACCAAAGTGTGAATAGGCCTCACGTCTATGGTTCTTTTCTTTAGTCCAGCCTTAAACTGGCTGTGCAGATCTTGCCATTATCAGTCCCTATTTTAAATCAGTGGGGGAATATGACAAAAGCCAAAGCTTTTTGCTGCAAATTCTCTGATTTTGTCCTGGGTGGGAAGAATCTTCCCTGGTTTGCTCACGAGTTCTCAATCAAACCTTTTACGTGCTTGGAAAACATTATTAGAAAACATTTCCCATCCCTGCCAGTGTAAGATATTTCACTGATGCTATTGTTAACAAGCCCAGGATCATCATGCAGTGGGCTGAACACATATCAGATTCAAATAGCACCCTGGTTGAGCCCACCTTTTATACCTAACCTGTAATTTGTTCCCCCTCAAAATGTAATAAGGCACTATCATGATTGGCACCCTTACTGCCGATGACAATCTTTTTTTTTTTTTAAGTCTTCAAAACACCCTCCAAACGTGAATCCAAAGGGAGAGCTTGCAGAATGAAGGGGCTTGGAAACAGAGAAAACAACCCATTATTTTACTGAGCTTAGAATACACCTGCACACATTTAAAAATAATAATAAAAGCAGATCAAAAGGGGCTTAAAGGTGGAATCAGACTCTAGTGTTCCCACCCTACCTATAATCCACGTTAAAGGGCATAGGATGCATTTTCTGACCTTTAATGTGGATTAAGGCACTAACATGTGGATGCTACCACTTCTACACTGTTTTTGAGACACTGTGTCTGCATGCAGATACGGACACAGACGGTGCTGAGGTATTAGAGAAATTGTATCTGGCTTGCAACCTGGAAGGTCCTTATTTTGTCCTTGGGGTGGCATTGGGAAGTGTGCAACTACAGTGATTAGAACTCATTCAAATAGATCTTCTTTGAATGTGGTAGGATTCAATTTCAGTATGAACGTTCAATATGAATTTGATGCAAATGTTCAATACTAATCCCATACGTATCCCCTACAAATCCTCCACATATCTGTTCTGAATGCGTCATATTGACCCTGAATCCAATTTGAATCCACTCTCAGTCTACTTCAAATCCACTCTGGATCCATTGCAGATGTGACTGGAGCAACCATTTTCCCACCTCCCCAGGCTCCTGAATGTAACAAATATTCATATGAATGTATCAAAGCATTTGATTCGAATTTGAATGTCATTCTTTGAATGTGCCAATGTTCTGTTCAAATTCAAATGTCCAAATTCAACCAAATTTGGTGAAATTCAGCCAAATTTTGAATGTTATGAACATTCGTGCACATCCCTAGTTAGAACAACAGAATTACTTGAGTAAACCCAGCATTAGGAGTTAGGAGAAATTACTAGTTCCCTCCTGGGGCTGCAAAGCTAGGAACTAGGAAGCTGGCTCTGAAATTTCATGTGATCTTTGGAGTTAATGTGTTGGGTCTCCCAGAACAGTCTGTCAAGGGACTGAGGCTTGCTGTTGGATGGTGAGGCCATTCCTACCACTGGAACTACTCCAACCTGACCTGGTCCTGCTAGACCACACCTACTAGGTAAGTGAAGAAAAGCCATGGTTCCCATCACTTTACCTGAAACTGATGTTAAGCTGCCTGGTCAGTAACTTCATCATGGATCACCCTCTGGAATTTTATTTGAAGATTGGTGCTATGTTTGCCACTTTCCAGTCACCAGGCACAAAGCCTAATCCTAGAGGAAGATTATATATTTCTGCTAGAAGATCTTCTCTGCTTTTTCTTTTCCTTTCTGTTTTGTTAAGAAAGCAGACAAGAAATAAGAATTGCCATCATCATCACCAGAGGCAGTAAGGCGCTGAGAGAAGGCCAAAGGAACTGCTGGAGTATATCACACCAAAACCAGATTATACTCAAGCTGCAGTTGGCCTTTAATGGAGCTTAATGTCACCTTTCACCCTATGTGTGTCCTAAAGATCTAATACAAGAGAGAATCTAAACTTTCTCTGTGAAAACGATAGAAAGCAAGCAGTCAATAGTTACAGTATTTGGCCATTACTTCTGAAATATTCACAAAGCTGATGTCTTTCAAAGGTTTTGGAATACATTTCCAACAGCCCAAATCTCATCAGCCCCAGATGTTACAGTTGGGGCTTGTAGGGTGATTTTTAAAATAAGTCCAAAGCATCTGGGGAAACATCATGTTAGCAAAGGCTAGGTACCTGCTTCATCCCACTATCTTTTCTGATGTTTTGTTTTGGACAGAATATCCCTTTTAGCTTCTTTAGAAAATCATTAGTTGCTATGGAGATGCATGTCTGCATTAAATTGTACTTGATTTCTCTGCCTGAACAACTAATACTTCTGTCCTAAGGATTCTTTCCAGCCTGGTGGAACAAAGGTTTCTACCCAATTGTAGCTTTGTGATAGTAAGAATATGATTCCTGTACTGTAAAACAGAACATCTAATTTTATCCATTTGCCTACCACAATATTTCCATCCCTTTTAGCTCTTCATCTTCAAGGCTAAAACTTTCATAATGGAGGGAGTTGATACATAGGTTAAAATTATGGCCCTTTCCGCACTTTCCTTTGGTCAGTTTAGTAGGCTTCTGGGCCTCATAGATCCCCACATGTATGTGAACCTGTAAGCCCACTCAACCACCCATCCCCACTGGAACACTCCATCTGCATTAGATGAAGCATGATTCAGATTAGGGAAACCCTGTTTGGTATCACCAGTAGTCCCAATTAAATGTGTCCTCTGGTATACCAGAGGGCTTGATCAGAGAGTGGTAGGCTTGCAGAAGGCACACCTCCTGGGTTCTGGACAACCAGGAAATGTATTTCAGTGAAATGTCACTGAAATGCATCTCCCAGAATCTCCAAGGCTAAGAACTTTTGTTCCTTACCCTTGGAGGAGCCAAAGCCCAACCTCAAAGCCTGGATGTGCTTCAGAACCATGGCATGGGCTGGTACGGATGGCCCTGATCCAGCCCATACCTCTCTATGGGTGGAATTAGGAAGGTGCACAAATTTTAGTGTGTGTTCAATTTGTATTGAATTAAATGTAAACAAACAACATTAGTTGAAGTAAATCCCCTTTGAATGTGGTAGGATTCAAATTTGATACGAATGTTTGATATTAATCTAGTTCAAATCTCCGCTATGAATTGCCTTCGAGTCCATACGTATCCACTACATATCCCGTATGTATCCACTCTGAATGCGTCAAATCCACTCTCAGTCCACTTTTAACCACTCTGAATAGACTTTGAACCCATTCTGGATCTGTTGCAGACATCACTGGGGCAGCTGCTTTCCCATCTCTCCAGGTTCACAAATGTAGCAAAGCTTCATACAAACGTATCAAAGCATTCAATTCGAATTCGGATGTCTGAATTCAGACAAATTCATACAAATTTCAAATGTGATGAATATTCATGCACATCCCTAGTTGGAATTGATGGGTCTAGCTGTTCCAGATCTACTGATTCTGACCACAGGACTGTCATGCCATGTCCTGCCAGTCCATCTTCCTCAGAAGAGGAAGGTGTGCCTGCAATGGCACCACAGCTGGTGCAGCAACCAGGACTTAGCAGCCCGGACATTGTGAGTCAGTGGCCAGCCTTGGGGGAAGTCTCAGACTCCTCTGGAGACAAAAGCTCAGAACCCATAGAGCACCCCTCCCCACTCTTTCTTCAACAACAGAAGCAAACCAGGCGTAGATTACAGCGTTTGGCCCACCTGCACTGACAAGGGCATGGTGCTGCTTCCCCTACTTAGTTGAGCAGCATACGCTGAGCCAGCATTGCAGCCAACTCTGGTGCAACTCCCACTGTGTGTGCATCTTGACTCTTGGACCTCGTTGTAACTTTGCTCGACCCTCGGACTGACTGGATGTGCTGATACTTGCTGAATCTTTTGATGCCCTGACTTTGGACTGAACTGACACTGAGTACTTCTGAGCCCTCAAAGGACCACCATAAGTGTGCACATGTGTTTGCCTTCCTGGGCGCCCCTGCCTGGGACACGGCAAGGACTTTCAGTGCAAAAAGTGGGATCCTTTGCCCAATGTGGCCTGAATAGCACCATCTCACAGGAAAGAAGACAATGCCATGAAATTATCTAGTACATATGATAATAGATGAGTCACTGAGTTGGCTTCCAAACGTTTCCTCCTGTAATATTGTTGCTATGTGTTCTCCAGCAGCTATTGCCCAATATACTCCCACTAATCTATCTGCTTTTGAAAATCCTTTATTTGATTGCCATATTTGACAGTATTTGATAGTTGATATGCAATGCTGTTTAGCATCTGACAGCTCACATCCACTGGTACTTCATATCTGACAGCATTTGATAGCAATGAGCCAAATGGGGTCAATACTTTTTGTGAATGTTTTGACAAGGCGGGGGTGGGAAGAAAACACAAATCTTTTAGCAGTCTTTTTCATGCACTATATTGAAAGAACGCAAAAAATGTTTGCGCATTTAGAGCAAAGATTGCTCAGATGGAAGACCAGCAGAAACTCACAGTGGGTCACCAAAATGAAGCTCATGGAGATCCAAAGTATAGCCCAAAATGGATCATGTCCTTTTCCCTGCCATGCTGTCACTGAGCAAGCTGCCACCAGGGAAGAGTTCCTTCCTTTGCTGGAAGTTCAACATCAGCCAATAGCGCCCACCAAGGGGCCATATACAGCGGTAGTGGAAATGGAAGCAAGGAAGAAGATAGTACAGCCTGTAACTCTTTTCTCCTTTTACATCCCTTGTATGCATGCAGACCTTTTTATGGTTGTAATGTTTGAAGCAAGCAATCATACATGGTTAACCTTGTGGACACTTCAAGCTATGTTAAGGCTTGGACTGGTTCGTACTATAAACCAAAATGTATGGTAGCAGCCAAGCTGATGCAAGCAGTAATATGGCAGTAATTCAGCTGTGAAGAATTAAGGGTTCTATGGGTATCCCTTCTGCATGTTGGTGTGGATTAAGGGAGGCCCTACTCCCTCCTAATATACTTCATCCACAAAGAATAAAGTGCAGACTGAGCTTGGACACCCAAAATGACGTCCTGGTCCAGTGTGTGGTAGACCTCTTTTTTGAGGTCTGCTGGTGTAATAGGGGATGGTATACCAGGACACAGAGATATGCAGAATTCTGTGGTCCAGAATAACATGGACACTAGAGATGTGCATGAATGGGGGGGGGGGTTTGCATTCAATTTGTATCTAATCGAATGTAAGAAACGTCATATTCATTCAAATAGATGTCCTTCGAATGTGGTGGGATTCCATTCGATACAAATGTATTTATACAAATTCATATGAATATGCAATATGAATTCATATGAATATCCAATGCCAATTCGTATGAATATCCAATATGAATGCATATGTATCCCATACGTATTCCGTAACATATCCACTCTGAAAGTGTCAAATCCACCCTGAATCCACTTTGAATCTGCTCTCAATCCATGTCAAATGCACTCTGGATCTGTTGTAGATGTGACTCGTACAGCTGCTTTCCCAACTCCCTAGTTCACAGATGTTCAAAGCATTCATAAAATTATGATTGTCAGTGTACAAATGTCATAATGTTCAATTTGTATATGAATGTCCAAATTCAGATTAGTTCATACTAATATCAAATGTTATGAATATTCATGTACATCCCTAATGGACACCTGTTTCAGCAGCCCACTAAGACATGCCACGAAAATCATTCCCCACCCCGCCCTGGAGCTCCAAAAGTCAAGAACTTTCATTCCTGGCCTCCAGAGGCCTCTCACGCTAACCCCAAACCTGGCATAAGCTTTGGAGCTGGCATGGGGGCTAACGCTGAATGGGCCATCCCAGTGTAATTGACCTTGTTTCATGCCAAGAACAATCCATTGCAGCTTGGGACAGATTGCTTATTCTGGCACAGGAAAACCCTCTCTGCACCAGAATAACAATCACAAGTGCAGAAGCAGCTTTAGTCTCATTCTTCGTTGGTTAATTTGGGACAGCAATTGCAATTAATCTTTGATGGCAAGCTACCTTGATCTTTGGAAAAACAAAGCAAAAATGTAATGAGTAAATAAATAAGTGGTTTATTATGAGCATTTAATGTACCGTTCAATCAAATTCCCAGGCCAGTTTACATCAAAGAGGAAATATAGCAAAACAGTTAAAATTACAAACACCAGGAAAATATTAAACATTTTTCTTTTAAAAAGTTAACTAATAAGGGTGTAATTTTCAGCTTTTACAAGGTAGAAAATTAGTAGTCCCTAAATGCATTAAAATACTTTTCAAAAAATAAAAGAGGAAGTGAACAAACTGAAGGTCTCCTCAGTTTCAGAGGGATTTTAAAGATCTACAGGGATCAAATATCAGTCTGGGCAGAAGACGTACAATGTGCATACATAGGAATCAGTAAAAAAAAAACCACTCAAGTTCCTACAACTTAAATTCACACATTTGTACATGCACCATTGCTAATGGAGTCACCTTGCCATGAGATGCCAGCTGCAGCTGAAGATGGAAACAGGGTGACAGTGGGCATCGTCTTGGACCACCAAGGGTGCCCACAAAGGGTAAGTGGAGACTCAGCCTGTCTGAATGAGACTGAGCCTGTTTGCACTTGGTGTGCTGGGGAACGCCAGAGACACTCTGACACTCCCAGAAGGTGCATCTGCACCATGTGGAGCCTCTGCTGTACCAGAAGTGGCTCTGTGCATGGCAGAGGGCTCTCCATGCAAATAGTGCTAGTGCAGCTTTTACTGGGACAGCCTGGCACGCTCCATTTGCACCTGTTCCAGATGGAAGAGGTTCAAATGGAACATGTGGCTGGACAGTGCAGGCATGGCAACACACTACATCCACACCTTAATGGAGGTGATTCATGCTTAGCCAGAGCATAGTTAAGCACTGGTTAAATTTCAAATGGTTTGGGGTCCTAAAGTGCAGAGGTCCAGACTGTTCCACAAGTTCACCTCCCTGGGATGTTTTCCCAGTACAAGCAAAGTCCGGGAAAGTCCATTGTTTGGCACTGTGTCAGAAAAGGTTTGTGTCATGGTCAGCCAGGAGGAGGATGAGGAGGATGAGGAGGACTCACTTCCTAAGGACCCAGTTCTGACTCCCCAGCCCCATTGGAGCCTGGGGTTCAGCAGCCCAGCCCTACCACAGCAGAGGTGCAGGATGTGGGAGACATGGAACAGCAGAGCCCAGAGATCCCTAGCTTTAAGCAAAGAAGAGCAGAGAAGGAAGGGTTAAGAAGATCAAAAAGACTTGCCCAGAGACATGCGGATCACCTGCAGCTGTGAATTCAACTGTAAAGGTAAAACACCGGGCAGACGCCCAAGCCCTTTGTCAGAAACTATTTGTTTGCTTTAAGAGAAAGCTGCCGTATCTGACTCCTGGACTGCTCAGAAACCCTAGACCTTGGAATGTACCTGTTGACCATCCTTCTGGCTGCCCTGACCTCGGACTGGACTGTTTGTATGACTCTCGTTAACCCTGGACTTGGACTGTTTCTGGATTTCTTCTTTTCTGACGTCGTTTGGGCTGTACCTTTGCTGAGCAACCTCCTGTCATCTGTGTGCTTGTGAGTGTGCTGGCAGCTTTCCCGGACAGTTTGAACCAATTCATGGAATTCAAGGATTTGTTTTTTTCTCACCACATCTCCTCCATCAAGCTGCTGTTGAGCTGACTCCACTCAGAAGTGGAGATGTGCTCATGCTCATAGATATGCATTTTAAGCTTCAATGGTGGTTTGTATGCCTACCTCAATTCTAGGTCTTCTACCAAAAGCCTGAGAGTCTGGTGGTCCTGCGTAGCATCTTAGCTGTTCCTGTGACTGCATTTTTCTGAACCGAGACCTCCAACCTAGATAGCTGTAAGAAAGGGTTAGACAAATTCATGGATGACAGTTGTATCAGTGACTACTAGAATGGGCTCTCCAGGCTGAGGATATAGGCAGGATGCCTCCAAAGGCCATTTACAGGGATTTGAGAGCTAGTGAAGGGTTTGCTCTTGTCTTCTGCTTTAGATGCCTATAACTAGTTGGTCCCACTGTGTGAGGAAGGAGGCTGGACTAGATGGACTGTGGCCCAGTCCAGCAGGGCTCCTCTTAGGTACTTACGTTCTTTTATAGCAAAAGTATCATTTACATAAATGTACCTCAAAAGAAACTTTTACCTTCACATTCTCATGGACCAAACTGCTGCATATTGACCATATTGACCAATATGCAAATATATATAGCTGCATCCAGACATTAGTTACTTATACTGCTATATCTGGATATTCTGGAATAAAGCACAGACATTCTGTGGTTTATTTCCAGAATAACCAAATATAGTGGGATAAGTAAGTGACATCTGGATGCAGCCTATTTCACATCAACTCCAGCCTCTAATAATAGATATTGCCAACAGCTCCATGACCAGATGTTGCCAGTCATGTTTGAACCCTATAAGATGTGGTTGCTGTCAAAGCTGATATATTATTGATAGATGCCACTGGGGATCCTACACACCATTGAGATACTATGAATACTAGTATTTGATTCTGTGGAAGGTATTATTTGGAAATGCAGAAAATTCCCATTGGGGAGTTCAAGACCTTTTGTACATTGGTGTTGCAACTGCTGTATTATTAATAAATGCAACAAAAACCCCCCATGATGGAGCTCAACACATGTCTAGCACTGACTGTTTGACTGAGATTGTTTAATACTGTACTGTAATTGGCTGTACCTCATTAAAAATGTTTTTCTATCCGCTCCAAACCTTTTCATCAAGAATTCAGCTTCTTCTGACCTCTGGTTCCAGTATTTAGGGGAAGGGGAAAACGCTCTTCCTCTCCAATAGATTCACACCTCGAATTATTTTATCTATCATGTTCTCTATCACTTGTCTCCTTTTGACTAAGAAGTCCTAGATGCTACAATCTCTTCTTAAAAGGAACCTCCTACAGCCCTTGATCATTTTAGTTACCTTCATTTAGGGATGTGCATGAATGTATTTTTGACATTCAAATCTGAGTAGATTCAAATGTCAAAAATCCTGATTTGACTCAGATATTTAAGATCCGAATGTCATAAAATCCAATTCGAATCCTGCAACATTTGAATCCATACGTTTGAATGTTCGATTCGTATTTAAAGATACGAATGTCAACAACATTCATATCTGTTATACATATCTGTGCACATTCTGTAAAAATCCATATGCGTCCCATATTATCCTGTATGCATCCTGTTTTAATCCCGTATTTTAAGCGCAAGATACAGATAATTTTCCCGCAGACCCGTTTGCAACAGATACAAATCCACACACTCAAATCATTTGAAAATCCGATTCAAGTTCAAATGTTGACATTCATTGGATCTGAATCGAATATTCAGATTTTTAAATATTAGTGCACATCTCTACCTTCATTTGAATCTTCACCAACTCTGCTATATCCTTTTGGAGACTAGCAACTAAACTTCACGCAGTATTCTAGAGATGGTTCCACCACTGATTTGTATAAAGGCATTATAATCTTAGCGTGTCTGTTTTCAATGCCTTTTTTTAATAAGCTCCTACATTCTACCACCCACATTAATGACACGTCCATAGAATTGGGTCTACTATTATTTCAGTCTCTTTCCTGATCCATCACAGTCAGTCCTCCTGATACCATTAGTGTATAGGAGTAGTTAGGGGTTTTCGTTCCAATGTGCATCACTCTATACTCATTCAAATTAAAAAGCATTTTCCATTTTGATGTCCATTCCCCCAAAGTCCAAATTAGGGATGTGCATGAATATTTGTAACATTTCTTATTCATATGAATTCATATGAATTCAGACATTCATGTACGAATCAAATGTTATGTCGTTCGTACTAATATGAATGTTTTGGAATATTCATACAAAACTTCAGAACATTCACAAAATGGGGAGGTAGGAAAGTGGCTGCACCAGTCACAACTGCAATTGATCCAGAGTGAATTCGGCATGGTTTGAGAGTAGATTCAAAGTAGAGTCAGGGTGGATTTGACGCTTTCAGAGCTGATATGTTACAGGATACTCATCAGATACATATGCGTATCAGATATGTATCGGATTCATACATGTTCATATCAGAAACCTATGTGTTCATATTGGATATTCATACAAATTTGTACAAATACATTCATATTGAATAGAATCCTACCACATTCAAAGGGGATCTATTCAAATGAATATGAATTTTCTTACATTTGATTCATTACTAATCGAATGCAAAAAACTCATTCATGCACGTCCCTACCAGAGACCCCTTAGGGGCTCTTCACGGTTTTACCACTCTGAACAATTTTGGGTCATCAAAAAACTCAGCAATTGCTCTGGTCACGCTTGAGTCCAGATCATCTTTAAATATGTTGAAAAGGAGTATCTGTGCATGTGATTTGGATGAAAAAGACACAGGAATGAAACACTGAAGATGTGCTGAACAGGTTAATTTTAGAACCAGTTTGATAAGAATCAGGGAGATTCAACAGTTCTAGGTTTCAGTTTTAATTTGAACTGAACCATCTGAGACTTCAGATGGAACCCCATGAACCATCCTGGTTCAAGTCACTTCTAAATAGAAGTGGTTTGGCACTATTTTCCCCCGTTTTAAAGGGCTTCTTACTTACTGCACTCCTACTGCTGCTGATGGGGTCAGGAGACCAGAAGGAGCTTTGCACTTAAGGCAAAGCAAAAGCACCCCTACTGATTATCAGGATTCAATCAAGATGTTGGTGTTGTTAATATATAAAGCCCTAACTGGGTTGGGCCCCAAATATTTGAAAGAGCACCTTCTCCCAGCCAGACCTGCCTATTAAGATCACAAGGAGAATGCCTTCCTGCAGTCCTGCTGCTCTCAGATGAGCAAAGGAGAGTTACATGCAGGAGGACCTTTTCTACGCTGGCCCCTAGACTTTGGAATAGCCTTTTGGTGGTACTCCAAGGGTGCTTCTGCACATGCCCTTAAACACCCATTAAGGACACATGTGGAAGCACGCATCCACACAGTGGCACCCATTTAAGCCGCTTTTAGCACCGAGCATCTGCACAGTAACACCCATTAAGCACACATGTGGCAAACCGCATCTGCACAGTGGCACCCATTAAGAACGGAATGGGTGGACCGCGTCCGCACAGC
>MTQE01002217.1:1507251-1528709 GCA_014337955.1 Aspidoscelis marmoratus | reverse complement strand
TGCGGACGCACCCACCGGAAGTGTGTAACTTTAGCCCCTCTAATGCGGACACGGCAGCACCAAAGCGGTTTTGCCGCCGAAATCCGCATTAGAAAAGGACGCGAAATGTGGACACGCGTGGCCGGAAGTGTGCTAAATAGGCACATAAATGCAGACACGCGTTTCCCAATCCGTGCTTAATCCGTGTTAAAGGGCCTGTGCAGAAACACCCTCCGGCACAATTGTGTAGCAAGATGCAAGGCCTGTTTTTCAAGTAATCAGTAGCCTTTAAAAGAAAAGCCGCACATCTCTCTGCACAAAATTCAAGATAGGTCATGCAAGAACATTTGTGAGAAATGAGATTTGGCAAACTTGTGCATTCCCCCGTCCTGCTTTACTATTATGCAAATATAGATTCTGAAAGCCTTAGTCCATATAATTCATTTCCCTAACATCGCCGTTCTCCTTCCAAGGCTACCTTGCTATCTTTCCCCATTCTGGAACCACCATTATTTTTTCAATCATGCTTACAGGCGATTTAGTATGCAAACGGTATTCAGGCTGCCTTTCTCTCATCCTTCACAGCAACTCTGTGAGGTAGAGCTTCATTAGTGCTCTCTTCCAGAGAAGTAGTAGAGGCTGAATAAGAATAAATTTTTCCAAGGCTATTCAACAAATCCCTCCCTAAGCTGGGATTTGAACCTAGATCAAGTTTGCCACAAGAACACATTAACTTGTTTCCTGCATTTCCACGGCCTCTTTGGATGCCTCTTCAGCATTAATGCCTTTAACAGAGTAATTTACAATTCTTGTTGTCAAGAGGGAATTATCCAAAAAGGCAACCTGCTCCACTATCTAATTAAGCCAGGGTGCTTGAATTTTATTAGTACTTTGTCAAATATTTATTAGGTTCAGTTTTTTGCAAAAGAAACCATTTTGAAAGGAATTGAAAGTTTTCTTTAGGAAGTGAGCCTTCACTAAATTCCTCCATTTTAGTATGAAACAGCCTGATGGATTGTTCAGCCCAGAGCCAGAACTAAGATCTCTAGTTTACATATCTGTTAGAAACTTAAACTCTTTGTTTCCTTAATCTTTCTGAGTAAGAAATACCAATATTTAAAAGTATGGTGTTTGCCTATTATTTTCTTTACACTCATCTTCAGTTTAACTATGATTGTCCACTAGTAAAAGGGCACATACATCTGTGTGTATATACATATGCATATATACACACACTTGCCTACTTGTCTCACTGAACATTCCTGAAAAAGAAGAGTCTGGGGATATTGTTACAGGAACTTTTATACATGTGTTTGGCACCATTTCTATGTACGTACAAGATTTTTTGGACTCCTAGTTTAGTTTAATTGATTATGGATTGAAGTCAACCCCAAAGGAAGGAAAAGAGTTGATTGATCTCAATACAAAGTTTCTTTATTGAGATTTAAAAGGCACCCAAAAAATAATTATGTGGCAAAGATAATAACAAGCAGGCAGCAAAAATGAAACACTTTCAATTTGGGAAACTTAGTCAAATAGCAGGCAGCAAAGAGACACTTGGTAAATACTTCACATGTATTGATTGAAAAAAAAATACCTGTGACTGTGGAAGAGACATAAGGTTTTTCTGATAGTTGGAGACTGAAGATTAACTCTATCTTCAGCCAGGAATAAAACAAAGGTTTTTGCTGCCTCTCAGACAAGGAAAAGTTTGTTGTTGTTGTTTTCACACAGAGAGTCATTGATTTATGGAATTTCCTACCAGAAGAGGCGGTGACAGCAACCAACCTGGATATCTTTTAGAAAGGGTAGACAAGTTCATGGAGGTCAGGAGTATGAACAGTTACTAGAATGGATGAATAGGTACTGCCTACAGGTTGGAGAGACAGGGAAGATGCTCCTCAAGGCCATTTGTAGGAATCTGAGAGCAGGTGAAGCTTTGCCTTTGTCTTCTGTTTCAAAACACCCAGAAACAATTGATGGGTCACTGTGTGAGACAGGCTGCTAGACTAGGTGCACTGTGGCCTGATCCAGCAGAGTTCCTCTCAGGTTCTTACATTTAACTGTCCACAGCCATACCCTTGTCTGTTTTACCCACCATGAGCATCAACCTGCAGAGCAGGTTATTTAACTTTCCAAAGCAGAGTAGCTGTCCACAGGAATTTCCTCCCTTTGGAATGAAGTGGGGAAGAAATGCCTTAAAGGTCTAGCTTACAAGTGGTCTTATTCACGTTGGGTAAAAAATGGCTGACCTCTTGGGCCATGTGTGGTTTGGTGCATTGGTTCGGCAGCTGCAAGGACTTAGGGTAATGAGGCATATAAGATTTGTTTACCACACCTCTCACTAGGCTTGTGTTGAACTTCAGTTCTGCCAGTTCAGCTGCAGACTTGGTAATCCAAGTAAAATGCAGGTAAACCCAAGGAAACTAAATGGGCATGATAAATATGTGGTGGCCACCATTACTAGCTCTATGTATGCAAAGTCAGTCATGGCTGCTGCATACCTATCATGCAAGTGAGTTGTCTCAGAACTTGCTTGCCCATTTCCCTAGGTCACATGGTCATAGAGAGGCTAGACTCATGGAGACAAACATCCATCAGTCTGTAACCTTTCTATGCTGTGGTGCCGCCCCCGCCCCCCCCCCCGGCGCGAGCTGTCTTACACACTTTACCCCTGTCTTTTATTCCTGTAAGGGGCTTTTATAATTTTAAAATCCTGGTCGCGTGTTATGGTTTGTTCAAGCCTCGCGCCCACAAGCGAACACCAGCAATGCTTATTTCCTTCACCCCACCTGCCTGACACTCAGAACTCTTGTCTCCAGCCTCCTGGCTGCTTATTTACTTTAGCCCAAGCTTCCTTGGTTTATAAAGAGAGAGGACATTGTAACTGTAACACCCTTCTAGGTTAGAATATAGAGAAACTGGCAAAGTTTCAAGAAACAAAATAAAAAGCTTTATTCGTTACAACTGTGTTTTGAAGAATACAAGTATTTCAGTTCACAGGCACACAAATTAACTCCTTAACTTCACAATCCTTTTCCTTCTACCCCTTCTGGCTCTATCCCTGGCCTAGAAGGTCTGGACCTATGCTGGGATCTATCCCTTGAGGGAACTAGACAGTTTAACCCGCCTTCCCCCCAGAACCCCAAAGCATGGACGCTTCCCTCTTCCGGCAGGCAGGTTTTATACCCTGTCACCAGACGTAACTTGACGCCTGATTAGTTGAGTGCTCTCTTCCCCCTCCTGTTATGCTAATAAGGGAGGTTTCGCCCCCTCCTTACCTGCTCAGGCTGTCTGTTTAAACTTTGTTGTTCATTCCGGATTGAATGCACCTTCACTACACTTTTAAAATTACATCACCCAGCACTGAAATTTAGTGTGGGCACCACATATGCCATCTGAAGTAGGGATATGTACACAGTTTTTTTGTGTGTTTGCTTCACTCCAAAGCGAATATGAAAAAAAAATTGCGTGTGTGCAAATAGAGCCACTTTGAATATGGTAGGATTCAAATTGGCTGCAAATGCTCTTTGAATCCACCTCAAATCCCTTCCACCAGTCATGCCTCAAAATTAGGGATGTGCACAGATATTTGAAAATTCAAAAATCTGATGCAAATTTGACGAATATTGACATTCATATAAGAACTGGATTTCTGAAAATCTGAATTTTTCCAAATTTGGAACGAATCTGGATTTTCAAAAATCCGATACAAATTTTTGAATGATTCAGCTAAATTCAACATCATCTGTCACATCCAAATTATCAGGTCTATTTGTGCATATAATACTGGATGTAAATGGGATGCAAACGGAATGCAAACATAATAAAAACAGGATGCAAATGGATTAAAAAATGGGTATGACTGTTCAGGACATTCATATCATTCGATTTGAATTGGATTTTTTAAAATATGGATCTGAATAATCAGGATTCAAATCCTGATTGAAAATCTGGATTTTCAAATTTCAATTCAAATCGAATATTCAAATATTCAATTTGAATCAAATTTGAATGCAAAAATGCATTTGTACATATCCCTACTCCAAATTCCCTCCAAATCTGCTTTGAAGTCATTCAGAATCCACTCTGAATGCTGCAGAAGTGACTGGGTAGGAGCTTTGCTACCTCCCCACCTTTGTGAATATAACAAAGCTTTGAATGGATCCACAAAAGTTTTGCATTCGAATGCCAATCTTCAAATGTAGCCAACATTCGATTCAGATGTAGATGTTTGAATTCATATGAATTGTGAACCTGACAAATATTTGTGCACACGCCAGTCTGAACCATCTGAAATTCAGCACAATTCTACCTCTCACTGCAAATGTCACTCATGTGCACTTTATGAGTCTACCCAACACTGGACTGTGTTGTGCACACATGAGGAAAGATGTGCACGGATTTTTTTTAAATTCAAAAGTGGTAGAATTCCTATTCAATATGAATGTTCAATCCCATACAAATCCCATACAAAGCTTCATACAAAGCTTGATACAAATGTATCAAAACATTTGATTCAAATTTGAATGTCAATATCCAAATGCGCCAACATTCAATTCAAATTCTAATGTCCATATTCAGCCAAATTGGTATGAATGTTGCAAATATTCGGGAGATCCCTACACATGAGCATGCATGTTCGGGACCTCACGGAAAACAAAAAAGTAAATAATAGGAGGCTTCTGTTTTTGAAGTCTGACGGATTTGCTTCCAGAAAAGGGTCACTGTTCAATAAAACATCTGAGGAACATTGAGCAAAGTCAAGGATGCTTTTGGACAGTTGGTGAATTTTTCCTAGGAGTTTTATTCATCCTGATTATTCTTACAAAAAACAAAATTCAGTGCAAATTCAGAACCTTGCCCTCAGGCTGAACACTGAAAGAACGTAAAAAGCAAGCCAGACTTTCTCACGAGCACTGTATGCCTCTCCAGAATTTACAAGAGTTCAGGATTGATCCCTTCCCAGTCTGCTATAGGCCATTTGTCAGAGCAACCTTCCTGTAAAGACTGGACCAATCTTTTCCATCGGCATCAGCATGCTGCCGCTGACATTTTTTGTGCATAATCCTTCAGTTCCTATTAACGTCACACCGGCTCATAAAAATGAGAAAATATGAAGCTATTCCAAATAGAGTAACAAAAGGACATTCAGTGGAAGAATGATCATCGGAAAAGGAGCCATTTCTCTCTTCCTCCCTCCCTTTTGTTTTCCTTGTAAAGAATACAATGGATCTTGTATCAGGATAACACTTCATATGTTTGCTGTGTATTTTTCCAAACATCTATTGGCAAAGCTTTTCAAAAGAGGAGGTGAAATTTCTCCTGGGTGCAATTATATTTAATGTGCAGGGGACAGGCTCTTAAGAAAAAATCCTGCAAACCCTAACAATTTAAATATATATAGGAGGTTTCATCCATGAAGGGCGAGGGTTAGGTAACTTTTAAGAGGCTGAAGGACCCCATAGCTCATAAGTGCCTCAGGTGCAGATGAATTAAAGGCGGCTTTCGGAAGTGAAAGAAATATTATCATTCTTCAAGGATGAGATATTCTATTTACCACATGGAGATTTATCCCAGACTCTGCTCATGTCTTCGCTTACGTTTACAGGTTCCACCAGGGCCATCTGAAGCCAGGAATCTCTGTTTTCAGAACCATAAGACACTCAAAGCTCCTGAAGATGGCTGGGGGTGAAGGCATGAGGAACTGGTCAGAGGGCGAGTGACCCTGGCACTACCACAGATGCCAGCTTCACACTAGGGATGTGCATGAATATTCATAACATTCATTATTCAGGTGAATTCAGATGAATTCAGACACTCATATACAAATCAAATCTCCAGACATTTGTTTTTTAGTATTCGTACAAATACAAATATTTCGAGTTATTTGTTCAAATAATTCAGACAGTCGTATGTGTACAGATACGTATGCATCACATTTTTTGCTGTATGCTTCCGTACAGATACGTATAGGATGAAAATGGGACATGTACGGGATAAAAACAGGATGTGTACAGATGTGTATGAGATTCATATCATTGAATACATATTGAATATTTGATAGAAACGAATGAATTCGTATCGGTTCAAATGTCCAGACATTTGTTTTCCTTTATTCATTCAAATTCAGATATTTGAATATTAAATTAGAATCTAATTAAATGCCAAAACTTTCATTCGTGCACACCCCTACTTCACGCACAACCAGAGGAACTCTGGGCAGGGCAGTAGGGAGGCAATTTGGAGAGCTGCCTTCAATAATCATTTAAGACTGAATCCTCCAGATTTTGTCTCAAGGGCTGCATTCACACCTAAGGTTTAATCTGGCTCTAGTCCACTTTCAGAGTGAGAGAACATATAAGCCAAGTGATGAGCATTATCCAGCTCAGAAAAATCCACCTTTCTGTTGTGTGATGTAGAAAGGAAAAGACCAATCTCTTTGCTGTTGTGTTGTTCCGCTCTGATAGTGGGATCAACCTGGTTGTAACTGTGGCAAGGCTTGGAGAGCCCTGCACACTCCCATTCACATCTCTTTCAGGTGGAAGAGGTGCAGATGGAGCATGTGACCAGGCAGTGCAGGAATGATGCCAGCTACATTGACCCATCACTGTGGCAAAGGCACCATGTAGGTGCTGTCATGGAGGCAATTCGCACCTTGCCAGTGCTTCGGGATAGATCCGACATTCCAAAGTGTGGGTGCTGGATCTATCCTCCATCTTCACTTAATGTACTTATGAACAGTGGCCTTTTGTCTGTTCCAGGTTGGGATTTGGTTATCTCTGGCTCAAAAGTATGGCATGCACTAAAAGCAACTGATAAAGCATTTGTCTAAGGCAACAAGCATCTCTAAATGAGCTTCCTACCCTTACACTAGCATCACTTTTTAAAAAAAGTACTAGATGTGATTTACAACACGTTTACATCTTGTGCAGTGTAAAGAAGAGGAATCATCATAATTACATAAGCTTGTGTTATTTAAATATTTACCAACATTAAACACCAAAGGGGCTGTATGCTTGATCCAAGGGATTCATATTGTTCCAAACTAATACCCTTTGCAGGATATTATGCAAATCTCATAAACTTTTATTTTGTGGTTGTAGCTTGGAGCACCGCGTCCCACGGCGACTATTCACATTGTTGAAACAGATAAGGTTTTAATAATAAATACCAATGATGAATAAGTCAGAAAGTTTGTGCAGTGCTAATGTTCCCGTTGGCCCCAGGGTAGTTTATTAGATAAATAAGAAACATTTTCAAACTTCCACGTACTCGTGTGGCATTTTGTTTTCCAGGAAATGCTTGTATGATAAATTATTTCAAGCCATTAGGTGTTAACCGACAAATGGTATTCACATTCAATTTGCTTCAACTTTCCCTGAGAATTAAGATTTAAGGACAGAAATTATGCACTTGCTTAGGCAAGTCAAGCATGAGAAATTAAACTTGGCTGAGAGATGAGGACAATCCAGGCTGCCTGCTATTGAATATTTAAAGTGATTAAACTGCAGGAAAGGTGCAAACATTCATGGTTAGAACATCTCACAAGATTTTTAAAAAATAAAAAATAAAAAATAGAATATCATGTCCCTAGGTATAAAATAAATTAATAATAAATTAATTAATACAACAGCATAAAATAAATTAATATTGACAGGACGACATGGTTGTACAAGCTATTGATTCAGATTGGTATCTGATCAAGTCAAATAAAGGATCAGCTTGAAGGAGGCTCAAACCCCTTCATCTCCTAGCCTTTTTGTACATGACTGAGTGGGACATTCTGCGTATGCTCACACATGGTGCATGGCGGAGCATTCCCTGAACGTATTGCTCTAGAGCACAAAAACATGCGCAGCATGTATAGTCCAGCATAGCTCCTTTTGCACCTCTTCTGTGTGACAGAGCCTGGGACAGGGCAGCACAGTTGTGGTTGCCTGTCACATCACCCAGTCACTGTGACAACAGCGCCACACATGACCGTTACTGTGGCAAAGCAATCGTCTAATATACAGACAAGTGTACTTAGGATCCATTCCAGAACTTTACACTGGAAAGAGCAAGGTCATTTCTGCACTTCTAGAGACTGAACTGTTGAAGCTAAAACCTCTCCAACTAGAACAGGTCTCTGCTGGAGTGATCCAGCTATCCTGAAACAAGGTCATCCACATTTGGGCAACTTGTTCCAGGACTGATCCCATGCTATGAGTTCTCCAATGGCTAGGACCAAAACCTCCTGGCTTCAGAATCCCTGGTGGACCCATGTCAGCAATGCAGTTTGGTGGGCCATCAAAATAGATTCCCCACTAGACTGGAACAGGGAGGCGTGTGCCCTTCCACACGCCTCCCTGTTCCATAGCAAAGACCTCTCAGCTGCCAGTAGGTTTGTTAGAACATGTTGCCTGCCTGGACTACGTTATGCTGCATCCAATACAAATTGAGCAGCCTGACAGTGGGTGGTGCCTCTCCTGTTTCACTCCAGAGTCCAGAATAGGAGCCCCAAGTATTCTAGGCCTCTCGATGGACCAGTATACCAGCCAGTATGAACAAGTGCCTAATGTAACAAGAAGTAGATTTTTCTGCTCTTTCTACTCTGCTCTTTCTACTAACAAACCTAGTATCTGTTCTTGACCTTCTAGCTAATATTAAATGCAAATTGGCATTAACAAAGAGGTGGAAGACTTTTTTGGATTCTGCCTTCCATGCACCCTTGTCAATGAGAGAGCTGCAGACCAGTAATATTTCTAAGGCCATAGATAGTGATGTACATGAATATTCATAATGTCTGTTATTCGGACAAATTCAGACGAATTCGGACTTTTGCATACAAATCTAATGTTATGACATTTGTACACTGACATTCGTAAAAATGCTTCAGAACATTTGTGAACCAGGGAGATGAGAAAGCGGCTGCGCCAGTCACATCTGCAATGCATCTAGAGTGCATCTGACATGGTTCAAGAGTAGATTCAAAGTGGACTCAGAGTGGATTTGATGCTTTCAGAGTGAATATGTTACAGGATATATATGCATTTGTGTCAGATACATATTGGATACATATGCATTCATATTGGATATTCATATGAATTCACAGGAATACATTCATATCAAATAGGATCCTACCACATTTGAAGGGGATCTATTCGAACGAATACAAATTTTCTTAACGTTCAATTCGATGTGAACCAAATGCAAATAAACCCATTCGTGCACATCCCTAGCTACAGATCCTATTATTGCTCAAGACAAGACAAGGAAGGCAAAGAACACTAGAAATACAATAAATTACTTTTTTAAATTCTCACTACCTTTCAGGGGCTGCTCAGCTAAACTGCATTTCCGATCAATTTCAAGCAAGCAAAACCTAGTCTGTCCTAGCTTTAAATAAAAAAAAATGAATAAATAAAAAATGAATAGAGACCCCAAAGTTTTGTACGCTTCCTACATCACTGAGAATTGATCTTTTCCACCTTTTATTTCAACTGCTGTTAATTAAGGCATCCCACTGGGGCAACAATAACTGGATAATGAAATTGATCCCTTAAGCCTCTTATGGGCATCTCAAATCGGGATATGCTCAATTATTCTATGCAACGATTATCTGTCTTACAGTTTGACAAGAAACCTTTAAATAAATTAATCAAATGAAATCATTTCACCTACCCCTCAGAACTGCCCCCCCAAAAAATATTGTTGCTTATTCAGAGCTTTACATTAGAAAGGAAAAGAAGAGAGAAGTATTCCCAGTCTCATGTCTCATGTTTCCTTTGTAGACATCTTTGCAATAGTCCATGCAAGAATATGCACACTGCATTCACAGGGAATGGTTCAACAGTGCTCTCCATATCACAAAACATCAGTTCAGGGGTTTCATCCCACATCTCTAAGACCTTTTCTGCACTTACCTTGTGATGATCCAGATCAGTGGATCCAGAATAACTGGGCCCACTGATCCAGATTATGTGGAGGTGTAGGTTTGATAAATTTCACTTTCGTTGACAGCATTGTTTCAGTCTTCGCCTCCCAACTGTGAAGGTCACACAAGCCCCTCATCCTCTGGAGGCTAGGGAAGTCAGTTCCTACCCTCAAAGCCTCGGGGCAGGGGGAGTACTTTTAGGCAATGCAGCAGCATCCCGCAGTAGTTCCAGATCATGGAGGCATATGTAGGGATGTGTATGAATATTTGCCACATTAGAAATTCAATTGATTCCAATAGAATGTTGGCTGTATTCAAAGACTGACACTGGAACACAAAGCAAATGCTTCTATACATTCATTAAAAGCTTTGTTATATTTGTGAACATGGGGATGGGGGTGGGAAAGTGGCTGCCCAGTCACATCTGCAGTGGATCCAGAGTGGCTTCAAAGCAGATTCAGAGTGGATTGACATATTCAGAGCGGATCCATAGGGGATTCACTTCTGTGAACAGCAGCAGAGATTCAAATTGGATTCGAATAGCATTCAATAGTGTTTAAAATTCAAATCCTAACACCTTCAAAGGGACTTTATTCGAATGAATGCAAATTTCCTCACATTCAATTTGATTTTAATCAAACACACACAAACATTTGTGCACACCCCTAATCAAATGTACACCTCCCATGATCCAGAACAAGGTTTTTGGCCTCCTTAAAGACCCAATTAAATGGTTCCATAGGAGATCTGGATTAAGGGCTTCCTTAATCCAGATTGGGTTCCATCCAGTGCAGACAGAGTCAGACCAAAAGGGGAAGGGCCTCCTTGATCCACATTAAGGTGCAGATCAGGAGGCCAGTGATCCAGATTAAGAAGCTGTTTAGTCCAGAGGCCTTTTCACAAATGTAATGCAGTAAGACTAGGCCATGCAGGGACGCTTTCCCCATTCACACCTAGGCAGGTTCCTACCTGCCTAAGTGTGAAAGGGGAATCCATCCCTGAGTGGCCAAGCCTGAAAAGGATAGCATGGGTGTGGGACACAACTCCCAGGCCTGCACCCCATGGGCTCAAATTTGACCCAGGGGTGAGCAGGCCTGTCATGTTCCTTACCCAGTTTCCTGCAGGTTCTAGGGGTCTGGATCAGGTCCTCTAAGGCCTGCAAGAACCCACCCACCCCCAGGGACCCACCCACCCTGGGGCCGGGCCTACATTGGGATGTGCACACATGCGAGGCACTTACCTTGTGGTCTCTGGGTTCCAAAGTGGCCTGCAGGCTGGCAGCATTGTGTGCCTATGTGCCCTGCTGGCTCTGATTGGCTAGCTGTAGCACAGTGCCACTGTCCACACTCACCACTTTAGAACCTGGCAAGCACAAGGTAAGTGCTTTGAATACCAGCACATCCCCGTGTAGGCCCATGCCTGAGGGGTGGATGCCCAGGGGGGTTCCTACGGAAGGAATGTGACCAGCCTGCCCAACTGGCACAGCCAGAGATGGGCCCCGGAGCTGTCAGGGAAGGAGCGCGCAAATGCGTTCCCTCCTGACCAGCTGCGGGATGGCCAGGGACAGCCGCGAACACCCTGGGCTGGGTGTAGAGCATGATTTCATGCTCTACACCTGCAATGCATGTTGGTGTCCTTGGACGGGCCAAAGATTCAAAATGTTTCCTTAATAAGTTTTCAAACACTCAAAGTTACAATACAGTGTACTATATATGCATAAAAGAATAAAACTACACTGCTTATCAAACAAAGAGGGGAAAAGGAAAACAAAGTTAACAAAGAAAAAAGAAAAACTTTTGATCTTGCTTTCGGTGCTTATATAGAGAGACCTCCATTTGTACCTCTAGACAATAAAATAAATTACAGTGCTTTTGATAATTTCAAATGTTATTCATCACACCCCACTGCAAGTATGCTTTCTTTCTTATGCGAAAAGTAAAAAAAGATTTGCCATTTTTTAAAAAAAGAAACTAACCATTTCTCTCTAATTGTACATGTCAACTTAGCCATTTCTACCAAGTCCAACAATTTAATTAACTAGTCTTCTATAGCAGACTATGACAAGCTCTTCCATTCTTGTACATAAACTATTCTTGCCACAGCAACCATATATTGTAGTTTTTTTTCTGATTCTCTTCTAAAACTTCATCCATCAGTCCCATGAAAAAACTTTCACTTTCACTTGTGTATCTATTTCTAAAATCTTCTCTACAAATATGTTGTTTCCAAAACATCTTTGCTCTTTTACTTAAACCCCACATAGGGTAAAAAGCACTTGCAACTTTCCACACTTCCAACAAGTATTTAGAACATCTTAGATCTTTGAAGGACAGAACATAATTAACTTCAAACTCCAGGTACAACAGACTTTGGGACTTGGCTACAATGGAACTGCTCACATACCAACTTTGACTAATGCAAGGTCTCAAGTTGCATCAACCTTTTCATGAAGTTTGGAATCCTCTCCCGGAATACCATTCAATACAAGACAACCAATACTTACCTTCTGATCAACTCATAAGCCTGCTTATAGGTCAACAAGATGGAAAGGTGTGACACATTCAGGGTGCAGGCTGCAGAGGGCAGAACCATTTCTTAGGCCCTTTGCAAGCACTGGCTGCTAGCTGAAAGAGCAGGAGAAATGGGCCCTTCAACTAACCTGGATTTAGAAGATCCGGATCTGAGGAAGTACCCAATGTGTCTCCATGGGCAGTGTAGCACCCAGTAGCAATGGGTGCTAGGCAAGCTCGCAGTGGAATGCTAGAGCACCCATGTGGAGCATCTGTCTGTACCCAAGTGGGAGATGTCTGTCATGCCACTTTTTGGGGGGCGGGCACATCTAATATGGATTTAATGCCTGAAGACTGGATTGTAGACTTCTTTAATGGGGTCCATAGGAAATCCAGATTATAGGTCCTGAAGGACCCATTTAATCCGGAATTCCCTAGTACAGGTGTGAACAAATTGGGTTCTAATGGGGTCTGCAGTAGAAATGGAGTCTTCCTGCTCTGAGCCTAACGGGTTCTTAATGGGTCTGTAACGGGTAATTAATGGGTACTTAGTGCTAGTGGAAGCCCTCCCAAAATTAAAGAGTTCCTCCGGATATGCATAAATACCTTCAATTCTGCCAGGACTATATTGGAAGTGCTATACATATCCATGGTAGTCCTAGTATAAATCCCAGGAAATGGAGGTGATATCCCAGAATATCAAGACACCAGCAATCACACCAGGTTTCTTGTAATATCAGCAGCAACACAGCTGTGTATCTTGTCTGTTGGCTCTTTGCTGGATCATTGCTCTTGCAAAACATCCAGATGCTAGCTAGCCCAGGGAAAAACAACAACAGCAAAGGGAAGTGGGGAAGCATTTATTTGCATCCAGGTACTTTTGCAGAGATCCCACATGCAACTGGCAGACAAGGTCAGAGTCCAGGATTGCCCCCTGCTTTATGGAGAGGCTGTGAGAGGTGGTGGCAGGTTCTAAACAAGATCTCCCCAACTTTCTCTCACCATCTGTAAACACTCAGAGTTTTGAGTTGAACTTCATGTAGACAGTACTTTCTTAGTCCACATTACTCTGGATTATCCACATAATGCAAATTAAATAAATTTGTCAGCTGCTTTGAGTCCCCTTAAATTGAAGTTTTAGCTTTGATTCATGCAGATTTTTTTTAAAAAAATCTTAAAGTGATTTGCCATTACTGTCTTCCAAGGGGATGCCAGAGATAGAACTTGCAACCCTCTACCTCCCAGATTATTTAGTCCAATGCAATAGTTTGCCCATATTACATGCAAATGCAGAATGGCAAGATTAGATTTTCCTTGTCTATCCAACTAGCAACGAAGAAAGAAAGAAAGAAAGAAAGAAAGAAAGAAAGAAAGAAAGAAAGAAAGAAAGAAAGAAAGAAAGAAAGAAAGAAAGAAAGAAAGAAAGAAAGAAAGAAAGAAAGGTGTGATGTGAATGTAGATGGAAACCAAAGGTCTATCAGCTCAGCTCAAGAGTATATTAAGCACTTCAGATAGCATAATGGTCCAGACACTCTGCTTAATTTAATTATGGAAAAGCAATACAAATTCTAAATGAGTGATTAAAACTTGCTGCAAGACACCCTGCAGGAAGAGGAAAGAAGTCTGTATTATTTGGTGTACTATAAGTGGTCCAATCTAAACACAATACTAGTTAAGAGATTTGAAATGATAACTTTGCTCTCAGACTGACGCTGACACAAGCACTTAACTTTCTAAGCATTCCACGTGGCTGGCATTTCATCCAAATGCTCTTTTCTCTTCCGGTGGTCCATGTGAAGTAGGGGTGTGCATGAATGTATTTTTTGTATTCGAATCTGAGTTGATTTGAATATTCAAAAATTCAATTTGTTTTGAATTTTTTAAAATCTGGATTTTTGTAAGTCCGATTTGAATCTGGATTATTTGAATCTGAACATACGAAAGTTTGATCTGTATTTGAATTTGTGTTTATAACATTCCTAACCATTTTTTTTAATTTGCATGCTACTGTATTAATCTCTTATGCATCCTGTTTTCATCCCATATGCATCCTATATTATAAGCACAAATACACATAATTTTCACGCATATTCATATATGATGAGTACGGATCTGTTCATTCAAATTATTCGATTATCCATATGAGATTTTCAAAATTCGAAATTCGCCCGAATGTCAAAATTCTAATGTTCGCCAGATATTTGACAGATTTGAGTTGGATTTTTGAACATTTGAATATTTCATGCACATCCCTAATGTGAAGGCAGCATGTGCGAGCCAGTGGTGCATCCACCCAGGAAGGAGGTTGCTGGTATGATTGCTAAGAATGCTCCGGCATGTGTTAAATGCATGCATTGAAACACATTTGAATGAGATGGCATCTCAAGCCGAAGATGACAACAAAACCTTCACCTACTCTCAAATCCCTGCAATTCTCCTCGAAAGGCATCTTGCCTGTCCTTCCAACCTAGAGACAATAACTAAGCTTCCATTCCAGTAGCCATTGATACACCTGTCCTCCATGAATTTGTCTAACCCTTTCTTAAAGCCATCTAGGCTGGTTGCTGTTACCACCTCTTCTGGCAGCAAATTCCATAGACCAATGACCCTCTGGGTGAAGAAATGCTTCCCCTTGTCTGATCTGACTCTCCTACCTATCAGCTTCATAGAGTGAAATGCTCCCAGATGACTCTTCCTCTCTTATTAGTTGATTGTGGAGGCGCTACAGTTCCCAATAATGCATTCCTAATCTTAAAAGAGCTGCACTGGCTGCCAATTTGCTACCAAAACCAATTACAGGTACTAAATGACTTGGACCCCAAATATCTAAAGGAATGCCTTCTCCCATATCAACCTGCCCATACCTTAAGATCTGGAGGGGAAACCCTCCTGGTTGTACCAACACACTCAGTAGCAAAAGACGTGGGCACCCAGGATAGGACCTTTTTAGTGGTGGTTCCCAGATTGTGGAATGGTCTCCCTCCTGAGGTGCTTCAGGCATCTTTGCTTTATGCATTTAGGAGAGCTGTGAAGGTGCACCTCTTTGCCCTGGGCTTTGGCTAAACAAGGACATGGTTTTCCTCCCCACATTCAGGCACAGTCATGCTTTTAATAATCATTTATTATGCTCACTGGTTTTTAATGTTGTAACCTGCCCTGATAAATAAATAAGCATCCCTTATTGGGCAACTCAGATAGTAGAGATGATCCAGTTGGGTGAGGTGGTAGCTGATGAGCTGTGCAAGGAACCTGTCCCCTCATGCATCTCTGCACACTCTATGAACAAGAAGAGGCAAAATGAGAGTGATAAAACAATGGTGTGGGGAGAAGGAAGGCAGAGAGGAAGAAAGAACACAGAAAGAAGAGGAGAATAAATGAAGAAGAAGAAGAGACGGCTTTCAACCCAGCTGTCTCCAAACTCACACTACAAAGTGTTGCTGGACTAGAATGTCTGTATTCTTTGACTGCTGATAATACTGGGAGCTGTAAGTCTACCTGAGGGCAAAGGTAGTCTTGACAGGTATGAACTATACGATTCAATAGTCTGACTTGACAAATCTTCCTGTCTTCATTTTATACAACGGGTATCATGGCGCTATAGAAATATTCAGGGGATTCAAGGCTGTTCCTCAGACAACACTTTAAAAACAAAAGATCGTAAGAACAGCTCTGCTGGATCAGGCCACAGACCATCTAGTCTAGCATCGTGTCTCTCACCAATTACTTCTGGGCATCTCCAGCAGAAGATGAGGACAAAATCAACTCCTGCAAATAGTCTCCTCAGCCTGGAGGATGTACCTAAGCATCCATTCTAGTAGCCATTGATACACCTGTCATCCATGAATTTGAATAATCCTTTCTTAAAGCCATCCAGGCTGGTTCCTGTTACCATCTCTCTTTTTTCCTAGCATTTGTTCCTTTCAGAACTGCTTGAAGCCACATGTTTCAAGCAGGGAAAAGTAATCAATTCATATGTAAAACAGAAATCAGCCCATTTTTAAGTTCAGATTTCATCCATAGAATCCTGGCGTGAGCTGCACTTAAAAACCATTTAAATACTTCTTTTAAAACATCCTCAAGTGTTCTATAAGAGTTCCTCCAGAAAATTGTTACAATGCTTGTCAAGTGTCGTCATGTTTTATTTTATTTTATTTTTTACCCTCTTTGCATTTTCCACTCGGGTGGCTGTTGCTAGGATACATCATGCCCATTGATAAGAGCATACAACATGACTCATTTCATGGCCAAGAGATGGCATGACAAGAAGACTTATCAGAGCGGGAAATTAGAAAAATGCTGCTCCAGAAATCCATTAGCATAAGGCACCTAAATATAAAGTGGTTTATGCTTTTAAGAAAACAGCACATATTTACAATAAAGGCTCTGTATTATGTATTTGCATTTTCCTCAATTCAGGATAAATGCTTGGGTTATGAACATCAGATGAGTAAAAAACTAAAATTATTGATTGCTTTTCTTAAGAAAGTCACAGGTGATAGAGTTCAAGAAAAGCTAGGGAGAAATACAATCCCATCAAGTAATTACCTGAGACCTTATCACACTAGGCCTTTTGGAACGCCCATAGAACACGTCGGGACAGAACACTCACTCCTCTGGGCAGGCGGTTCCTGCCGCAGCCCATCCCAGAACAACCTCAACACGTTCCGGGTGTAGAGCACTTAATAGTGCTCTACACCCGGCCCAGGGTATTTGGGGTCATTCGACAACTGTTCAGGGAAAGAAGCATCCACACGCCTCCCTACCTGACAGATGCAGGCCCCTCCCCAGGCCTGTCCGGAATGGGTTCAGCTGGACCCAGGAGCAGGCAGCCCTGGCATGGTCGCTTCCCCGGTTCCTGTAGGCTCTAGGGGCAGGATCGGGTCCCCTAAGGCCCACAGGAACCCCCATGGACACCCCCCCCACACACAGGGACAGGCCCAAAGGGGAATGCACGTTCATGCACGCAGTACCTACCTTGTCCTCGCTGGCTCCCAGAATGGCGAGCCAAGTGCGTCTGCACGCGCCGGCCGCCCTCTGATTGGCTAGCTACAGCAAAGGCCTCTCTGGTATTGCAGTTGGGTACCACTGTGTTATAGCTGGCTCCTGGCAGAGATATATGCTACACTCACACCTAAATTTTAATCTGGCTTCAGTCCACCTTCAAAGCATGAGCACACATCAGTAAAGTGGCCAGTGGTTTTCTGTCCACATTATCTGTCCCAAATATGAATTTTCTCAGTTAGATAATGGCAAAGGAAAACAGCATCTTACTTTGTTGATGTGTTTTCTCACTCTGAAAGTGGGCTGAAGGTGGATTAAACCTTAGGTTTTTGCAGCCATAGGAACAAAGGGCCACAAAGTTCTCTTCTGGGCCTCACCAGCCCATATGCTACTGCATATTTGTGTGTCCCTGTGCCCCATTGGTTCACTTCATCCCCAAAGAAGAGTTGGCTTTTCTACTCCGCTTTTCTCACCCATTTAAGGGGACTCAAGGTGGCTGACAAAGCTTTCTATTCTTCTCCCCACAACAGAATGCCCTGTGAGGTAGGTGGGGCTGTAAGAGCTCAGGAGACAGCTGTGACTTGCCAAAGGTCACCCAGCTGGCTTCATGGGGGAGGGCGGAATCGAACCCGGCATTCCCAGATAATAGTCCAGCTCCCTAACCACTAGACCAAACTGGCTCACAAAGGTCAAAGGGTACTCCCAATCAGGAAGGTCCTCATCAGGATCATTGACAGACTGTTAAAACAGGGACCAGCAGTCCTGCTCTAAAACACAAAAGCATGAAGAAGACCACTTCAGCACATATAACAAAACAATTAAGTATGCTTTGCTCTGGATTATCCAAATAATGCAGATTATGAAAGTGAGATCTCAGGTCTCTTCCAGGTTTATAATGGTGGAAATTATAGCAGAAGAGCAAGCAGAGATATTCAGGGAAGCTGTCCTTTGAAAACATCTTGGCCAAAGGGCAAGTACCAGATATGTTAGGCTGGCACAGGCCTTTTCGCAGTTGGTAAAAAGAGACACTCTGGGTATGCTCCCAGAGAGAACATACACACTGCACAGCCATGGGGCAATTTCGCACTTCCCTTCCTGTCCGCTGGATGCGAAAGGAGTGTAATCACCCAATGTTGACTAGCGCTCACACTTGCAAGTGCTAGTCACTTACCGACAAAGCCCTGTGCAATCGCTCACTCACCTATGACCGTTCCCAGGGCCAGTCCTCTTCTGGGTGCCGCCATTTTGGTTGTGGCACCCTCCGTGACTGCGCATGCGTCAGCACCATCGCCATGATGACGCTGACACTCTGTGCATGTGCAGTTGCATCTATAATCGTTCAAGGTGCCAGTGCGCTTGTCCTCAGAGCACTGGAAAGAGCTTTATATGGAGCATGTGACTGGGTAATTTGCACTTAGCCAGCATGTAGTTAAGCACCTGCTAAATTTCCAATAGCCTGGGCGTCCCAAAGTGCAGACACCCAAATCATTCGACAACTTCGCTTCCCCAGGAAGTTTTCCCAGGGAAGACAAAGAGAAGAAATGTCCGTATTGTTGTCATCCCTGGGTGAATCAAACTAAAAAAGAGAGAAGGTAAATAGATTACCCATAAGGTGTAATGCTGCTTTGAGAATCAGTCCAATTATGCCCATAAAGTGCCTGACAAAGCCCGAGTTAATAAACTACGACTCTCCTTTATTATAAAGTACATGATTATAGGCATTTTCATTAAATCATGAGATTAGCCCCAGGATGTGTAGGTGAATTTAGACACCAAGGCGCTGATGAGTACTTTATGAGCTCCTCTAATAGCCAGTTTGAAAGTATCAGAAAGTACAGCGATCAACATTGCTCTGCTATTTTCATTAACTTCATGACACCTTTAATTGGATCTTCTTTCTTCTTGCAAACACCTCTGCTTTTAAGTCTCTGGCATCTCAGGCGGCACATGAGTTCCTCATACGTGGTAGGCTGTTTGGACATATCAGTTGGAAACTCATTTTCTAAAAAGAGCTGCCTGATTCTTGAAAGAGGAAAATGGGCTCTCGCAATCGACTTCAAAGCCTTTAACTTCTCACTCCTCGCTATTTCCCACTGGTGATATATATCCTCTTACAGAAGGATGATAAAAAAAAAGGAACACCGCTTTTGTTGTATCAAATTTAGCATGTAGACGAAATTACATCAATCCCCAGACTAATTGGTTCGCCTCTTCAAAACCCATCCAGACGTGCTTAACTCTTAACACACTGATGGGGGCCTTGATACCCCATTGGAGATGCTTGTAGCATTGAAATATGCATCCAGAGTGAGATGGGTTTAAAAAAATATTCCAGAAAAGAATGTTTTAAACAAAGGGGCTTTAGTTAAGTGACTGACTAAATGAAGGCAATTTCTCGACAAATGCAGCAATGAAAGAAAGTGCCACACATTTAGAAGATGTTACCAAATGCTCTTCTTTCACCAAGAAGGTTTCTGAATATGCATTGCCTGATTTACATATCTTTATCGCCAGATACCATCCACACCTATGGAGAAGCAAACACTGACGTTTCTCTGAAATCTCATCAATCTTCTTGTATATCTTTATTGTTCCTGTATTAATGTTTCACGCTTTTATTGTCCCCGCTCCCTACAGGTTTGATTTATTTGTTTGGGCTGGGCCTTGGCTCTCCCATTTTGTTTGGTTCCATTTCAAAACGTATTTAATATATTTTCCCCTAATGTTCATTCACATTCCTGAATCCTGTACCTGTATGATTCTGTTTTCCCCTTGATTTCTCTAACCTTCCTCATCAATTGCTTTAAAACCCTTTCTCCATTCAGCAGTTGTATTTCATCTTTTTTGTGTCAGGTAAGAATTTGTTTTTAGGGGAAACAATTTGCTTCTGAGAAGGGATGTTTATAACTTGCTTATAGCATATGTCAATAGGAGAAGACCATGGCCCTTTTGGCACTTAAAACATTTTGAGCCAGTTTGGTCTAGTGGTTAAGAAGCTGGACTCTTATTTGGGAATACCAGATTTGACTCCACTCTCCTCCATGAAGCCAGCTGGGTGACCTTGGGCTAGTCATAGCTCTCTTCTGAGCTCTCACAGCCACACCTACCTCACAGGGTGTTGTGTTGCAGGGAGAAGAATAGAAAGATTTGTTAGCTGCTTTGAGTCCCCTTAAATGGGTGAGAAAAGTGGGGTACGAAAGCCAACTCTTCTTCTTCTTCTTCTTCTTCTTCTTCTTCTTCTTCTTCTTCTTCTTCTTCTTAATCCATATTAGCTACATCCAGCTAGATCTGCACTGAGCGCTTAAAACAGCAATGTAAAGAACATTTATCTGGTCTACCACTAACCCAGATTAGTGAGCCCTTAGCACAGTTCTGATCCATGTCTACTCAACTCCAGTGCAGACTAGGGTTGTGCACAAATGTATTTTTTGCATTCAAATTTGAGTCAATTCAAAAATAAAAAAATTTGAGTCAAGTTTCCAAAAATCCAGTTCGAAACCAGATTATTTGAATCCGCACATTCAAAAATCCAATTCAAATTCGGAAATACGAATGTCAACATTCGCATCCCGTTTTTATCCCATATGCATCCTGTTTTCATCCGGTGTCATAAGCGCAAATACGCATAATTTTTTGCACAAATTCATATACGATGCATACAAATCTGTACATTCGAATTATTCAAATGTCTGTATCGGATTTTCGGAAATCTGAAAACCCATCTGAATGTCCAAATTGGAATGTTTTTAAATCCAATCCGAATTTGAATATCAATATTCATCAGATTCGAATTGGATTTTCAAATATTCGTGCACATCCCTAGTGCAGACAATGTGTTCCTAGCAGCTCCTTGATCTGAATTACCAAGTAAGTGCAGAAAGGGCCCATGGCCCACCTTAGCTTTTTCATCCAGATTATGATGGGACAGAACTAGCAGCATGATCAGGCAGGGACAAAGTACAAGTTAGATGTTTTCATTTGATCTCTCTAAACCTAATCTGCAGCAAAATATCAAAAGAGATCTTCCAATCAGAGTCTTTCCCCCCCCC
>MTQE01002217.1:1493941-1507172 GCA_014337955.1 Aspidoscelis marmoratus | reverse complement strand
TCAGAGTATTTCCCCCCCCCCCCACCACCACCAGCAGCAGCTGTGACTGGATCCCCAATAGTATGGGATGCCAATATGTCTGGAGAGAACAAAGGCAAGGCTCCTGTTGATTCCTTTCCATTCTCCCATCACACTTCCAGTAAGATTTTGCAAAGCACCTATGGGGATGCCCACATGGTCACTTGCCGTACTAGAATGGTCACTTACCATACTAGAATGGGATCATTGCACATGGCCTTGGGTCTCACCAGTTCCCTTATTCTACCTGGTTCTACACCTCATGTCCTGCTGCTTCAGCTCTTCTGCCTGAGCAGCCTGGTAGCATGCAAGGTTGAAGAATGCACTGGGTAAAATGAAGCAGAAGTTACTTTAGAAAGAATTTAACTATTATACTGCTATTATAACTATTATAAAACAAGGGGAAAGAGAAAAGTTTCAGACAGTGCACAACCAGTAAGCTAAAACAGCTTTCGTGTTAATGGAGAACAAATAATGAAGTAAAATAAAGTAAAATGAGCAGAGACCGAAGGCCAATTCACACTTGGTCTGCTAGTAAGTGCTGGTGTAGCTTCTGGGAAGCACCACCTGCACTTGCAGGAGGGTGTTTTCACATCAGAAACATCTCCTGCCATCCCAGAAGCTACCCCAGTGGCTACGAGCAGTGCATGAAATCGTGCACCACACGCCTCTGCAACCTTACCTGTTCTGGTCAGAGGAGCAACCATTCCCCCCTCTGCCAGTACTGGAGGTCATTTGAGGTTTTCAGTTCCTCTTTGGGGTACCATTGCAGTGGTGCATTTTGGTGCACTCTTTAAATGGGACTCCTGTTAGACTGGAACAGGAAGGTAGCCTTCCACCTGCCTTCCTAGGCTGGTCTCACTACCCTTGTAATGCCAGAAGACCTATAAAAACAGGTCTACTCGTGCCATTTTGACTACATCCATGGGGCCTTATTCCATCCCAAAGTAAGATGGAAAAACCAGTGAAGGGGATGAACCCCTCTTTCCCATTCTAGTTTGCATAAGAGTGGGTCACAAAGAAGTTAAGGCCTCACTTGATCCCATCTCAATGCGAAAATATTGTAATGAGGAGGGTTTATTCTTAATTTTGCAGCTGATGGCCAACCCATGTTTTACAGAATATAATGTACCATGGAACGTCCCTGAGGCTCTTTCTGATTCACACTACAGTGAAGGGGGAAATTATGACTCCATTGTTGTACACGTGCCACTAATATTTCATCCATGAGTAGGCTATGATGATAAGCACTTCATTATGAAATTGCAATGTCCTGGCGAAGGCAACACAAATTTTGACACAGTAAACATTTCACCATATGCCTAATGTGGTTGTACTGCAAAGCTGACTGACAATCACTTGTTGGAATCTGGATTGCATACTAAACACCTCCAAGTGCTTTCTCCTGGGCCGAGTGAGTGTAAATAAATGATCACAAGCATTATGCTTCAAACAGCCAGCTTCTAAGGAAGGAGAAAATAGAGGCAACAAAATACTGGAACAGAAACTAAACACTGCACTTGTTCATCCAGATCAAGGATCTGCTAAGAACACATCATCTGCATGGCAATCCAGGGGTGGGTGGGTTACACTTTGCTTCCCATCCATGGGAAGCAAAGGGCAAATGCTTAGTTCATGAGAACCCTCCTTCAACATGTGCAGACGCTCACCCCAAGTACAGATGGTGTCTGGGCACCACCATCTTCTTTCCCTGTTGCCACTGCCATGTTAGTTTGCATGACGCATCACATGACGCATCAGCGTGCTTGCGCGATGTGTCATGTGACCCTCCAGCGCCCAGAAGAGGTGCAAATGATGCATCTAGAGCCTTACTGGCTCTAGTGCTAGTGAAGATAAGTAAACGCATGGTGCAGCTTCAACCTACACCATGCGTAGTTCACATGGGGAATGCTCTCACATGTAAAGAGCCATTTCTGGTTTCGGAAACAGTTCCTTTACATGCAGGTGCTCAATCTGGGAGCACTGCCCACATGAACTACCAGGCCAAGTACTGAATGGCTCTGGACCAAGGAGCTGCTAAGAACGCATCATCTGTATGGGAGTAAAGTAGATCCAGATCAGAACTGTGCTAAGGTCTCACTAATCCAGATTAGTGGTAGACCAGAAAAATGTGGTCTACATCCACGCCAGTAATCTTTAACATAGCATTCACAATGTGGACTCTGTCCCCTGTCCCTGATCTTAACTTCCCTGGAACACTGTACTATGGAAGTTAAATGTGAAAAAGGCTCTATGAATCACCACCAAGAACCATAGAAAACCAGGTCCTTTCCACAGTCACCTCTCTTGGCATGGTCTAACTATCCCTCTCTTTCACTCTGTTTCATGATAAGAAACGAGGCACTGTCTGCATTGTGAGGGGACACCATCTGTCCTGGGCTATGCTCAGTGCCCCATAGCTGTTCTAGTCCACAAATGGACTCTCCATCCAAGGCAACATCTGCCCCTGACAGTGGTGGCCCCAGGACCTGTCCCTTGTATGTCGCATCTGGTGCATAAGGGCAGGGCTGAACAGAACAAACTCCATGGCATGGTTTTGAAAATGACTTTTGGAAGCTTGCATAAGCTTCAAAGATGGGGCTGATGTTTCTCTTTTACTGGACCAAAGCCCCAAAATCTGGACTGGAGCAGTACAGCTTGGGACAGTTGGGCTGTATTCCCATTACAAGCTTAATACGTTTTCCCTAAACCGAAATAATAGAACCGGATGCAAATGTGAATTTGCCTGTTCTCATTACTTTCAATTTAATCACATTCGATCCTGATTCTGAGGATCATACGTGGTATACATGACTCAAGAGGGGACTCAAGTGGCTACTTTCCAAAAGCTGCTTTTGGGGGCTGCCCTGCCCTCTTCCTCCTGGCATGAACGCACCACCCATTACGGACCCCTTCACGGAGCCTGGCTGGGTGGCTGCCGCTTGCCTGGATGGAGGAAAAATGGCACTGGGCAGCCAGTGATTCTTTCCCCTCCTCTCCCCATTGCCCAGGGCACACACAGCAGCAGCAACTCAAGCCCCCTTCACCCGCTCACCGCCACAGCCTTAAAAACATTCACACATCTCCCAGAACCTGCAGCTGCTTTCCTTTCTTTTCCCTTTCTAAAGGTCAGAACTTTCAGAATTGCACAAAATTGCAACATTGTTATCAGGTCTGAAGTGGGTAGATTGCTACAGTGTAGCAGCTGCTGTAAGGGGCAGATTTTTACAATGAAATCACTATCTTTGGAAGCAAGCTATTGGGGTACAGAAACCCTAAACATGCATTCTCATCCCACTAAAACTGTACCGTTCCCACAGTAAAAAATGTAAAACATTTCAACTGCACGAACCGGAGCAAGACCTGTTGAAATGAGTGTTAACATTTACAACGTTTTGGGGCAATTTAACATGTGGAAAGCGTGTTAAGCCAACCTGACGTGGGGACTGCGAGGATCAAAACCATTTCGAAACCATTTAAAGCTTGTAATGGGAATTAACCCTTGTAGACCTCTTCAAACAAGTCTTTGGCTAATCTGTGATAGGGACTTCTTATGACAGTTCTGGGCTGGGATAACACTAACCCCATGAAGACACAGTGTTCTAGAGAGTTACTTGTTCCAGGATAGCAACAAGGATGGAGAAGGCCCCAGATATTATTTATCCCACCACCAATGAAAAAGAATGTCTGCCCTGATAATACTACCTAATTTGGTGGCAAAACAGAAACGATAACCCCAATACTGCGGTTCTGTGTCGGCCAGCTGAGAGCCATCCTCAATACTTCCTCATTTGACTTCACTTTCATGCTTTATCTCTTTTTTTGCACATTCATTTATTCATAAACCAACAAACACTCTATGCAGTGCCCAGAGCTCCATCCCTTGTGTTTGGTTTGTTTTCAGCCTGTAGAAAGTTGAGGATTTTTGCATTATGGCCTTTCTGCCTCGTAAATATTAAATGTTAATGTTTGTGCTCCATCTGGAAACCACTTCATTTTCAGATTCTCCGTCCCATAATAACCAATAAGGGAGAGATCATTAAAAGAAGGAAGTTTTATTTCAGCACACTGAGAGTGTGACCTATAGTATGCTACATATGCAAAATATTAAGGAGGAAGATTTTACCAGACATTTTTTTTATAGCTGCTTATTTGCAAAGAATGAGGCACATAAAAATACATGGAGTTGTAAAAATAAAACAAGTGCCAGGATTAATTTAATGCTGTTTGCTCTTTTATTTGCCTCCATGCACTTGCCGTATTTCATATGTTGTTTATTGTTACTGTTGCTAGGTTCATATCTTCCTGTCTGCCAAGGCAAATGGTTGCCTTCATGACGTATTTCCAGTAAGATCTCACAGCTCTTCCTAGGATGCTTCTGTAGTTTCTTTGTCTGGTTCCTTGTGGCATGGGCTGTCTCACACCTTAATCATCTGATTCAGGCAACTTGGGCCGTGTTGCACTGGGCTGAATCTGGCCCATTCCAAGACCTGTCCCTATTACCATCTTTCAAAGTTGCCAGCAAGTGTGGTTTTGGCCAGGCACGCAGAGGTGGTGCACTTCCAATACCACTTCTAGGTGCCCAGGTGGGCACAGTATACCAGGCCACACCTGTGTGCTTTCTGATCAAGAATGCCTTATGCACCGCTCACAAGCAGTGCACATTTGGGAGGACAACAGTGTCATTTTCATGCCTTAGTCCACTCTAATGCCCCAGCCAATGCAGACAAAATTGTCTACCCAGAGATATAGCCTCTGGGTAATCTGTTCTGTAGTGTGCATGGCACAGTCTGGGTCATGTTCTGCTGGGTCCGTCTACCAAGCCATTGTGGACATGATCACATCCAAGCACCTTATCCTCAGTCTTCCTCTTCTTCCATTTCCTACAACTGAAAGTCTGAATACCTCACCTGCTCCAGGTAAGACCTCCCATAAAAAAATTGCCCCCCTGACAAATTTTGGTCTCGGGCCTATCTCTCCTTGAAAGTTAAGTTTTAAAAAATCAGGCCCAGTGCAGAAAGGTCCTTTGGTTTATTTTCAGATGCTATGTTGAAAACCCAGAGATCAGGTTCTGCCACTGTATATAATACTGTTTTAGGAAGGTCAGTATTCCAAATCAATATAAGACAGCTTCCTATGTTCCTATAAAGACTACACGTGGCATTTTATTAAGCAGCCTCATTCCTTCAAGTTCCCAGGCCAGCTGTTAGGCTTAATGTACGTCGACGTTCCATTAAACATGACACTTTAGAGCTGCTATCTCAACTGCTCCCACTCCAACTGATGTTTACCTGAAGGCCTTTGAATAGATTTTGTCAAAAACCCAAAGTAATTTTCACCATAAAAGTTCAGCTTCTGCTCCTACACATTCTCTGTTCTCTGAATAAATATTGCATGAGGATGGAACACAAGGAGAGCTGTTTTATATCCTTCAGGTTTTAGATTTTACTCATATACTCATGCCATTCACTGTGGTGTGTAAAAAAAATAATAATCCCCAGAGTGTATTATTCTAAGCCAGAAAGCATCATACTAACAGATCAAAGTGATAGTATATGGTGTCTTCTTTTAAATAGATCATAACCTGCACTTGGTGTCACCCAGCTGCAAAGCCCGGACATCAGTCCTAAAGTGAAGTAACTCTGGAGTAACGATGTCAGGATTCACAGGGCAGCCAGAGTGGTACAAATGGAAACAGTTTGTTTTCGTATAGCCAGACTTCAGAGAGATCCAAGTGAACTTCAGGAGCTATGATGCATCTTGCAGAGATAAGATAGAAAAGAGAACAAACTCTGTGCTTTCAGCAGTTATGCAGGGGGGAGGATTCAATAGATGCAACTTCACATCAGATCTGCTGAAGTACAAAATCATCTTTGGCATTGCCATGTTCTTTTACTGATAACGTCTAAGAGTAAGTGTCATTTTACTCTCATTTTAAAACTTTCCTGTCAGCCACATTGAGATTTTTTTTAATGAGAAGCAGTATATTAGTGTGAGAGGGTTGTGCATTGTGTTAATGTTCTCGATGATCATTCATTGTTCACACTCTGCTGTTAGAGATATCTTTTTTTTCTACTCCATGTTATAGAGATGTGATCCCCTTCGAATGTGGTACAAGTCAATTCAATACAAATGTTCCATACAAATTCAATATGAATGTTCAATATGAATGTTTGATACGAATCCCATACATGTCCGCTCAGAACACTTCAAATCCTCCCTGAATCTACTTTGAATCTACTCTCAATCCACTTCAAATCCACTCTGGATCCATTGCAGATGTGATTGGGGCAGCTACTTCCCACTTCCCAGGTTCATGATCATAATGAAACTTCATACGAATGTTCCGCCTTTAAATGAGACAACACTCAATTTGAATCCGAATGTCCGAATTCGGCCAAATAATGAATAATATGAATATTTGTGCACATCCCTACTATGTTATCCTCACAAGAAGCTTGTGAGGTAGTGTACCACATGGATACAGGGCAGAACATGCTTCCATGGTGATGTGGGGATTTGACTCCTAAGTCCTCTGTTCCATACCCACCAAGTGATGCTATCGGTGCTGATTTCTCACCTGGTTGTGCATATCACTTGAGCTCTACCCTTATGATGGGAGATTGCATTGCCTAAAATGAAGGGGAACGTGTTCCCACTATAGAAGCATGGTGGGCAGTGTCTATCTCACCTCCTAGCCCCCCTTCGGGGCTGGCAAAGTGAGATTCTCCAATTTTGAAGAGACAGCACTGGGGTATGGTTTTTTTCAGTGTGCCACAAATGGCCCCAGAAATTGGCCACTAGGGGCTTTTTGAAAACTACATGTGGGTGGAGCATACTGAAGGTAAGTCACAATAACAGCTGAACAACTTGAAGCAGCAACACCTTCAAAAGCCCTTTTCCTGCTCTCCAACAAGGAGGTCACTGAGGGGTGCTGTGAAGCCCTCAAGAACCCTCAAATGTGTGCCGCATGCCCAGAGAGGCCACCAGGATGTGGACAGCACGCCTCTCACACCTTAAGCCTAGGGTAACTATAATCCGATTCTTAAATAACCATAGTATGATAGAATTTTAGAGATGAGAGCGACCACAAGCACCACCAACAATATTTGTCCAGTTTTTGAGGCTGCAACAGATTTCATGGAGTTCACACACCAACAGATTCACAATCACTTATTCTTTCCCTCCATCCTCCCACCATCAGTGGAAGTCTTGAAGAAAACACTAAGAGCATAGGAACATAAGGGAAGCTCTGCTAGATCATGCTACAGCCCATCTAGTCCATCATCCTGTCCTGCACAGTAGTCCACCAATTGCTTCCAGACGTTCTCAAGCAGAAGGCAAAGGCAATACCTTCACCTGCTCTCAACTCCTTGCAAAACCCAGATCTAGCTGTATCTACACCATGACTGCTTCCTACACTGGCAGTCCATTCACTCACATTGCATGAGATTTCCAATCAACCACACATACTAGAACAGCAGTGGGAATGTCCGCACAGCAAGTTCCAGGCAGAGTTAGAGATGTGTACAAATTTTTTTGACATTCTATTAGAATCAAATATCTAAAAATCTGATTCAATTAGAGCCTTTTAAATTCAAATTTAACAAGATTCGATTCAAATTTACCAAATTTGAATCTATTCATTCAAATTTTTTATTCAAATCTGCACATACAAATGTCAATAACATTCATATATGCACGTACGCATGTTCCCCACGTCCGTCCACATCCGTATGCGTCCAGAAACATCTGTATGCATCCTGTCGTTATCCCGTGTGCAACCTGCTTTTGTCCCATATGGATCCATACAAATGCGTATGGATGAGGGAAAGATGTGAATCTTCAAGTACAGATCATGTACAAACCCGTACACATACAAATGTCCAGATAACTCAAATGAATAAATCCAAAATTCAAAATTCAATTTGAATGTTTACATTTGAATTTCGGGACATTCGATTTGAATTCGAATGTCAAAATTTGACGCATTCGATTGGATTTTGAATACCTATGAATATTTGTGCACATCCCTGGTTAGAGTGTCAGTGATGCATAGTGCTCCAATTTGTTGAGATACTGCAGCACTTATGCTACAGCCATACCTGGGCAAGTTTCACACCTGGGTACAGATGCTGTGAACATCTAGTTGCATGCACTGTCAGGGAGCCTGCAGTTTTGTAGAAGTTAGGAGCTCTATTTGCACTTTTGTCTACTTTTGGTAGGCTAGGGCTAGGTTAAGGGATGTGATCCCTGTGTACTTAGTGAACGTGTTGTGACAGTCTAAATAACATTGCATTTGAAAAAGAACAAAAAGAAACCTGGCATATTTTAATGTGTATGCTTATTTTGAGCCTCAGACTATTGAAGTTTTAAAGAACAGTAACTCAGCCTTGGAAGATTTCACACTGTTTTGTTAATGCTGGTTAATCTAGCCTCAGTGTTAAAGAACAGCGGAATGTTTGAATGTCTCTCAGAATGATTCCTTAAAGTGCATTTTGCTCCCCCTTTTCATATGTATGTATTAAAAGCAAGGGCTGCTTTTGAAGATGAATTCTCAACTGAAACGTCACTTTCCCTTTTTAAACACGGAAGGGAGAGATTTTATTTGCATAAGCCCAGGCTTCAATCCATCCTTGTCTATCTGCCTTTCCAGACCTCTCTTCTTTTTGAAGGTGCAAAAACAAAATGTTAAGTTGTAGCCTTTACCTGGCCTCCCAAACTGGAGTGGGTGAATTTTTAAGTGCTCCAACCAAGATTGTGCAGAGAAACAAACACAGATACAGCTGGCAGCCAAAGGAAAGTCAGTTTTTCAGAGTGATGGCTCAAGCCAAAATGCTAATTGTATGGCTGAAGGCTGTCTGGCAAGTCAAAATTTGTGCCCAGTTTTTGCACAATGTGCTGAGAGAGGCCTGCAAAACAAAACACTCTTGGGTAGATGTTGAAGAAATCTGCACTATGCCTCCATTCACAAGGAGGCAAAGTGATGGAATGCTCTAGCCAGATGGCTAGAGCATTTGAATCCTTACTTGAGTGCAAATAGCCACCTGGATGGCGACCATCACAGAGCTCCAATGATGGCAACAGCATGCCTACATGTCACTGTCACCAGAGGAACCTGGTGATGCAGGGGGTCACCAAGCCTGTAGCACCAGTCACTTGTTGTGGATGAAACATCCAGAGCATTGCCAACTCTGGCGCTTGGGGCATGCTCCGGGATGCCTGGAGCCATTTCTAGCCTCTGCAAGCAGTGATGGCAGCATGGCAGCAGAGAGGGAGTAGACAGAGCAGCCAGAGTCTTCCTACTGCTCTGCCATTCAGGTGTTCTAATAGGAACCAGTTAGATGTGGGCACTAGATATGTCCAGCAAACCCTGTACACTTATGGCACATTAAGAACATAAGAACACAAGAAGAACTCTGCTGTAAGAAGCCACAACCCATCCAGTCCAGTATCCTGTCCCACACAGTGGCCCACCAATTATTTTTAGGCATCTCAAGCAGAAGACAAAGGCAAAACATTCACCTGCTCTCAAAGCCCAGCACATGGCCTTTGGAGGCATCCCACTTGGCTTTCCGACATGGAGGATGTACCTGGGCATCCATTCTAGTAGTCATTGATATGCCCATCCATCCATAATTCCTTAACGCTAACCAGGCTGGTTGCTGTTGCTATCTCTTCTGGTAGTAAGCTATACCTAAATACCAACAAAAGTATCCTGCAGGCTAGGTGTTGTACCTGCCCCAGCTAAAGTGAAACAATATTTTTATTTTTCATTGTCACATGAAAACGCTACGGAAATAACATTCAGACCTTTTTATCAGGATATAAACTCTAGGCTAAAATGTCACTGCACTTTATTACACATTCCAAACTTAACTGCAAATAAGTTGGTGCAGTCATAAAAAATGATGTAACGCTTCCATTAAACTCACCATCTGCTAATTGTTCACGAGAGGACGGCGACTAGACCGTCTCTTCTACACATGGATCATTTAGAGAATAAACAGGGTAGCCTAGAGTTGATAGCAAACCTTCAGATGTAAGAAAGAGATATTGTACGGAACCTTTCAAAGAACCCCATAGACATTGATCAAATAGCAGCGGCATAATCAGGACCATTACTCAACTTTACACATGTGCAGAGTCATTATGCTTAGACTGTGTCTTCTTCATAGCAAATGGCCAGGGGTTTTAAATATTAAATCACCCTCCCAACTGTCTGCTAAATGCAGAAACAAATATCTTGGTTCATCGGGGCAGAAGATTTGAAATCTGGGATACATTTTATAGGAAGAAAACTTGGCTTTCATTACTTATTATTCCTTTAGCTGTCTCTCGACAGCAGCTAAAAGAGCCAACCCTGTGGTAGAAGGCCCCAACTCCTCCACGGGGGCACATGGCACATGGTCTAGTGGTTAGGGATCCAGACTCTTATCTCGGAATACTGGGTTTGATTCCGCGCTCCTCCACAAAGCCAGCCGGGTGACCTTCAGCTAGCAACAGCTCTCTTTCTGAGCTCTCACAGCACCTCCCACCTCACAGGGTGTCTGTTGTGGGGAGAAGAACAGAAGGTTTGTCAGCCACTTTGAGTCACCTTAACTGGGTGAGAAAAGTGGGGTAGAAAAGCCAAATCTTCTTCTTCTTCTTCTTCCCTCTGAGGCTTCAGAGCTCCCAGGGGAGAGAAGTTTTGCAGTTGTGAAGATTTCATCCAGCATATTTTAGCAAAAGGCTAGAACTGGCCTGTTGCACGTATCCGGCTTATGTGCTCTAAAACGGCCAAGGAGGAAGATCTGCAGTGAAAAAGGTTGCTGCTCTTACACCTGATGTTGTGATAGAAAAGCTAGGCTGCTCTACCAGCAAGAGCCCTGGTGATCCACCATGTGGTAAGCCAGTAATGGTGGACCCAATAGTATGGAAAACAGGGAGGGGAAAGAAGAAGCTGCGACCAGCGTAAAGGTGGAAAAAGAAAACTCCAGTTTATTCTCGCAGGGTTTTTTATACAGCAATCCCCAGAGGCGTGGGGGAAATGACATCAAAGCAACATCAGGGGAGGTGACTGGAGGAAAAGCTGCTGTCTTCCAGGTCTGAGGTCCTTCTGATGTTACATCCTGTGGCCGGAGGCAGGGAAAATCCTCAAACAGGAAAAGAAGAGTTGTCCATTTAAAGCCATGTGTTTTGCAGATGCCATAATGCCCAAAGGCCACTGCATGGAGTGGAAAGAATTCACCTCCCTGGTGGTGCTACAGGCTTATGGGTCAGGAAAATAGTTTCTCCTTTTACTCTGTGGCTTGAGAAATGGAAGGCTGAAGAAAAAGAAGACAGAGGAAAAGTTGTGCAGCTTTTGTGGTTACTACACTAGCCACAGAGTCAACCAGTTTCAGTCTGATTATAGGCTGTAGCAGAAGGAAATTGGCCCCAGACACTGGCCCTGTGCCACTCCCAGAGCCTGTTCACACATACCTTAACAAAGCAGTTCTAAATACTCCAGTAAAAATTGCAACTGTGTTGGAACATACATCACCAGGCCGGAAAGGCCATTCACCCTGCAAAACACCAGGTGCCTTGTAATCTTGTAACGTGAGAAGCGAATGGTGTTATGAGAACTCGGACTCCATACAGCACAGAAGGGTCTCAATAAGGATAGGTCTGATGTGCCCACATGGGGTATCTGCACTTCTATGACATCATGCTATTCCACATGTGTAACCATTTTTTCCTTTGTTCTTCGAAGCATAGTAAGAGAGAAATGATGTAGAAGATGAAGTAGTGTGCCTGTATTCATATATTAGTGGTTAGGTTGTTTACCCGTATTATTTTCATATACTCATGCATTTATCCAGTATATCCATGCATTTATTCCATACATACTCTGCAACCATAAAGCAATAAAACCTTCCTGTTGGAATGCAACCAAGTCTCTATTTGTCCATGTGAACTCCAAGCTCCTATGCTATCCACTGTGCATTTGCCACGTCCAAGCTCTGTTATCTTTAAATGTTCCAACAGGGAGGCCCACATGTGCCCTGTGGTACTGTCACCCTCTTGGAGCATCCAGGAGCTTCGTCCTGCAGCCCTGATCTTCTGTAGCTCTGGGCAAGTAAAAATGTGTTCACAGCTTCACCAGCAGCAGCTGGTAAGCTCCCAGTCTTAGCATCTGCACTCTCTTCTGGTTGTGATGACTGCAAGGGGACTGGACAGGACAGCTATACCTATGCAGTTATGCACCATGGGCTACTTGCCATGGCAATGTCCCACCGCACACCAGATGTTGCTGTGGCCATTGCTATGGCAATCCAGCTTGGCTGGGCTGTTCACACTTCAAGCCCTGGTGGATGCCTTCCTCTGAGCCTGATCCCACTAAGCCTGATCCCACTCTGATTATACTATCTCACTAAGCTAAATGCGAACCAGGCACTCTCTCTCCTCTGTGACACAGAAAAATGAGGGAGAAATTCTCCCTCAGAATGTTTTTTATGCCCTGTGCACAAGGGACCTATGAAGGTGGATTTCACTCCTAGAGGAAGTGAACAGAAATCACGTGTGTGTGTGTGTGTGTGTGTGTGTGTATATATATTTGTCCACCAGGCCCAGAAGTATGCTAGGAGTACTCAATACTGCTAGTACAGAGGGAGCCTTTGTCCCAAGTTTTCTTAAAAAACAACAACACCTTTTCCAGTTGTAGCTTTGTCCACAGTTGTCCACAGCTTGGGACTTTAAAGGTAGCATTCACACCTAGGAACCATTACCTGTTATTTATGATGCACAGATTTTTACAGTCACTTACTTTTTATGTTAGACTTCTTTGGCACTTATTCTTGATCTGGAACAAGGGACTGTGAAGTTCTCTTCTGGGTCTTTATCAGCCTGCTGATACACTCGATTCAAAAAGGATTGAGAGTAATCCAGATCAGGAATGCCTTGATCGGGATCACCAGTAGATTTCTTTAAATGGATTTACCAGCAGGCCCTGATCCAGAACACAAAGGCATACAGAAGACACACCATGTTCATGACTACTGGAGGATCCATTCTGGTGGCCCACTAAAGTATGCCACTTGATATGGGTTCCCCAGGAGACTTTGAGACTAATAGCCTTCTTTCTTGCCTTGGAGCTCTTGGAGGCTGATCACAAAGCTCATGCAAGCTTTGGGCCTAGTCCAATTGTAGGAGCTGAATCAATTAATTACACTTTTAATTGCACTTATTATTA
>MTQE01002217.1:1462815-1492390 GCA_014337955.1 Aspidoscelis marmoratus | reverse complement strand
TCTTCTGAGCTCTCACAGCCCCACCTACACCACAGGGTGTCTGTTGTGGGAAGAAGTATAGAAAAGCTTTGTCAGCCACTTTCAGTCCCCTTAAATGGGTGAGAAAAGCAGAGTAGAAAAGCCAACTCTTCTTCTTCTTCTTGTCACTGACAGAGCAGGGCAGCCAATCATGTCGTGCAGCTGTGGGAAACGGAAATGGACAGGTATACTCAAACTCTGTTCAGGCACAGCAAAAGGGGTGCCTTCTCTAATTCACCTTTTCTTGCACAGAGGATGCCTCCAGACCGCAGACATAAAATTCGCAGCTTAAAGATACTCCAATGTATCCTTAGCGCAAAGGCAAAGTCAGTTATACTCACAGATGCTCAACTTTGCCATTTCCTCATCAGAGGAATGGGATTTCAGGCTCCACACTCTCTCAGCCCTGTCCCGTGAGGGTTCCTGGAGTCAATCACGTTCAAAGCAGCACTTCTGGGTTTTGTGAGTGCCCATTAGTGCTTCTTGGGCTGATGTTTCCATTGACAGGCTACATCGCTCCAATACTGCGCAAGACGAGTTGTTTGTCCTGCATGAAGGAAAATGCACAGTTGGCTAGAAAGCTCTGGAGCGATGACAGAAGATCGTAAGTACAGTGCAACTTCACGATCTGGACTGCAAACGGAACTCCAAGCTTAGAACTTGTCTGGAAGCACCCAGAATGTTCAGGAGAGGAGGAGGGGCAGATTGGTGTGTGAACCACAAAGCTCTCTCTGGATAATGCACATCCAAACACATTTTATTCTGGATTATTCATGTTTTATTCCAGGTTATCCAAATAACGCAGATTAAGTAAGTGTTGTCTGGCTAAACCTTTAATTAGTTCTGTGCCTCAGAGGTGCCTCAGAGATGCTTTTTTATTTTTATTTTAATTGGCTCTGTTTGTTCACAGCTTTAATAAGTTTAGGTCAAATATGCATAATGTGTCTTCCAGGAGAAACAGTGAATTAGTGTGCTGAATTAGTGTGTAGAAAGTAACTCTTTCCTTTGTGAACACTTTTCAGCCTTATTCTTAAAATTGGAGATAATAAATATTGTCTGCTGTTAACAGCCACTGTCTTTTTCTGTATCCAGTTTCCCACTGTAGGCACCTAGGTGCTTCTGGGATGACAATAAATGGTTTCTTGAGAGAATGTGTGCTTTATATTCTGTTTACACAAGTTCTTTCATTAATAAAAAGTTTGCCTTACCCTTTGTGAATGTCAAGGCCTTGCATGTCTGAGTTCTCATAAAAATATCAGATCTGATGCAGCACAATCTGATAAACAGATCTGCCATATTATGCCCAACAATATTGGATGGTGTAATTGTGATATTATTGAATATGTTATAGAATATGTCCAACTATAGGACAATATCAGATCCAATATGTTTCGTAGCTAGTGGCTTCTTTTTTCCCACATGAATAAAAATTTAAAATGACAGAAGGAATTCTCGCTACTACAGCAAGCAGCTCTTTTGATCCTTTACTATTTTGAAAATCATAAAAGTACAAAATTTGCCTGAAAAGTTCTAGCTGTTGAAATCACAACTTGTGCAGAAGTGGGTTTTTTTAAAAAAAAAGTGTGGGTTGTATTCAATGGTGGTTGGTGAACATAAGAGAGAATATAAGAAAATATAAAAGAAGTCCTGCTGGATCAGGCCACAGCCCATCTAGTCCAGCATCCTGTCGCACCTAGATGTACCTAGGCATTCATTGTAGTAGCCATTGATACATCTGTCATCCATAAATTTGTCTAACCCTGCCTTAAAGCCATCTAGGCTGGTAGCTTTGTGCACAACCCTACTTCGACATGAAGCAAATGGGAAGAAAAACATGTGGACACCCCTGTAAGCTGCTCTTTTCAATGTGTGCAGATGCAGCCCTTGAACTGACACATTTGTGAAAGAGCCAACGTAAGATCTAATTAACTGTGGGGTTGCTTCACACGAGTTTCTTTTGCATTGTTATGTTTCTCAAAAACGAGATTGTGTTTCAGCTATGTAGTACTCTCCCTTCCAGTCTGCATTGTTTGCAGAATGTTCTTATCCAACATGAAAAATGCATTGCTTCTTCTAATGCAAGGCTTTTCAACGTGTGCTCATTTTGCAAATGTGAAGAAGCTGAACATGGGGATTTTGGGAAAGGGAACTAATCATTTATGTCACTGTGGAAACTCCAGCTCTTTGGTTCTACTTTTTTGTGTGTGCGGGGGTTATGTTTGCAGCGGTGCACAGGAGTGCACTTCAACATTGATTTTAGGCTTTTATCTGTTTACACCTTTGGGCAGAAGCGCACCCAAGGACTTCACCAGCAAAATATTCCTGCTGTCAGCATTGCTTTTAGGCTTCCATCACTTATATAGATTTTGTGCAAGGTTCTTTTAGTTATTTCATCACCAGATACTTTGGGGGAAAGTACATTGAGAAATAAAACAGAGAACAACATAGTAAAGCTGCTAGCGGTCAACAGGTGGTGCTGGCCAATAAATTATAGTGTTGAAGAGTTTGGACAGTGTCTAGCAGGGAGCAGAGTGACCCATTGTACTTTAATGTCCTGTCTTACGCAGGCTAATGACTAGAATTTGGCCTCAAGCCCAGGCTTTATCATAACAACAGGGAAGAAACAGAATGAAGGTCAACAGTCTGAAGTCAAAAGCCAAAACTCACTATCACAGCTTCAGGGATAATCCAGAAGTCAGAATCAAGGGACAGAATGAAGGTCAGGAGGCAAGGAATGGATACACAAAAAAGGAGAGTGCAAACACCAGGAAAGGACAGTTGCCAGCAGCAGCCTGCATATGGAGCTGTTGCTGCTTATATCTCCGGAGCTTTTCCCAGGGGTGGAGCTTGATTGCTCAGCATTTGTTGTACAGTTGTTACAAATTTTTTGCATCTTTGGTCTGTAAGAGAAGATCTAACATGATCTGCCTTGTGGTCTACTGCTGTGTAGGGGTGTGCACAAATGCAATTTTCGGGATTTGATTCAAATTGAATATCCAAAAATTTGAATCGATTCAAATGTTTAAAATGTGAATGTATTCACGTTCAGTTTGATTCAAATAAATTCAAATCTATTTGTGCAAATATTCAATTTGAACTTGCAAATGCGAATGTCGACAACATCCGTATGTGTCCATCTGCATCCGTACACATCCGTACGCATCCCATATCCATCCTGTTTTCATCCCATATCGATCCACACAAATGTGTACAGATGCTTGAAAGATGCATATGGGCAGGTATGCATCGGGTACATATCCATACACATATGAATGTCCAAATAATTTGCACAAATAGATTCAAAAATTCAAAATTCATTCGAATGTTTAAATTCTAATTTATGGACATTCAATTCTAATAATAAACTTATTCAGTTTAACTGAAGAGTTGAGTAGAGTGATCTATCCAGTTGCTCAGTCCAGCAGAGGGTGCAGCTACCGTACATAGAGCTCTGCATCCTAGACACGCTGAACTACTCAGCTTGGGTTATTGTTTTGCTTCTGACAAGTCAGTGCGTTACTCTCATGAGGGCTTCTGATCCGTTAGTAGCCGGGCAAATATCACAATCTGTAGATCTCAACATTTTGTGATCTCCAATTCCTTTCCTTTAATTATATTCTCCTCTGGGTTCCATTATGGCAACTTTCTTTTTCTCAAATGAGTAATGTCAGGAATAATATGTTCCAACTGTTCGTCTGCTTTATGATTATGAAGATGGTAGTTTGACTTCTCTTAAGATCGTGCAGCTCTTTGCTTTTTTGTTATTGTTATTAATAATAACAATCTACTGTCTTATTCACCTAATAACATCATTAAAAGGCTATTCAAAGATCAGCCTTCAAAAATACACAGATTTATTCTGCTACTTTAAGCCTTTTTGCTCGCTGAATTAATCTCCAACACGATTTGCCAAGCTAGGTTTTACAAAGCAGTCCCTGTATGAGAATTAATAAGTTTATAATCTATGTGAGAATGAAAGAGACTCTTAACAAACCTCTTCAAATATTACCGGTCGAGCTTTCTAATACCAGGAATATGATAGAACTGAAAGTCACAGAGAAGTAAGTCTTAATCTGGAGGTGTCATGAGGTCATTTGGGAAAAGAGCAATCATCCTAGTATGTGCCTGCCTTCAGTATTCAATAATTAGGAGCAACTGCTTCTAGACTGACCACAAAAGTTAGGGTTGTGCAAAATGCCATTTCCCATTCCCAGATCTCTGAACATGGCCACATCCTCTTATATGAGAGCAAACGGAAATGGAACACCTAACAAATGTGATTGTACAATCCAGTGAATGTTCACCTACTTACTTACTTACTTATTTATTTGTATTTCTATCCTTCCCTATACCCGAAGGTCTCAGGGTGGGTTACAATATTAAATTAATCTAAGACAGGTTCCTGCCCTCAGGCTTACTTCAGCTCACCCTCCTCCTTGCTGCCCTTCCAAAGGCCATTTGCAAAAATTCAAGAAGAAGTGAAGGTTTTGCCTTTTGTCTTTGCCTGAGAATGCCCCCAAGCAACTGATGTTAGAGAGGATGTTGGACTAGATGGGCTGTGGCCTGACCCAGCAGGGCTCCTTTTATGTTCTTATAGACAAATTCACAAAAGTCAGGTGTACTGATACCTAGGTACTGTTGCCAGGTTGGACGGACAGGCAGGATGCCTCTTAAGGCCATTTGCAGGGATTCCAGAGCAGGTGAAGGTTTTGTCCTTATCTTCTGCTTGAGATCCCTATAAACAATTGGTGGGGCAGGATGCTGGACTAGATGGGCTGCAGCCTGATCCAGCAGGGCACCTCTTACGTTTTCTTATTTTTCACCTGTCCCTAAGTTCTACTCCTCATGTTTTGGATTAAAGATCTGAAAGAAGTGCATTTCTATCAATTGACCATGGCTTCCGTCAGTTGTGAGTGGGTGATGTAAGAGTCAGACCACTACCCCTCTGAACTTATCCACTTCTGGACTACCTCTTGGTGGTGGCCAAATAGCCTGCTAGCAAGGGATAAACTAGGATATTGATTCCCCCATGGTTATTCCTCGCTGGCTAGACTGTGCCACACCTGGCACTGTCTTCACTCATATAAACTTACATGCACTTCCGGCCATCCAGCCATCTGAGTGCCAGGACGTGCTTGCCTTCACTTCTGCGTGTGTGTGAATGCCTGTTTCGACCTCCCCACATGCACACTGGATGGAACTACCATAGTGGTTCCATCCAGAAGTTAAGTGTCCTGCCTAGAAGCACCATTGCTGGAAATCCTACAACTAGTTCTGGGTTTTCCAGCAAACATTTTCTTCGGGTTTTAGCAGAGGCACAGTTGGGCTATGGTGAGGTTGCATACAATACATGGGGCAACCCCACCATAGCAGCTCTGTAATGACACTATATTCCCCCTTTCTGGACAGCCCTTCATTGTTTAGAACCTCTTTGCCCTTCATGTTCTTTCTTTCTTTCTTCCACTCTTCTCTGACAAGAAGTTTAAAAATCACATTGAAAAATGTATGCAAAGTATAACACCTAGGTTTATGCAAATCTTGAAGGATTTTCATAGGCTGGGTTCTCCTCCCTCTCTTGGGATCAGAGGGATTTATGTAGACTTAGCTATGCATAAGCTGTTGGCCAATGAGATCTGCGCCGTACAGCCTCACAATCTGTGATCTGTGGCAGGAAGAAGCATTACACACTTGCATTTTTACACCACCCTAAGAACAAATCATAGATCTCCCAGTATGAAAATAAAGGAAATGCATTGGGTTGAAATGGACTCCTTGGTCTAGTGGTTAGAGAGCAGGACTCTTACCTGGAAATACCGGGTTTGATTCTGCACTCCTCCCTGAAGCCAGTTAGGTGACCTTGGGCTAGCCACAGCTCTCTTCTGAGTTCTCACAGCCCCATCTACCTGTTGTTAGAACGCGTTGTCAGCTGCTTTGAGTCCCCTTAAATAGGTAAGAAAAGCAGGGTAAAAAAGCCAAGTCTTCTTCTTAATTTTAGCCCCATCAAGACAGTGGGAATATAGCACCATTACAGCACTGCTGTGGTGGGGTTTCCTAATATATCTAAGACAAGCCCATCATTCTCCCCACTTCCCTCCCTGCCACCCAGAAGTACTAGAAACTATTGCTGGAAAAACCAGTACTGATCACAGATTTTCCAGCATTAGCACTTTTACTTCCCTTCTGGACAGAGCCCTGAAACAGGCATCCACCCATGTTCAGAGGTGCCAATGTGTGCATCCAGGCATTCAGGACTGGCCGAATATCTGGATGTGCATGCCAGTAAAGTGCTCAAAGACACCACCATATCTGGCTGTCATGCCTCATGCCATCAGCCCCTCCTCCTCTGAGGATAAGGAGGGTGTCAGACATGCTAGACAAGCTGAGACAAGCTTCCCTGCCAGCCAGGGTGAAGAAGGAGCACCTCAGGAGATACTATGAGAAATCCAGCAACAATGCCAGATTTCTTGTAATGTCATTTCCTTACCTCTGTCTGCCAGCTCTTCACATAATCAGTGCTCTTGCAAGAGCAATGATAACATAAAGAGATGGCAGATAAGGTGAGAGCCCAGCATTTTCCCAGGATTACCTCCTGCCATCTGGCAGGGATAGCAAGGGGTGGTTGGGGGATCTAAAGAAGATTCCATAATTTCCTCTTGCCCTTTTGAAGTACCCTGAGTACTGGGGCATAGTAAAGGTGATAGGAGCTCACTGGGCTTTTTTATACAAACCATTGTACACCTATACAGCATTTATCTACTTAATTTGCCATTTTTTAAATCACAATCTGCACCCAGAAGTCTCAGGGCAGGTTACAGCAATTAAAAAAAGAAGTCAAATGGACAGACCAAAAAGCAATCACAGAGCCTGAAACTGGAGAGATTTACACCCAGAAGAATATTTGGATTTACACCCAAATATTTCCTTTTGTTTCTTCCATCAGTGCGGATTTGCTTAACCATTTCATAACCTTTTCTTCACTTGATTTCTTGCATCTGGGTTAATACCGCATTTGATTTCCATGTTTTCTACTCTCTTCTCTGTGGCTGGCCAAAGGCTGAAATAATGAATTTAATGTGTTCAGTCACTTGTGAACTGCTTTGAAAAAAAATGCTGTGGGGTGCAAAACCAAGAGGAAATAGTGTTTTAAATAAATGAAATAAAAGCAGCTTTAGTTCCACGGACTCAGTAATTCAAAGCAATAACTGCCATTTATCCTGAAGGGAGGATTTTCCGTCTTTTTGTTATTGTTATTGTTTCTGTACATTCTAGAGAGTGTTTTCCTCCATCAAAAGAAATTTTCTTGGGATTACATGATGGGAACGGAAGTTCTTTGATCTCTATTTTGCATACACTGTTTCTATCGGGGACCCTGGTAACGATTATTGTCTAATTATTTCTGACACTGTACAAATGTTCATAAACATCTACAAAGAGGGGAGGAAGACACCCCCACGGCTCCTTTGACAATTAAAAAAAAGAATGGTGCTCTTTGCAGGTGACAAAAATATTCCCTGCTCCTTTTGGAAAGACGTTTAAATCTTTATCTTTCCAACAAAGCCCTGTGTGTTCTATCAAGCCTAGCCATAGTGCAGCTTAAAGCCCTTGATCCTATGATTCCAAAACAGGCATGTTAGACTTAGAATATGCTGAGCAAGCCACTTGAATCTTTCATGCTATATTTCATTTTTAGACAAACGTGGAATGAATGGATCATCTTGAGCAGAAGAGAATTAAGAACTGGTAGTTTTTCATTCCATTTGTTTATTTAATTTGCGTTTCTATCCCACTGTGTATCCTAAAATCTCAGAGTGGGGGCAGCCTGTTTACCTAATGACACAGGAGGAATAAATAACAATAATAAAAAATGCAGCTGCACGTGTGCAGAGTGTCATTGTCACTATGACAATGGCACCAGTGCTAGCACATGCACAGTAGCCCCAGGCACCACAATCAAGATGATGGTGTCTTGTGAGCAATCAGACACATGCCTGGACCATGGCAAGTTTCCAGGCGTGTGGGGGTTAAGCTGACATGGACTAGTGTTTCTAAGTGCAAATGTTAGTATACTTTAGTCTGTTATGCACTTTTCCTGTCCAATAGGTGGGAAGCCATGTGCAGGAATGCTCCTGATTTCAGCAGAAAACAAAAATATTGTTGGAACAGTCAGAGGCAGAGGCAGCCTCTAAACTGATTAAACGTCATGTCTGACTATGCATATATGACTGTCTGCCTCCTGGACAGAAAACATAGATGCATACTTGATGTAGTGAGCTCCTGGCTCTCAGGGAACATGTTGCTTCCCTTGAAGCCAAGATCTGGACAAGCAGAGACGTGGCGATTTTGCACTGCTCTTTCCTGTTGGTGAACAGGAAAGGAGCACAATGAACCATTGTTGACTAGCACTTGCACTTGGAGTATGAGTCAACATTACACCCCCACCCCCACCCCCGTGATTGAATACTTACCTTGATTCAGTTGTGGGGCTGGTCCTCTTCAGGGCACCACCATTTTGGCTCTGGAGCCCTGCATGACTGTGCATGTGTCAGCACCATAACCATGACAACGCTGACGCTCTGCACAATCACGGGAGGGCAGCAAGGCTGCCAGTGCATTTGCATGGCAGCCCTGTTGACCTCTTCATCCAGTGTGGATGCAAATGCTCCCCAGCTTGACAAAACAGGTAAGTGATTGGGGAAGGCTGGGGAGGATGTGGAGCATGATTTTGTGGTCCACAGGTAGTGCATGATTAGGAAACTTCTGGGAAGAAAGGGGGCACTTGGAGGTTGTAGCAGCCTCCTCCAAGTGCAGATGCCCTTCCCCAGAAGTTCCCTAATCATGCACTATGGGCTGAATGCGAATTGGCCCATGGAGACTAGGACTAACGGACAACGCTTTCTGGGATGCAGTAGGAGCATTCCACTCCATGGTAGGCAACCCTCCAAGTGCCTTGGAAAATGGAAATCTGAAGGAGGGTAGACATCAGACTGAGGAGGAGGGACAGGCTCCCTATACTATTCTACTGAGGATAATCTTTATTGATGAGGACAGAGGGCTTCTTCTAGTGAGGGTTTTGATTACTAGAATCATAGACAAATGGGTTTGTGACAAGTGACGTATTTATTTATTTATATCCCGCCCCATACCCGAAGGTCTCTGGGCAGGTTACAACCTTCAAACAACATATTAAAACAGAATGTACATTAAAAGACTTTAAAAATTCAACAACTTTAAAACAATACACATTGTGTTTAAAATGATAATGCGTGGCCTGGGTGGGAAAAATAATGAGCTCAGCCAAAGGCCAGGGTAGAGGTGCGTCTTCACCGCCCTTCTGAATATATATAAAGAAGGGGCCTGACTTGCTGGCCAAGTGCAAAGGACATCACACAGCATCTAGGTAGACTGGTTGGCAAAGCTGTAAAATTAATGGTAGTACCTTGAACTGGGCTCAGTAGCAAATAGACAGCCAGTGCAGTTCTTTTAGGACCAGTGTAATGTGCATCCAGTCAGTACTGCCAGTTAGCAGTCTTGCTGCTGCATTCGGTACTAGCTGCGGCTTCCATACCATCTTCAAGGGCAGCCCCATGTATAGTGCATTACAATAGTCCAATCTGGAAGTTATCAAAGCATGGATCATTGTGGTCAGACTATCACTGTCTCTATCCAAAAAAGATCATAGCTGGCAAGTCACCTCTGTCCAGAGAGGGCATAACTGGGTACTGCCTCTACCTGAGGTTCAAGTGTCCAAGAGTACCCCCAGATTGTGCACCTGTTTCTTCTGGAGCAAAGAGCTCCATCAAGAACAGGAACCCTCTCTTATTCATGGACACAAGACCCTGTAACTTGGGATGTGCACAAATGTTTGAAATATTCATTATTCATACAAATTTGTACAAATTCGGACATTGTTATATGAATCAAATGTACGACTTTAGTAGTCGTACGAATATGATTTTTAGTTATTTGTATGAATAATTTGGGCCTTTGTATTTGTACGGATACCTTTCCTTACAGATACATACAGGATGAAAACAGGATGCATACAGGTGCTTACGGATGTGTACTGATACATACGAGATTTCTAACACTAGATGTGTATCGAATATCTGTATGAATAGATGTGAATGTATTCGCATTGGTTCGAATGTTCAAATATTCATTTTTCTTTATTCGTACAAATTCGGATTTTCAAATATTCGATTCATTACAATGCAGCTGATTCGTTGCATTCATGCAGACCCCTACCTGTACCACAGAGAACCACTGTCTGCTCTAGATTCATTTTCAATTTATTAGCCCCCAAGCAAATATTTATTGCTTCCAAGCACCTGTCAAGCACTTCAGCCACCTCCCCAGATTCAGACAGATTCAGACAGCATGGAGGCGGGTTGCAGTGCCATTGCCTAGCAAGGACAAGAAATCTTCAATGAAGAACAAAAGTAGGCATGGCCATTAACACATGGTTCTTTGGAAGGGCAACTTGGAGTTCAGCTCTTTAAAAGAAGGACTAGTGTGTTTCACATGAAAGGCTTCAGATGCCATTGCTAGATACAGAGAACTCCTTGCAATCACTTGCACACCATGAACAGCTGTGACTTAAAATAAAAGTCTGCCTAGCAGCAAAAGGCAGTTTACCATACTGTGAGCATTGTTCCATAATTGATCAAGGCCTCCATGTAACAATGAAAAGGAAGGCATTGCTCTTTTACTTGGGAAGCCAAACAAGCTTTCTTCTGCTTCCTGGTAGAACTTATCAGGACATAAGCTGATCTAATGAACAATGAGAGAGTACTGCAGACAAACCTTTGGATAGATCTGACAAAGGTCCAGGCTTTGCAGCAGAACTAACTAAACAGTCTTGAATTGGTTGCAGCTTCAGTGTTCCACACATTTATTCATCAACTTGATGCTCTCCAGATGTCCTGAACTATAATATCCACCTGTCCCACCTTCATATGACAAGTTCAGTGTTATTTTGATGTAGTTTGTGCTAAAATAATTTCTTGCACAGATTTAATAAACTTTAAGCCTGATTTCACTTCCCCATCTCCTGAACTTCTATATATAAATAAATGGTAACAGGCCCAGCAGAGTTCCAGGGACATCTCATACACTCTCCATACATGTCCACCTGGGGGCTCACCTCCCAGTCAACTGCTGCATCCATATCAGATGAACTGATGGAGAGAACTATGGTGCAAAAATGATGACCTGGCCAACTCCAACCATGGACCACTTCTAAGCTTGTAAGTAGACCACACAACATTCCAGACTAGTATACCCAGGCCAAATGCTTGTGTGCAGAAGGTACACAATAAAGTTCTTCAGTATCCTATTGCCAATAAGCCCAGCTCCATTTCAGCTGGCACCCCAAAGCAATCTGGAAGTCTACAGCTTCTGGGTGCTCAACCAAAGCACTCCCAAGTGGCAACAATGGAGGCTGTGAACCTTCATTCCTAGCTTCCATAGGAAGGATGGGCCACCAACAAAGCAGATGATCCTTGAAACGTACCAGTGGCTACCAGGACAGCTCACATCATGTAGAAAGGAACTTATGAGTTCATGTAAAGAATTGTCCAGGAGAGCACCCTGAAGACCAGTCTGGACATCCTGACTGTATGTATGTGCTTGTGCAACATGTAGAGGTACTTGATGCCAGGACACCATAGGACCAGTTTGGAGAGAAATCCTTGCTGCTGTAGCTGCGGTCGTATTAACACTGAAGTTTGCAATTGGAGAGTCAGATGAACGGGGCTGGTCTGTGGTGTTTGGGGGTTCACACATGCAAGAACTTTGCAATTTTTATGATCAAAATCCTTAGAAAGGCCACATTAAAAACTGATGTCATAAAAGCAAACCTGGATTGGCCAAGAGCATGGGCTCTGTGTTAGTCAAAAGCTCATGAATTGCAAAGTAGACCCAAAAGTAGATATGCAAAAGTAGATATGCAAGAATAGCACTCTGACAGCTGGCTATTTCCTAAGCTGAGAAGCAAACCCAGAAATGGCACACAACTGACATTTTGCTTTGAAGGCAGAACTTCCAGTAATCCCATCCAAGAACAGCTACAGAATACCCTATATTAAGGCAGCAGGTTTCTTCATGAGGCTGTCGGTCCACTGAGTGGCCCCGTGATCCTGGGTTTACACCTTGTCTGGAGCAAACCAGAGTGGTCCACAGATGTAGGAAATGGTCTGAAGATCACCAGCCTTTTAAATTACATCTGGAAAACAAACGTCCCCCGGCTGTGATATTAGGATAATTAGGGCAACCAAAGGCATGCAATCAGCACATCTGTGAGACTCTGCCAGAATCTCAGGCAGAAATAAGTTATTCATCTGGTGCAAGACTGTATTCTTTGGGTGCTTCCACACTTACTGCTGGAAATCTGGATCTACTACATCCAGATTTACTAAATCCGGTCTAGAGTAGATCCAGATTTACTAACTCTAGTTTAAGGTAGATCCGGATTTACTAAATCTGGTTTAAGGCAGATTCATATCTAGAAGATACAGATTTACCAACACGCCTTCTGTCCTCACATGCATGGGAAGGATGGATTGCGAGGAACAGATTCTGCCTTCGTTGTGCGGATGCAGTAGCACAGATTTCAAGGCAGCTGCCCCAGGAGCCGCATGATTGGAGCCTTCAGCCGTCAGTCACTGCTCCTTTCCTGCCGTTCGCAGACCAATCAGCGGCGTGTCTAAGATCCAGTGCCTGCCTGCCGCCGAAGCTGGCTTTTTGTGCATGGAATAGCTACATTCAGACTTGCTGTCCCTCTGCCGCCGTAGCTGGGCACCTGCCTGATGCAAAGCCCATGTGAGAGGGACTTCGTGGCTGGACTTTGCTTCTCCTACCTCACTCAACATGGCAGCTTCCTGCTGCCGCCTCACTCAACATGGCGACTTCCTGTCCTGCCCCATGTGTTCTCTCTCCCGGCTGTGTGCGGACACGTCCTCCATTAATGTGGATTTAGAGCAAAAACACCTGTTTAGACCACCTTCAATGTGGTGTTCTGTTAAACCCCATTAAGCACACATTAGAGATGGATATGTGCGGACGTGCCTCACTGGAAGTGTGCTAAATAGGTCTGCCTTTGCGGACGTGGGTTTCCCGAAGTGAGCTTAATGGGTGTTACTGTGCGGACATGCCTCACCGGAAGTGTGCTAAATAGGTCCACCTGTGCGGACGCGGGTTTCCCAATGTGTGCTTAATGGGTGTTGCTGTGCGGACATGCCTCGCTGGAAGTGTGCTAAATAGGTACATGTGTGCAGACACGGGTTTCCTAGTGTGTGCTTAATGGGTGTTAAGAGGCTTGTGCGGAAGCAGCCTGTATTGCTTGGCAAAGAAACTTTGGGCTCTTTCACACTTTATTAGTAAAGCCGGGGGGAACTCCCATATGGCACATCTGCTTCATGTGCAGCCATCTCCCTACTACAAAGTGCTCCATGTGTGCCAGAGTTCCTCCCACTCATATACTGTGTGCAGGGCTAGTAAAGCCCCGCACACTGCATCTGCAGCACTTCTGTGTAGAAGAGGTGCAGGGGGAGTATGTGACCACTGGTGCAGCAGACATAACGATGCCACGCTGGCACTGTTCCTGAGGCTCCACAATTCGCACTTAGTCGGTGCTTAGCAAAGCTCCAGTTAGGTTTAGAATGCTTTGAGTGTTGTCAAGTGCAGATGCCTAAAGCATTCTGCAATTTCACCTCCCTAGGACTGGAGGCAAAGTGCAAAAAAGCTCTTAATTGCAAAAAGTGATTAGTTCTCAGTTGTACCCAGCTTTCACCCCACCCTATACCACAGCATCTGGTACCATTCTGAGTTACTCCAGACAAGGTGTAAAACTCAGGATTATCCTGGAGCTACGTTGCAATTGATTGCTGCATGTGTCTAGGACAATCCCAGCATAACCTTGGGATATTGCACTAATATCTTACAATATCATTATTGCAGGTAAACCAACCCCCTACTCGGGTTTTACTATAAGGTGAAAGGACTTGTCTCATCTAGATGACAGCTCCCATGGATCGCCATTTTGAAAATGGCCACCATGCATGTGCAAGTCCAAAATGGCATCTGTGCATGTGTGATCATGTCGTCAACCAGATAAGTCCCTTCACTTGCCCTGCAGAGCTGCCCACCAGTCTGGACAAATAGTGATTATTCTGGAAGTGCTTTTGTCTAGAATGTTGGCTGTATTTCCTAATATTTAGCTACTGTCTGAATGCAGCCCTTATTGCTCATCAAAGCAGTAATACAACACTATATACGCTATGTTATGCTGCATGAGCCGTTAAATTGGTTTGAATGGAGAAATGCCCTCTTTCAATGAAATCAGACGTGGACAGTAACCTGTATTCAAAGTACCACATCACAACCACCTTATAGGCAGAGCCACCCAGCCAGGGTTTCCCAATGCCACACATCAGTACTTGCATGGATCCGGCCAGCACAGCTTCACAACCACCACTGCAAACCACCAAATTACCCAGGACCACTTGCAGAACTCACTCTTTCTTTCCAGCCTGCAAAAGGCCTTCCCCTTGGTAAAAAAATAAGTGGAAAAATGGCTCCTGTCCTGCAGCAAAAAGAAACTCCCAGGATGCTTTGGGATTGACCTCTGACCCCACTGCTTTAGACCAATCTCTGTACAAAGAGAATTCCGAAGGTGTGCATAGGTATGGGTGCTGTAATTTCCTTACTATGCATAACCAAAACTATGTATTAAGAAACCATATTAATGAGAAGAATAAGGTGGCAGGATTCAGACCTCACTTCAGAGGTGCATCAGAGAGTCAATGTGTGTCCCTTGTGTCTCCAAGTCTTCTCTAATTCACCTTCTCTAACACAGAACGTTCAGGGTGGGGCACAGACTGCTGGTGTGAACAATCCCACCTTTTACCCTTTTGTAAACACCTCAGAGGTGCCTTAGAGTTTTTTTTTTTTTTTTACTGTGTCTGATCACAGCCTTTATCTCACTTTGATCCTTTTCCTGTTTCTTCTGCACCTCTGAAGACTTCAGGTATGGGAGAAATTCCTGACATTGAGCATAAACTTTTTAAGGATCTTCCTTCGATGCAGCTTTGAGCAAAACCCTGCAACTTTATTTGCTGCATCCCTTTGCCAGAATAGATTTGCCAAATGAGATTTCTCCATTTCACAGAAGTTGCCTCTGCCACATCTTGCGGAAAGCCAGAGATGCAGTCTGTGTGGCTTTCGTGAATGACTGATAGCCAAGCCCCGCCAGTCAAAGAAAGTAATACTCACCCAAAGTATTTATGATCCAAGTTGGACTGTCAAGAAGGCGAGCTGTAGATTTAGCTGCCTGGCTGACTTTTGTGTGTTTAACGCACACACGTACCTGTCACACAAGATGTATGTTCATGTGTCTTATGCACACACAATCCCACCAAGCAGTTAATCTATTGTCCATTTTCCTTGGGGGTGTGTGTGTATGCATATGCAACCGATCCCAAAATCTAGAACACTAACCAATCTCCTCCCTTGCTCTTATTAAGCAATATACTAAAGATAAAAAAGGTGTTAAATACTAACTACAAAATTGGCACGCTAATATTGTGCATTCCCCTTCATGGATCACTGCCTTGTCATGGCGGAGGGACTTGAGTAGCTCAATGAAGCCATGAATATTGGCCATATTCAAAGACTGACCTTTGCACACAAAGTGAAAGCTTTGTGCCTTCATTCATAGCTTTGGACTGGATTCGGAACAGACTCGGAAAGATTCAGAGGCACTACATGTAGCAGCAAGGATTCAGAGCAAATTCAAAGCCTAGAACATTTGAAGTGGCTCCATTTGCATGGATGTGAATTTTCCTGTAGCCAAACTTGCATTTTTCCAGCCAATCCCCATTTAGCTCCTCTTGCACTCTAACCAAAAAGGGTACAAGTATCCCATGGTTTGCCCCATTCAGGTGTGGTTTTTTTCTCCCCTCCGTTTTGCTGTATTCACATGGTAACAGAACTCAAACATTACTTTACTGTGCTGAACTAGAGATGGATGAAAAATATTTTTCCACTTAGAATTCAGATTCAACTAGGGATGTGCATGAATGTTTTATGGCATTCGATTCAAAACAAATTGAATGTTTGAAAATCCATATTTGTACAAATAGATTGCATTCAAATGTGGTAAAATTCTATTCAATACGAATCTATCTGATTCGTATCTATCTATCTATCTGATACACATACATATCTGATACAAATAGATACATATGTGATATGAACAGATACATATATGATATGAACAGATATGTATCTGATACGAATAGATACATATCTGATATGAACAGATTAAAAAAATATGTATCTGATACGAATAAATACATATCTGATACGTTTCCCCAGCTTAACGAATGTCTGAACTATTCGTATTTGTTTGAATGTTAGCATACGAATATCGTAACATTCAAGTTCAAATATCAGAATTCAGATAATTCGGACAAATTTCAAATGTTATGAATATTCGTACACATCCCTAGCTTCCAAACTTCACAGGTGAAACAAAGGGGGCTACATTCATAGCCCCCCCCACACACAAAGAAAATATATCTGGTCTTCGTTAGAAACTTCACCGAAGGCCAGATCTGCGCTCCCCCATTTTGTGCACCCCCCATTTTGCATACCCCCTTACCTTAGAGCAGTGTTTCCCAAACTTTTGACATATGTGTACCCCTTCTATAATTTTCATAATGCTGAGTACCCCTCATAAAAAACATTAGGGATAAAAATTGTATTTTATAAAGATAATCAAAATCAGTGGACCTTACTAAAGCGCGATAACAGGCACCCGGAACTAACTATTAAAGAAGTAAGTTGTCTCTGTAACGAAGTGCGGTATATTCACACCATGTCACACCACACAAGACCGTTAGATAACACTGCAATTCTCTGGCGTTTAAACAGCTCCGCGGCTCAACATCAACTGTTAATGTTCCTGCAGTTTAAAAATGGCCAAACCTGAGCTGCACGAAGGATGTGCAGAAGTTCCCGCCATAATGAGTTGCGATATGATGTACGATGGCCCCAGTTCCCGTGTAAAACCTGTGATATGTGCCTATTTCTTTCCTTGTTCTGTGGCCGCAGCTAAGCATGGTGCAGTGGATATTCCCACGTGATCCCCACCAAACTCTGGTGCAACGCGTACCCCCACCAAACTCTTCCCGTACCCCTGGGGGTACGCATACCACACTTTGGGAAACACTGCCTTGGAGGCTCAACTAGGCACAAATATGAAGGCCCCTACATTGGTGGAGGTGGGATTCTTCCAAAGCTGATTTTTTCCACATTCAACTCACACCAAATCGAATGTGAAAAATGGCTTCATGCACACTCCTACTTGATATATCTTGTCAAGCCTAACCACAAGTCACTGAGCCTTTGTTGTTTCTCCAGCACATACTGCTGTATTGAAAAATCTATTTCCTTTGATTGCCTGCCTTTCTTAAACTTGGATTTTTGTCTCTTTACAGTACTCTTCTGTTATTTTGTTTCTGTTCAATAAAGTTGGTGGAATTTGTATTATTTATGGTTCAGAACTCCTTCCTTTCCTCCTGTCCATGAGACTTCACATCACCCAATTGCACTCTGTCTCTGAAAGTTCACAAAACCTACCTTTTAGCTTAAGATCTTGCTGGAATAACTGGAAATGAGTTGCCTTCCCCCCCCCCCCAAAAAAAACCCAGTTTATTCCTTTTACATTTCCTCCAGCAACTATATAGGCTTGGACCACATTTACATAGGTGCCTAGAACACTCTTCAAGATCATGTGGGTGAAGGGCATTAACACATCTGGGTGTTGATGTGGCTGTGCATCCATATGGCCCTACCCTCTACCAGCCCCAAGCTGCCAAAATCATTATCCAAAGTCATTCACCATTAATCCTGGATGAAGGACACTGGGGCCAGTGTGGACTGCATGAATGGAGTGCCCCAAAGTGTGAAGCCACAGAGTGGAATAGTGTACATTTACATGGATCTATTTCTGTGCTGAATACACTTCCAAGGTACCAGAAACATGACCAGAAGGGAAGCAGTGTAGGCCCATTGAAGGAATGAAATGATGGAAACAATTAGAGGTGTGCACGAATGCAATTTTCAGAATTCGATTCAATTCAAATCAAATATCCAAAAACTGGATTGAATTCAAATCTTTAAAATTCTAATGTAACCAAATTCGATTCAAATTAAGCAAATTTGAATTTATTTGTTTGAATTTTTGATTAGAATTTGCACTTACAAACGATAACATTTGTATGTGCCTGCACACATTGTTATGCATCCTGTACACATCGTATATGTCTGTATGCATCCCGTAGTTATTCCATATTTAACCTCATTTCGTCCCGTACAGATCCATACAAATGCATATGGCTACAGATGCGTACAAATGCATAGAGATGTAGGAAAGATGCATACCTGCAAGTACACATACGAATGTCCTGATAATTTGAATGAATAGACCCAAAATTCAGAATGTGTTCGAATCTTTACATTTGAATTCATGGACACTTGATTTATAATCAAATGCCAAAATTCAGACGAATTCAATCTAATTTCAAATACCTTCAAATGTTCGTGCACACCCCTAGAAACAATGCAGATTCAAGAGAGATTCTCCTTGCAGAAGTGCCCCATCTAGGAGTAATCATGGAAGGCAAATAAGATGAACCCACCACAGTTCACATGCAACTCGCACATCGCACCCTGGGTCCCAGTTGTATCCAAGCCCCATGGCGGTGCAGTGAGAGGCAAAACAACTGGAATGGTTTCCCTATTTACAGGTAGGAGACCCATAGCGTTGCAAAGAGAAGAAGAAACAGCCATTTTATCCATGCTGCTTTGGAGACAATCAGCCTTCCCCATCAATCAGCGAAGTTTTTTCCTGTAGAGTTTCTGTTGTCGCTGCTGCTGCTCTTGTTGTCATTTTAATCTGCAGAAAAATCATTTTTAAAATTAAGCAGTTTCAACTTTTCCTTGAAATATCTATTTATAAAGACCCTTTCCCCCTCAAATTGTCACACAAACCATTAGACCTGAGATGAAAATTGCGAGATTCTATTTTATTTCTTCCCCCTGATGGATCATCTGAGAGATATTTCTTTTATTTCTTTTGTTTCCTTTCTTTGCCAGAGTTTGCCACCTCCCTGGCATGGCTACCATTTCCCTCCAACAGAGCTCTACCAGGACACACAGATTGTTCGCTATAGTGCCAACACATTTGCTGGGGCCGCCGTTTGCAGCGTCAAGTGGGGGCAACCTCTCGGAAGGTGGAAACAGAGAAGCTGCAACTAAAGACTCAGGAATCTTCCTAAAAAGCTCTTCCTAAAACAACCCATCTTGTGGAAACGCACTGAAATTTGTCAAAATTATACCCTAGCTTTCGCAGCTCAAGAACAGGCATTTTTATAACACATGGTCCTAGAAAAACACGCATTTCAAAATATGGTGTGCGTGTGTAAATGTTTCTTTGCAGCATGACCAGGCATTCGTAGATGCCAGGCAGCTATACAAATATCATAAATAAATAAATACAGCATAGAAAAATAAAGGCAAGATCGCCTCTGAACTATTTAGACATGGAAAAGCTGGTGTTTAACTAACTTCTCATTAGTGGTGTTCAAAATGTAATGTTGACTGCTATTTGCACCATTCTATGGCTACTTGTCCCTAGAACACGGTAGCAAATAGGAAAGGGGACGTCCATAATGTCATTGCAAAGTCTGGTATGGTGGCATGACCCCCTCCCCAGCTCCAAGAAGGACAGAAGGGACAATGAGGGGCAAGGTGATGGAGAGTAAGTGCACATCTTGCTCTAAGGCCTTTTCTGTACTAACCTTGATTGAACTGTATTAGTGAATCCAAATCAACAGCAGGCAGAGGCATTGAGTGGGCTTTAGAATGGCAAATGTGTACTAAGGAGCAACATAATGTAAATTTCTAAGACCGGTTCACATCGGTGGATGCAAACTACTAGTGTAAGGACCATCCAGGCCATGATGCAACTGATCCACAGCATCTCCAATATCTGATGCAATTGGCCCATGACCCCAACAATTGAATGCTGTGCCTAAGGAGCAGGGGTGAGGTGCCTTCAAAAGCAATGCAAAGACACCTTCACCATGGATGCAAGGTGTCCTTGCGGGCACCACGAAGACACCATTGCTGTCAATGCAGCCACTGCTGCAGAACCACTGTGAAAGTCTCTTGCACTCACACTGCAACTGCACGTCACTCAACACCATGACCACATTTGTCCTAGATCCATTCTGTGTGTGAATGCCCTTTCCTTGATCCAGATCAGAGAGTGCTAACATGGATGCAGACAACATTTATCAAGTCTACAACTGATTCGGATTAGTGGATCTGATCCAGACAAACACTAGTTCCATGCAGATGGTGTGTACTAAGTGGCTCCTTGATCCGGATTAATAAGTAAAAGTAGAAAGGCCTTAAGACCAATTTTCAAAAAGAGGGGTGGAAAATCCTACCTGAGTAAATCCTTTCAGAATTTGTAAATTTCTGATGTATCAAGAACCCTAGTCACCCACAAACTGCACCCAGGAAGTCTCCAGAAGGAGACCACTAGGGTTATCAGGTTGCAGTCTTCTCCAGCCACCAGCTTGTAGACAGGCAGCACACAGAGACCAGTGCCACTTTGCTAGACTCTGGAAATGGCCCTATTCTGGGGCCATTTCTGGGCATTCTGATGAAACCCTCTGGACTACAACATCCATCTTCAACAAAAGGTTGGAGAGGGGCTGTAGCAATGGAGGTGGCCACCAACATCTTCTACCTCACTCTGTCTCATTTCTGACATGAATGCCTTGGTTTGTGACAGCATCAGGCTCTTCCATGCAAGCCAAGTTGCACAGTGTGGAAGATGCCAGTGTACTATAGGTGTGGGCCAGTCTTACCATGCTGAATTCACTCGCAGTCCTGGACCTCTGCAGAGGTTCCATTCTGCCTACAAAGAATTTTTCATTTCAGCTTTAGCATTTGCATGCTCTGTGGATACTGGGATGAATGACATGTCCCTTATTGCAGCTGCAGACAGACTGATGGAGTGACATTGCACAACATACATGATTTCTCTTCATCTAATTGTCTCACTGTGAATGAATGTTGCTACGTGTATTCAAAATACAAGCCAAGATAATGCAACTAGTGTTTGCTGAATTTTCCTGCCATAAATGAACACAACAGTGTGTGATACATTTGTCTATCCCCCACACATGTGCACACCAAAAAAAAAAAAAATGCTCCTGCCTTTTGGTCTTCTCATCCAATTGATTTCCTGCAATTCCCAGGTGGGGGCGGCCTGTAAAGCTGTGTGCATCCATTTTAGGCCTGCATGAGCCTTGGAGGATGGAGCTTACAGCAGCTGTGGCAGCATCCACAGCTGGATTTACAGGTAGAAGGGCACAGCCAGGGGAGATGGAGGCAGGGGGTTGGCAGCTTCAGCCTCTGTTGAAGCCTTAGCAAAGCTTTGACAAAGGCCCAATACATTCAATGCAAGGGCGAAGGGAGGTCTACCTTTCGATTCACCTGGAGATGTTTGAATTTATAGAAATTTGCATGAACTGTGAACATGTCAAATATTTTTGCCCATCCCTAATTGCAGCCTCATTGTGAACCAGTTTGGTCTTGGTTAGGGAGCCGGACCCTAATCTGGGAATACTGGGTTCGATTCTGCCCTCCCCCATGAAGCCATCTCAGTGACCTTGGGCTGGTCACAGCTCTCTTCTGAGCTTTCACAGCCCCACCTACCTCACAAGGTGTTCTGCTGTGGAGAGAAGAATAGAAAAGCTTTGTCAGCTGCTTCGAGTCCCCTTAAATGGGTGAAAAAAGTGGGGTAAAAAAAGCCAACTCTTCTTCTTCCTCTTCTTCATTGCCCATAACCTCAAGCATCAGAGAGAGCCAGGAGACATCACTTCCTTCTAGCACCTCACTAGCTTTACAAACACTTCTGGTGTCCAAAATACAAAAGCGAGGTCTGTATGGAATGGGAAATCTCCATATTTCAGAAAACAGAAATTTGATCGATTTCAAGTGACCCTCAAAAACCTCACTCATCTCTAGGGAACACATGATCATGAAAATAAAAAAGCACTCTCTTGCACCTTTTATAGTTATGTGCATGAAAAAATTACAAGCAGCACCTGCTTAAATTTCATCTTCTGTGCAGCCAGAAGAAGTCCTGCTCTGTTTTGCATATGGTAATCCTACCATAGAGGGGAGTTGCATTTAAAGGCGATCAGTGATGCTGCAGAGAGGAAAAGGAAGGTGCAGATAAGTTTCTGATGGATAGGAAACAGAAGGGATGAAGGAAGGACCAACAGAAAGAAGAGACAGATGATTGCATTCAGGGACGACATTCACTGTTGCATGTACTCCAAATGAAAAGAAAAAGGGAAATTCAATAGCTTAGAAAATGGTTTTCAGCCATCCTTATGAGATCCCACATGGTCTAATAAACCCTGGGAACAGCTCTTCCTGTCAACCATAGGTGAAATGAGATGAATGTGTGATCAGACACACTTAAAGACTCATCCTCTGGATAAATTTTGAGTATATAATGACAAACATTTCCCCCCTGCATTCATCTTACCTTTACCTGAAGTTTCAGAAAAGTTATTTCTTCAGCATTCAGAATTTCATGGCTCTACTACTTTCTTTAAGCCAGGTTGGGCAGGAAACCATATAAGCAAAGATGTGGTGGTTTATCACTGCCTGGCCAGTGACAAGCACCTTATAGTCAGGGTAGGTAATGTCATACTTGCATGTGACTGTAGACTGTAGTGTGACAAAATAAGTTAGGTTCTTAACCATATGTTCAAACAATTGTTTTGTAAGGCATTTTCTCAGATGTTCTTGTCCGCACAAGGTTTGGAGCTGCCCCATAGACTCCTGAGGAGCATCCACACACATTAAGTACCTACAGGTGTGGGGTCCACCTCTAAGGGGACTAGTGAGCTCCCACAGAATTGTACTTCTGACAGAAGAAGATAAAGAATAATGAGTGCCCTTCCTATCCCCGGGAGTCCTTTCCACCACCATGTAGACACATGACGGCCATGCAAGTGCCTTAATTCCCCCCTTCCCCACCCCCTTTGTACTTGGAAGTATTTTCCATATGAAGCATGCCCTGCTTCATACCTTCTTCTCCAAGTCAGGGAATGAAAATCCCCTTTTTTCCATCCAATTCTGATTTCATTATTCATTTACGTATTTTGCATTTATGGTACAGGCTGCTATTGTTTTGATGCCTGGAAACTGTGCCTTGAATAAGAATGGATTGTGCAGCTACCTACGTCGTAGAATACGCTATGCCTATGAATGCTACTTTTTTCTTATCCGATGTCATTAGGGATATGTCCCATCTTGCTACCTAAGAGCCAGTCTCCACTTAAGCTTCCTGAAAACTTTGAAGTATGCCTCTACAAGATTAGATTGCAGAAACTTCAAAGCAAAATTTGACTATCAGAGGGAGAGGGAGAGGGAGTGTGTGCGTGTGTTTAAACAATATTGTTGAACAGTTCTATCACCTTTTGGAGCCTTTTCAAGGATTTCTGAACTGCATTTTGTTGCCTTATTGAAGAAACCTGATCACCAGTTTGGTTTGGTTCCTAGAGGTTCCCTCCCATCCCAAAGAACCCCAAGTGATTTCTATGAATCTGCTTTCAGACTTTGGAACAGGCAGAGTTCTATAGAACCTCTGTGTGATACTTGAAGGATTGCTTGTAGAAATGTTGTGTGCCTTTGTGCCCTAAGGAAAGATCACTATCTCCACCTGGAAAAAGCAAAAAAGGGAAGAAAGCCCCTTTGTGCTCTGCCGGCAGAGCTATCAGGGACACAGATTCTAAGTAAACTTTCTTTCCAATTCTCCTTGGCACCAGCTTCTCACAAACAAAGAAGCGCAAACCACAGCAGGTGCACACATGAAACACCCCTCCTGAAGGGAACAAGAAAGGCTATCAGCTCAGCCTGTCCCTTTAAAGTCTGCCTCTCCTCTGCTTGTGTTACGCTGTTGTTATTTTTCATCTCGCTGCCTTCCAACCTCTCACAATGCATCCTGCAAAGGCCTTTAGCCTTTTGCAGTTTGTGCAGTGAGGAAGAGAGACCAGAGAATCAAAGGATGAAAATCTGAATAGCTAATGCGGGTCGCCTGAAAAGCAGCAGGTAAAACAATACAGCCTGTCTCCAGGCAATGTGGGAAATGGCTGAGAACCGCTATTAGGAGAAAAAAGGCATGGCCACAGAGCATCGATATCCCATGTGACTTATTTCTGTAACTGAAAAAAATTCATCATGTGGAGATTGATTCGGCTCCATGTGTCCTTGTCATGGTGAATAGACCACCTACTGCTGTTCCTGCCTGTGTTGTACAGCGCAGTTAAGTCTTGGCTATGTTGAGATTGCCACACATATCTGTGGCAACCCCAACATAGCTCCACAATATCAGGGTGAAAGCCCTCTGTATCCTGATTCTGAATGCAGGTTTTCCCAAAAGAACAACTTATCTTTTCTGTCAGGACTCTGCCGATGGAAGCCGCCATCTTGACCGTGGCCACTGGGCATGTGAGGACCCAGAAAGGTGGCTGTACATGCGCAGTGGTGACCATTGCACACCTCCAGGTATTTCACACCATCAAAATACCCATATGCATCAGTATATGGCACAAAGACACCACCTCCACCAGCCCCATTCTGGATGGACTTTACTCTGGGATATTGCTTGTTCTGTGTGATTTTTGAACAGTTTCTGGAGCCAGCCTTCATCTTCTGCTTGAGATGCCCAGAAGCAATTGGTGGATAACTGGGTGAGACATGATGCTGGGCTAGACCTCCTCTTATGTTCTTATGTCCATCTGACACTTGTGTCAGCCTGGCTTTAGCATGACCCCTAGTAGTCTACGCCAGGGATGTGAACCCACAAAAAAATTTGTACAAATTTTGAATGTTACAGATATTTGTGCACGTCCCTAGTCTGCATGGTAAACAGAAGCACTGTAAAAACCACGTTGGCAGTTGGCATGTGTTAGACAAAAGATGGGCAATCCTGCAGTTTTCAATCTTGTCCTGCAGCTGTTGTCTTGCAGTGGTGCTGTGTGCAGGGGCCCAGTAGGCAACTCTTGTTCCCTGTCCTTCCATTGTCTCACTGGCAGGCAGATGTGGTCATAGTCTTTACTCTGTTCTTCATGTATCCTCAGCTGGGAGAAGGAAGGCAGGAAAAGCCCAAAAAAGTCCACCGTGGTATATCATGGAAGTATGCCATCCATAAATCTCCATAGTCTGGTATACTACCCTATTCATGCCCAGAGAATGTGTTATTGAGGTCTACTAGTAAAAGGGGCCAGGACAGCTTGATCTATACTACATCCTATGCAGATGGAGCATATCAGGAAGGCAGGGGGGGGGGGGGGAGGGAATCTCTCAAAATCCACTCTAGCATATAGAAGGCAGGCCTCAAGACTCCTCCTACCCCAGGACAAAGTCCCATTCAGAAAAGGGCCAAAGAGACCAACCATGCTCCCTTTCAATCTTCTCTTCTCTTAAATAATATCATCTGTCTCCAGCCACCAAATTATCCTCATTTTTCTTTTTTTCTCTCCCCACCCTCCGCTTTGGAGGGTTTAGTAGTAGCTGCAAAAACCCTCTGTTAAAAATTGCTCCAACCATCTGTAGGCTCCTCTCTTACTGTGTCCAATTAGCAGCTCTTCTGTGAAACAGCCCCAAGCTAGGTGATATTGTTTTTGGATCAATGACCATCCAGCTGAGAAGAACAGTCAAGGCAGTTACTGATGCACTGGATTCAGGGAATAGGAAATGAAAGCTAGTTGAGAGAAGCTCACCCCAATCTGGCAAGGGATCTTTGCTTTCAAAGCAGGCCCCTGCGAGTTGAGCTATGCCAATTTGCTTCTGGGTGCAAAACAGTATTGCTTACAGATGGAACCGCTGAATGTATGGAACTGGTGAATATATCCACTTACTTCCTGCTTCCAAGGCCATTCACTAGGATTCGAGAGCAGGAGCAGGTTTGCCCTTGTCTCTGCTTGAGATGCCAGTGGGCAATTGGTGGGCCACTGTGTGTGACAGAATGCTGGACTAGATGGGCTGTGGCCTGATTCATCAGGGCTCCTCTTGTGTTCTTATTTTCAAAGTTTAGATGTTTTCTTAAATGGGAGGATGGAAGAATCCATTTTGTTTCACACTTTTTTTTGCCACTGCTTGTTATGGAAAGAGGCAAGAATAGGGAATTCTTCCAGGAATGGGCTATGGTCACAGTAGTCACATGAGATCTATTTGCTTTCTGTGGTTTCACAGGATAATGTCTGATGAAGTTAAAATTTTAGAATGCATAGTATCTATCATTGTAATTTTATAATTGTATACTGCACACTGTTATTGCAAATGGAGTGCAGTGCAGAGAATAGCAGAGCAAACTGTAGTCTCTAAGGACACCCAGAGTTCAAATCACAGGGCTCATTCATTTCCAACTAGATCTCCTTGAAGATAGGAGTATGCATGCACAAATAGTGAGCCAGTCCGGTCTTCTGGTTAGAATGCCAGACTCATATCTTGCTGTCAGGCAGTCTGATCACACAGTCCTCCATGAAGGCAGTTGGGTGGCCTTGGGCTAGTCAGAGCTCTCTTCTGAGTTCTCACAGCCTCACCCACCTCCCAGGGTGTTCTGTTGTGGGGAGAAGAACAGAAAGCATTGTCAACCACTTTGAGTCTCCTTAAATGGGTGAGAAATGTGGGGTAGAAGAGCCAGCTCCCCTTCTCCTTCTCCTACTTGAGCCAGTTTGGTCTACAGTAGTGGTTAAGGAGCCAGACTCTTATCTGGGAATGCCAGGTTTGATTCTTCACTCCTCCAGGAAGTCACCTGGGTGACCTTGGGCTAGCCACAGCTCTCTCTCTCTCTGAGCTCTCACAGCCCCACCTACCTCACAGGGTGTTCTGTTGTGGGGAGAAGAACAGAAGGTTTGTCAGCTGCTTTGTGTCCCCTCAAATGGGTGAGAGAAGCAGGGTAGAAAAGCCAACTCTTCTTCTTCTTCTTCTTCTTCTTGAGCCACTGAGTTTGCACATCTGAACTGCAAATTGGTTGTGCCTCCAAGAATAGGCGACCAAGGAGACAGCAACGAAGTGGGTGCCATGACAGGTGAATTTTCAGTTATCTTGTCATAGCAGTCTCTCTTGGGTGCAGTGCAGATGAGAGAGGAACTTTCCTCACAGCTGCGTTCTTTCCTCCCCAGTTGGTCCTTTGAAGTGCCAGAAAATGTTCTGGAGAGTTGGGAGGGGCAGACTGGTACATGAACAATCCCACCTCAAAGCCTTCTCTAAGCCGCCTCAGAGATACTTCCCCCACCACCACCCAATAGCCAAAGACTGTGAGAATGAGAGACTGGGTCACAGGTTTCGTTACCTCATGTAAAATCTTTGCTTCTGGACACATGGAATTCTACTTCTGTGTGAATAAAGAAACTAAAGAAAATGTGCTGTACTTTCCAGAGTATGAGGAAACTATCATGCATATCTGTATAATATGGTTCATAAAAGGGGACTTAAGGCAAAACACTATATAGTACCCCCCCAAAAATTCTAAGCTCGGTGTTTTTCATTTGATTTAAAGAAATGTAAAAGAGGAGAATGGAGAACATTATTTTTCAATGACTTCAGTCTAAAGGAAGATACAAGCCATCCCTTGAATAATAATCATTTCACCTAACTGCCAGTTTGCAAGGGCACCCTGGTCTTCTTTCTTATAACTTGTAGATTATAGATTAAATTATTTTGGCACGAGAAATGCTTTTTATCTTTTGATTTGTTTAATATGGTCACCTAAAGGTCTTTCCCAATCATTGGGCATAATGGGGTTTGAAATAGGATAGGCTCACTTCTCTTTCAAAACAAAATTGTAAAAAAGGGGGGGAATCAAAGGATAAGTAGCTTTCACTAACAGAAAATCCATGGATTTGGCTGTTATCAAAGTACTGAGTTTTGAACATTCTTACTTTAAGTGTAAAAGAAAAAAGTTAATTCAATACAGATATATTCTCTGAGAAATCAAATCTATGTAAATTGTGCTTGTGGTTATTTTCAGTTCACACCAAGTGAATCAAATCAAGTGAATCAGCTGCATAGTTCTAAATTTCTCTCAAAACTATTCCTTCCCTCCCTCCCTCTGGCTTATTTTAGATGATTATTCAGCAAGCACCTACTGAGCTCCTCTCTATTACTTCTTAAATCTTCTAGGACCTTTCTGCTCTTACCTGTAGATCTAGACCTGGGGGACTTTGGTCCAGACTTGAGCCTCATCCACAAATTAATGCAGATCAAGGAGGCCCCACCCTCATTAGTCTAGCTCCAGCTGCACAAGACAGAGCCAGATTCAGATTATGAGGCCCTTAATCTGGATCTTTGTAGACCAGGCAAGGGTGAATACATGTATTTTCACAGATTTCTTGAACATATAAAGTAAAGGTTCCTGGCACACCCTGGGGGAAAGGAGGCTATTCCATAGTCTGGGGTTTACCACTGAGAAGGACCTGTACCAGGCCTCCACCTCTTTAACTATTGAAAACTAGTCCTGTCCTTCCCCACATCAGCAAAATAGCATTGTGCTATAGAACGATGCACCCAAATCTGTGCACACATGCATGCATGGACACACACAAAAAAATAAAAAACGGAGGCTCATACCGATGGAGGTGGGGAAGAGACAAGACACGTGAAGCACAGAGAAACCACATCTGGAGTTAAAGTCATGATGAGCAAACAGCAAGGACCTTGTGGTCCAAAGCCTCACAGCTGGAGGACAAAAGTTCTGTAGCTGTAGGATTTTTGGCCAGGTTGCTAAGTCACTTTCCCCCTTCTCTGTGATGCTGCACAGGAGAGGGTTGGCAATTTGGGGCCTGGTATTTGCCCCAAACTTCTGTCATCCAGCTCTGCAGAGAGATTAACTCTTAGAGAGAATAGTGTTGGGGATATCTGCAAGTAAACACTCTGCCCTTGGAGCATCCAGATGCTCAGGCATGCCACTTCTGTGTCTACTGATGCAGCCTGGATCCATAGCACCAAAATTCCTTTGACTTCCCTCAAAAAAAAGTCTCGATCCTTCACTTCTAGAAAGAAACTTCCCAAAGTCTTTCAACTTCTGCTTTAGGCAAAACCTACAGATACTCTAAGGACGTGTCTGCCAGAAACTCCTCTCAGGAAGTAGAGCAAAGTCTTATCAAAAGCTCTCTTGGCTTCCTTCCTTGAAAATCCTCAAGTGCTTTGCCCGAAGAGACCTCTTCCCACTCAGCCAACACCAACTGCTTTGTATCAGATTTCATTTTAGGCAAAATGTTCATGGCAACTCCATTCAAAAAGCAGTGCATCATTCAAAAGGAGCTTATTTTAAGCTCTTCCGTTTTTTCCCCCTATTGTGAATAGGAATGTTCCTTCAAATTAGCAGCTGTTCCATTTTCAGTCATGCATAAAATCAACTACATCTGGTATCAGATCTTTTTTTTTTAAAAAAAAA
>MTQE01002217.1:1407015-1427526 GCA_014337955.1 Aspidoscelis marmoratus | reverse complement strand
AGCCAACTCTTCTTCTTCCTCCTCTTCCTTAACTCTGCAGAGGGTTCTGCAACTACCTGTTTCCAAATGTAGACATGCTCCCGGGACCCATTGGAAACTGCACCTTAAAAATCACACCTTGCATTTTCAGTTTGGAAAGCATGTCTGCATGTTGTGAGAATAGCTACTTACGTGTACAGCCGCTGTCTGTGTCATTTCATAGAGTTTTGAGCCATAACTCAGAGTGCTGTGATGGCGGGCCCCCTCCCATTTTTACGCTCCACAGCATGAGAGATGGATTTGGCTCTAGGAAACTAGAATTTAATGGGCTGCTTTCGGCACACTGGGAATGTGAGTTTGGAGTGTAATAAACTCAGCACCTCCTTGGGGATGCTGGTTCAAATCCTGATTAAGCCACCAGTGAAAATGAGCTCAGTGGGTCTGTCCTGAAATTTGCTACGGTCGGTAATAATTGGCATTTTGTTCATAAAGAAAGGAGCTACAGAGGGCATTAGCACAATTTGCTGCAGGTCAGGATTGATACACCTTGGCAAAGTGAAGCGGGAATGTGTGTGGTACATCTGTGTCGCAGTTGTCAATGCCTAAGAACTGGTTGCATTCCAAAGAGGATGGTAAACAAAGAACACTGGGGATTGCAATGGATATCAAGGATTTAAGTGGTGAGAGAAAGCAAAGCATTAAAGCAACAGCTGACTCTGCTCAGCATGGCTTTGCTATCACAATCATTCTTCCTCGTGCAAACACCCTGCAGTTTCTGGTCAGCAGAAGTCAAGTTTCTGCATTTCTTTGGTTTTGGTGGGACATTCCAGCTAGAGCCACTCTGACAGGAACCATTCCCAGTTGAAGTGGTTCCACTGTCCCGGAAAAGGCTGTCGGCTCCAGGCCAGACCCTGTGCTGCCTAGGTTGCTCCAAAGCTCACTTGAGCTTAAAAGCCAGACATGAAGGCTCCAATGGCCAGGAACTAAAATTCTTGGTCTCAGAGGCCTACACAGAGATCCATTTTGGCAGCACGATTTGGTGTGCCACCCAAATGTGTCCCCTGCTAAATCAGAACAGGGAGACGTGCATCCTTCAGCCCACCCTGCTAGGCTGATATAGCCAACCCTGAGGGGGAAAAAAGTCTATCAGTGTCCTGGTTTAGGCAGCCATTTTGTTCATCTTAAACTAGGCCACGCTGTGTCCAATACAGACACAGCATGCTAGCAGGTGTCTTCAGACTGCACTGGAATACAGGAGAGGGCCTGAAGAGAGATGGGGCCTATTCTGTCCCAGAGCTGTTCCCTAATTGCACACCAGAGGCCTAAGTGCAAATAGGCCCATAGATTCATTATTATACCAAACTATTTGTAAGTGTGAAAAGGGGCCAAGATAATTAAACAGTGAGGCCAATTCCTTCATGTGGCTAATCGGCAGGACCCAAAAAGGGCCATTTCTGTGACTCGCCCTCCTTTTATGCTTGTTTGGCTGAACGCAATGCTTTTGACATGAAATAAATGATAACCTTGTCTGGACCAGTCCAACTATCCTAGTGTAGATCAAGATGTGAGACACTGGGGAAATCCACACTTTGCCTCTTGTGCCTATTACACAAATTTCTATTGAATCATTTCCTGAGGCCTATTCGCACTACATCCTCTATTGCACGATTAGGGAAACTCTGGTGAAGAACATCTGCATGCAGAGTAGGCTGTTACAGCCTCCAAGTGTGCCTACCCTCACCAGAAGTTCACTAACAGTTGGCCAATAGTTGGCAGGTAGCTGGCCAATCAGAGCTGGCGGCGTTCACAGACGCACAACACCGCTGGCTGGGCCTGCCACTTCAAACCTGGCAATGAAGAGGTAAGTGGCATGCGCACACGCGCATCCCTAAGTAGGCCTGTGTCCAGGGGGGAGCCTGGGGGTGTTCCTGCAAGCTCTAGGGGACCCAATTGCATCACGTAGCACATGCAGGAACCCGAGGAAGGGATGAGACAGGCCTGCTCGCCCCTGGGTCAAACCTGACCCAATGGTGGCAGGCCTAGAAAGGGTGCCCCACCCCCATGCCGGTCTTTTCAGGCTAGGCCACATGGGGACGGGTTCAGCATTTGCACCCAGGAAGGTAGGAACATGTCCCCACACATTCCTTACCTACCTAGGTGTGAATGGGGAATGCATCCCCATGTGAACTAGCCATCAAAAAGGCCTCAGGTTTAGGATTGATCCTGCTGGTCAATACTGAGTAGTGCAGAACTGTTCTAGATTTCTGCACAGATCCCACCATCCAATTCCCCCTCCCCAACTTGTTTAATTTCATGTCTTACATCTGTTACCGCCTTTTCCCACCCACAGTCAACGATCTGAATCTTCAAGATCCAGATCTTTGAGATGGGGTCCTCCTGGAGATCTGGATCTTGAAGATGCCTGAAGAACCCATTGTGGACACCTTTAATCAGGTCCGCACAAAATCCAGATTTAAGGGCCTGAAGGATCTATTAAATCTGGATATTTCCTGCCCTCATGGGGACAGGGCCTTGCAGATGGGGCCTTCAATGAGGTCCAGGTGAAAACAGAGCCTTCCCAATTCGTACCAGTCAGGTACTAATTGGGTTCCTAATGGGGTCTTAGAAGGGTTCTAAGCCCTAGTGGAAAAAGACCCTTAGTCTCCTCCTAACTCATCTAACAGGAAAGGGCTGCTACTGATGCACTTAGGAGGGTTTTTGCTAAAGCACTTATGTACACACACACACAAATTCATTGACGTGCTTATGCAGGTACACACATACACATGTACGTAAAAACTGAAAGACATTCAGAACAGGACATTTTGGCCTTTGAACCTCTTCGGGCCAGAGAAGCTACCTGTAGACATGAAGGATCACACTTTTTTTACAGTGAAGCTGCATTGATCTAATTGTTATATTTAAAAAAACCCACTGTGATTGGCCAGTTAAAAAAAAAGAAAGAAAAGGAAACTTCTTTCCCTTCTTCCGAAACACCCATTCCAGCCACGGATAATCTGGGCCAGCATTCACACCAAGGGAGCAAGCCAGACTAATCGGTAAGGAAGAGAACACAAGTGGATAAAATCCAGACTGCTAAAATGGCGGACTATGACAGGAACGCAACGAGACTCACAGAAAGGTTATATTTTCATGTGACTGTTGTGGGCAAAGCTCAGGTTGAATACAAACACACACACATATAGGGGTATGCCATTTTGGGGATTTGAAGATTCAAATCAATTTGAATACTTAAAATTCAAATGTATTCACATTCAATTCGAATCGAATACATTCATATCTATTTGGACAAATTTTTTATTCATATTTGACGATACGAAAGTTGACAGAATTCGAATGTGTCCCTACACATCCGTACGCATCATGTTTTATCCCATATGTATCCTGTTTTCTTCCTGTATGTATTTGTACAAATGCATAAGGATATGAATAAGATGCTATGGACAGCTACGTAATGCATACATATCTGTACACATACAAACGTCTGAGAGAAGCATAGTTTCCACCTTATAAATAATAAAGGTTTTATTAAAATTAGCTTAAGGGATGAAAAGGCAAATAGGTACAACTGGCAACAAATGAAACCTTTAAAGAACTAGCTAAACTGATTCTTGAGAATGTTTTTGCTTGCTTGCTTGTTTGCTTGCTTATTTTGCACCAACATGCCCCCCTTCTGAGATACTGAAATTCAAGTGTCTGAAAAATGTAACACTGTGCAACCAATCTGATTATTCCCTTTTTCTCTAACGATGCCAGTTACCTTTCCTAGCTTTCAGCAGGTCAAAAAGATACAAGGCAGTAGGTACTGGCTAGAATAAGCGCAGGAAAGTGCTCAGAGAAGGAATGCAATTTAAAAGCACACAAAGAACAATGCTTTGAACTTAAACCACCTCAAAAAATCATCCTTTCACACACGGACCTATTCATTCACTTCCACTCAGCTAATGCCTGCCATCTTCCGACCACTAGTAGAACTGCATAAAATGACAGCTTTGAGATGTTAATGTTTTATCACACTCAACAGCAACTGTGATATATCTGGCTTCCATTTCCTGGCATACGTTAAATTTATAGTAAACACAGGAGTATCTGCTGCTAGAATAAAGGTTTATCTTATGATAACTGTCTTTGGTGCATCAACATTGGCTCTTACAGCCTTGCTAACATCTGCTGGATTTGACAGTTCTGAACTTCTGAACAAGAATGGTCCCTCTGTTCCCAGTTTTCTAGCCAAACTGGCACCTTCCAGCACAGGCTTCTGGAAACTCAGGGAAACCCAACAATTTGCAGAAGGGAGGATGGGATGAACAGAGAATATCTTGAAAGCAACCCAGGAGGGACACTCAGGGTTCCAAGTCAGGTGAGCCAGCTAGGGAGCCGGACTCTTATCTGGGAATACTGGGTTTGATACCACACTCCTCCACAAAGCCAGCTGGGTGACCTTGGGCTAGTCACAGCTCTCTTCTGAGCTCTCACAGCCCCACCCACCTCACAGGGTGTTCTGTTGTGGGGAGAGGAATAGAAAGCTTTTTCGGCCAGTTTGAGTCCCCTTATATGGGTGAGAAAAGTGGGGTAGAAGAGCCAACACTTCTTCTTCTTCTTCTTCTTCTTCTTCTTCTTCTTCTTCTTCTTCTTCTTCTTCTTCTTCTTCTTCTTCTTCTTCTTCTTCTTCTTCTTCTTCTTCTTCTTCTTCTTCTTCTTCTTCTTCTTCTTCTTCTTCTTCACAGTTTAACTATCACCTTCCTGCACCAGGTTATGGAATTAAGAGGTATCATAAAACAACTTCTAACAGGAAAAACAGGCAGTGTCAAAGATTTTGAGTTAGTGGACCTGGGATATTTATTTGTGTACCATGATGACTGTATGGGTTCTAACCCCATGCTTACTATTACCTAAAATGGGACTCTGGCCTGAATGCAGGGTCCCTTGCTGTGGATGGTCTCTGGCATTCTGAGTGGGACTTCTGTTCAGCAAATGTTGCCTTTCATGGTGTCCCAACATCAGATCTTGAATTTGAAGAGGCCCCCAATGTTCAGCTCACCCCTATCAGCATGTGGCCATCCTCCACAACAAGCCACCAAACTGCTTCTTCCATTGCCCTCTCCGGCCAACCAAAGTCACCCCTTAGGTAGGTATTCCTGGGCCAGGAAACTGCAAAGGAACAAATACATACTCTCACAGGGAATACCCCGAAAATATCAGATTTGGGACAGTCTCCAAGGAGAGGCACATGGAAATCTCTCCTTGATGGTGCTCAAAAATCAGGCCCAATGTCCTGGGGAGATGGGAGACAAAAGAGATTGGGAGTTACTAGTAGCAGCTGATCAGGAGGAGCAAAGATGGAAGCCACGGAAGTACCACTCTCTGCCCTCACCCAATGGCTTTACAGTTTTTCCTTAAGTTCCTGCAGCACTGGGAAATTGGATTCTTTTTTATGGTCCTGGGGTACCAGCAAAAGAAAGCAAAAAAAGAAAGTAAGGAGGATTTATCAGCATTGTGAAGACTTCAAAAGATGCTCAAGAGCCAAAACATAGGGGAAATGGACTATTCTACCATCTGTTCCCACCCCTTATTGACCACAAATTAAGGATGTGCACAAGATCTTTTTGGCATTCGATCTGAAACAAATTCAAGTGTGTGAAAATCTGTATTCATATGAATTGATCGCATTCGAATGTGGTGAAACTCTATTTGATACAAATCTCTTTGTATGTATTTGTACGAACATTCTTATCATTTCTGATAAGAACAGATACGTATCTGATACAAATAGATATGTATCTGATATATTTCCCCAGCTTAATGAATGTCTGAACTATTCACACCAATGTCCGGAAACATTCGTATTCGTTTGAATGTTAGCATACGAATATCATAACATTCAATTCGAATTTGAATGTCCAAACTCAGCCAAATTCCGAATGTTACAAATATTCATGCCCATCCCTTCCACTAATTGAAGTTATGTTTTAGTAAAATGCATTCTTCTTTGCGTCTTCCTGCTCAGTGCCACCATGTTTGGTTAAAACCGCAGCCTTGAAGCAAGGTTCTCTGTGTGTGTGTGTGTGTGTGCGTGTGTGTGTGTGTGTGTGTGAGAGAGAGAGAGAGTAAGTTGGTTTTTACCAAGAAAGTAGCCCATTATTACAGGCGCAGCAGGTGGCTGCATGTGAGCGCATGCATGCGAGTAGCAGAGGAGTAGAGGAAGACGGCTTTTACTCAAGCTCCACATTAACAGCATCCTTTCCTGGCTGCCAGTTTGCTAAGTGCCTTTGATGGGCTACAGCATTTCAATTACCTGCTCCCAGCAAGAGAGATGCCAGCAAATCTCCTGGACCCTGCTGTGCAAAAGCCGGAGGGAGTCCCTAAAGCACCACTGTTTATCTCCATGCAATCGAGGCCCCGGTCTTTGTTTTCCCTCATTTATAAAAGCCTAAATGAAAAGCAGAGTAACAGCAAACCAACTAGGCTCCGGGAAATTAACTATTTGGGGCCTGTGCAATTCACCTGCTATGCTCCATATTAGCAAATGCAGAAGATATCAATGTTTTTAGGCAATAGAGTGATCAGAATGAGTAATTAGGTGCAAGACATTCATTACCTAGGAGCGATAAGGAAGCCTACTGCCCATCAGGAATGCATTGATTCCAGTGCACATCAGCCCTGCAACCAATAGTTGGCTGAATTCCTCCTTTCTGATTCTAACCATGGACATTTGGGAGAGTTTTCTGGTCAGTAAGAGGAGGAGGAGGAGGAGGAGAGTTGGCTTTTCTACCCTACTTTTCTCGCCCATTCAAGGAGACTCAAAGTGGTTGAGAAAGCTTTCTATCCTTCTCCCCACAACAGACACCCTGTGAGGTAAGTGGGGCTGTGAGAGCTCAGAAAGAGAGCTGTGACTAGCCCAAGGTCACCCAGCTGGCTTCATGGAGGAGTGTGGAATCAAACCTGTTGACTACGAGGTATGAATCCGGCATTCTAACTACAAGACCAAACTGACTTAAGGAAATGCTTCAGCATGTTTTTGGCTCATTGTCCTCTCCAGCTTACCACTTCCATCATGTAAGGCAGGGAAAATAATACTCTCAGTTCATTCTGATTGGTGGAGTCACCTCTTCACCCCAATGTACAGGCAAAAAAAAAAAAAAAATGAATGAATCCTACCTTATTCAGAATCTGGCCAAAGCAAAAGTATTTTATCCATAGGTGCTTTGAAAGAATCACAAGTTTGTTTTCTTATCAAATCGTGTGACATTTCTAGTGTTGGGGAAAGCTGCCATTCCGTGAGAGCTCCACAATGGAAATTTCCCATTACAGAAACAAGGGCCCTTGCTGCATTTGGCCTTACTCCAGAATATATCTTGGGATAGGGGTCTGTTGTCCTATGGAGGCCTCGCTTGGTGCCTGCCGTAGCCTGCATGATCATGCAGACAGCTGGCCCCTAGTCTGGGATACAATCCAGAATAAGGCTAAGCACAGAAAGGCCCAGGAACACCCATTGCTGCTCATTTATCTAGTGCTACTTCGGCCTCTAGCCATGCTCTTCAGCTCTCTAGACATAGGCTGTTTCTGAACTTCCACAGGATGGAGGAAACATTCCCCTAGGTTGGCTCCTACAGGAACTGGTGTGGTCCTACAGCTTGAGTGGTCAGACAGTTCTAGAAAAAGGCTGTCTGCACATGGAAGACTGTTCTGGGGCAGATCCCTTGCCATTCCTGCTGCAGCCACCATCCTCTGTTACCCCAACACTGGCAGAAGCTGTGGAAGCTAACAAGAAGGCTCCAACAGCCATGGATGAATGTTCCTGGCCTCAGAGACTTAGGGGGATACATTTTGGCAGCACAATTTGGTGTGCCACACAAATGCACCCTCCTCCTGCTAAACCCAACCAGGGAGATGTACACCCTTCTGCAGCCCTGGTCACACCTATATGAGACAGGACGTCCTATTTGTAACTTGAACTGAGGCCGTACCAGTTCTGTTTACACCAAGATCATTACAGGTTGTCTTCAGGACATCATCACTTTGGGCTGCATCACTCACACCTTTCTCCACAACTGACCTGAGCCTCTTCCATGGAACTCTTGGCTCACCACCCCTTCTCCTGAGTCAAATGTATCTCATTTCTTATTGGATGTCATCGTGTCACTCAAGGGAGGCAAAGGTGTGTGTTTCTGGTTCTTTTAAAATCCTGCTCCACCACCTCCGTGTCCCCCTTCCTTTTTCATGTGCTTTTATTCTCCTTACTATTAAGTTTGAAAAATAATAATAACAACAATAAATTTGTGGGGAAATGCTACATAGAGGAACCATACAGATAAACTGAGGAGAAAAGGGGAGGTGCCTCACAAAGTCCATGCATGCCACCCTCTCCTAGACATTGGACAAAAGGAAAGACTGGACCCACCCATCACAGCACAGTTCAGTCTCCTTTAGCCCATCCCCCCACTCACACTGAGGAAGTGAAGACGACTTGGGATGCTAGGACAGCCTGAGTCCTCTGAAAAAGAGAACTCTGTTTAGAACAGTCTAATGGGAGGTAGGGCAGCTTGGAAAACAAATTGAATAAAAATAATGTGAGGAACACTACCAGAAGATTACCTGAAGTCATCTTAAACTAAAGGGGCCTATTCACACTTGGCCTTATTCTGGAGTATATCTCAGGATAGGGGTCTGTGATCCACATGCTAATGCAGACTCTAGCAGACCTCACTTTGGGCCTGCTGAAGCCTGCACTAGCATATGGACAGCAAATCCCTGTTCCAGGATATATTCCAGAATAAAGCCAAGTGTGAATAGGCCCAAGGTGTGCATCCTTCTGCATGTTTCCCTGAGTTGGTCAAGCCACCCCTGCAACACCAGTAGAACTGGAAAAACATGATATCTATATGATCCCAGTATAGGTGGATACAACATGCTATCAGCAGGGAGTGGAGCCTTTCTAGACCAAACTGGAGTGCAGACGAGACAGGTCCTGAAGAATCCTAGATCCTACCGGTAAGTGCAAGGAGGCCAGAGTGATAGGAGAGGAATGCACACCAAAAGGATTGTGGGATTCAGATGTTGGCCAAAGTATGACTGGAGCAGGGAGGTGTTAACAGAATGCTGCAGATCTCAAGAGGTTGAATTTGAAACCTAGGTGCAAATTGTTCACAAGGTAGGAGAGTAGGAATGAGATCTATCTAGGTCTGATGCTACTAAACCTAGTGTGGCTTTTTATCAGTGCTATGCATGCTGGTTGTATCTGCTCAGCGTTATTCTGCACTGGCCGATATATCAGAAAGCATATTAGAGGCCTCCTCCTTTCTGCATGCTGAAGTAATCTAAATAGGCTCCACCCTCTTAGACCCTGCACCTTAGACCACTTCCTGGGATGTGCCTCCCTTAGACCGCAGCAGCAGCGGCATGTGGAAGGGAGGCTCCTAATGTGTTTGCTGGTCCAATATTCCAGCCAGTGCAGAAGCACCCTTTGCTTTGCAAAACCCAGTGTGGTTCTTGGAGAGTGGCTGACATAAGCATCTGCAGCTTCAGTCTTTCCCTTCAGGTGTTCCCTCTGTCAGCTGCACACTGAAGACACAAACGCTAGTAATGGCAGGTGAGAAGGCTGCTGTGCTTGTTGAAACAGGTGCCACAGGGTCTCACCAGTGTTTGCTTCCATACAGGTTATCATCCCCTTTCCCAGCAGTTGGCAACATTTGCACCCTACTCTGCTAAAGCAGCATGAGACTGCTTTCTTTGCACAACCCTGAGGCCTATTTGCACGAGGGCCTCCGGACAGAGCATACACACAGCTGGGTCAGCGGTTCTGTTTGGAACCGCTCCAGCCCATCCAAGGGCACCCTACACGCATTCCGGGTGTACAGCACACAATCATGCTCTGTTCCTGGCCATCCTGTCCCGTCCCACAGCTGTTCAGGAGGGAGAGCATTTGAATTTTTGACTTGAATTTGCACATACAAAGGTTGACAATGTTCGTATGTGCCCGTATGCATTGTTACGCATCCCGTATGCATCCCATTTTCATCCCGTACGTATTCGTACAAATGTGTACGGATACAGGAAAGATGCATATGTGAAAGTACGCATCGTGTACATATCTGTACACATACGAATGTCCGAATAATTTAAACGGATATCTCCAAAAATTCAAAATTCATTCAGATGTTTAAATTTGAATTTATAGACATTCAATTCAAATTTGAATGTCCAAATTCGAATGAATTCGACTGAATTTCAGATATTTCAAATATTCATGCACGTCCCTAGACCACAGAGTACCAACATTCACAATTTAGAGCTAATTTAGAGGCTTCTTTCCATGACTGAAATTTATATCCTGCCTTTTACCGAATGGTCCCAAGGTGGGTTACAATGAGAATAAAGTATATCAGATAGTAAAACATAATTTAAAAAATAATTAAAAAGTAATTTTTTAATTGCAGGCTGATTAGAGAGCTGATGGGCAGGCAAATCAAGCAACAGCCAGCAGCCCTGCCCAGGTTAGCTGCTCTTTCTGACTACATTTTGCAGTTCTGCGCACATGTGCGTTTAGTCACAGTATGGTGCCATATGCAATCTTGCCGAAAACATCTTCCAAGAAAAATGCTGAGCTGTGGATCTTGGCTTTTCACACTCTGGCCCCATGTTCTGTTCTTAAAGAAGACCTTGGATGCTGGTTCTTCCACATCCTTCATACAAATCAGCTAGACATCACGCTGAGTGTAGCTGCCCTAGAAGCAACCCAGTGGTTTGACCCTGACCTGCTCTGCTGAATCTAGTCTGTTTTTTCAAAGAGAAGGTGTAACACACATGCAGTTTGCCAAGTCTTTGTCAGTTCAGTCAGGTCAAGACCAAAGAACCCAAAAATTCTGCAAACCCCAGGGCAGTCATAATCTCTGAACGGCCAAGTTCACAGTAACCTTTAAGGTCATCTAGTCTAGCCCCCTGCTGATGCAAGAAATCTGCTGGTACAGCAGGCCTGATATGCAGTCATCCAGCCTCTGCTTTCCTGAGTTACTCTGTTCCACTCTAAAAAAGTTCATAGTGGCAGAAAACTCCACCTAGTAATGTCTGGAGCAGAAAAAAAGCAAGTTCACACTGTCATCAGTGGGATGGCATACCAATATTTAAATGCAGTTATTCTGTTTCTGGAAATGGCCATAGCCTAAGCGTAGAGCATTTGCCTGGAAAGCAGAGTCACAGGTTTTCCTGGAAGGAAGTAAAGGCAAACCAGTTCTATATCAGTTAAGAAAGCTGCATGGAAGTGTCCTTGGAATCATTAAAAGTCAGTTCTGAGTCTCCTCTTGATGGTAATTTTTCCTCTCAGTCTCAGGCTGCGTCTCCACATGTTAGGATAGAGGATCTAAAGGCAGAGCCCACAGCAAGGGTTCCTTGTTTGCCCAGCCAAATGGCACCCCTATGGCTCCCTTTTAGAATGCAAGGGCCACCCAATAATGTATGTCTCAAAGTACTCTTCTGGATAGCTCAATGGTGATCACACCCTTTGCTAGGGTGGCATCCTCATCATGGGGTGTCTTATGCAAGCTAGCCCCTTCTAGAAGGCAGCCAATAAGTAAAATGGAAGCATGGTCAGAATGTACTCATCTTCTCATACCTTTCCTCAAAGTATTTGATCTCCAGTAAGAAAATTCACCTCTATATAATCCTTGCAGATATGGTGATGGAAAAGCTTCCTGGTGGGATGGTGGAACTTGGAGAGGAACTAGGCATCTCCATAGGGTTCCCTGAGGGGTACAAAAACCCCTCATGCCTCATGAAGTGGTATTGAAGTCACCCTGGGAACTCACTTGTGGGGTTCCTCAGGGGTCAATTTTATCTCCCATGCTCGTTAATATCTACATGAAGCCACTGGGAGAGGTCATCAGGAGATTTGATGTGTCATCAATATGTGTCATCTCTCTGTGCCATCTGAATGAGGAGAGATGGTTGAAGTGCTTGACAAGTGCCTGGAGGCAGTAATGAACTGGATGGGGGCCAATAAATTGAAGCTGAATCCAGACAAGACAAAGGTACTTTATGTCACAGGGTCTCAAGTCCGTGTAGTTGGGAGGACATCCCTGGAAGTGACTGGTGCAAAATTTGGGGGTGCTCCTGGACTCTGTGCTGATGCTTGAAGCTCAGGTGGAGGCTGTGGTCAAGAGTGCCTGTTCCCAACTACGGCTGGTGCACCAGTTGAAGTCTTTACTGGACAGATATGAGTTGGCCACAGTTATTCATGCTCTGGTAACCTCCAGACTAGACCATTGTAATGCGCTCTATATGGGGCTGCCCTTGAAGATGGATTGGAAGCTGCAGCTAGTGGAGAATGCAGCTACTAGACTGCTGCCAGGAACAGCTGAGTAGACACACATCATGCTGGTCTTAAAAGAGTTGCATTGGCTGCTGACTTGCTACCAAGCCCAATTCAAGATGTTAATAAGGCCCTAAATGACTTGGGCCCCAAATATCTTAAGGAACACCTTCTTCCATATCAACCTGCCCGTGCCTTAATGCCCTCCTGATTGTCCCACCACCATCAGTAGTAAAAGGGGTGCACACCTGTGATGGCCCCCAGGGTACGGAATAGTGTCAGGCTTGAGGTGCGTCAGGCTGCCTCCCTGTATATGCTTAGTAAGGCAGTGAAGACACATGTCTTTGCCCTGGCCTTTGATTATATGTGAACATACTGTCTTTTCCCATTTTACAGGCACTGTTACTGTTTTAATATATACTGTTGTTTTAATATATGCCTGATTTTAAATGTTGTTACCCACCCTGAAACTTCAGGTATAGGTCGGGATAGAAATACAATAAATTAATTAATTAATTTAATGCCATTGAGACTAAACAACACTCCTCCTAGGAGAAAACTGAGGTGGTGGGCACCATGAGGGGTGTTCACGAATGCAATTTTCGAGATTTGGTTCAATTCAAATAGAATATCCGAAGATTCAAATCGATTCAAATGTTTAAAATTTGAATGTATTCACATTGAATTCAATTTGTATGAATTTTCAATTTGTATTTGAAGATATGAATGTTGACACTGGGTGTTTTTCCACTGTCACTAGAAGTAATTTTAGTGACAGTGGAAAAACACCCAATATTTGAATCTGTCTGTATGCATCTGTACGCATCCCAGTTTTATCCTGTATGCATCCCGTTTCCGTCCCATACATATCTATACAAATGCATACGGATACGAATAAGATGCTCATGGATATCCATGTAATGCATACCTATCCATATACATACAAATGTCCGAATAATTTGTGTGAATGATTAGTTAGATTCAAAAATTCATTTGAATGTTAAATTCGAATGTCCGAATTCAGTAGAATTCAATTGAATTTCAAATGTTTTGAATATTCGTGTATATCCCTAAGCACCATTAGAACTAGAGAGAAAAGCAAAATCACAGTTCAGAACCTCAGTTCAATGAAAATGACCATGCCAAGAAACTCCAGAATTTAGTGAAACTAAAATGGGGAAAGCGAGATTAAATTTAGGTCATGGCTACATGGTTGTAGTACTTCCTTGTCCAGCTTGTGAAGGTCTAAAATGAAATGCAATACACAGGTTACATCCAAACGTCAGTTACTTATTCTGCTATATGCTATAACTGGCATCTGGACACAGACTCAGACTTCACGGTTTAGAGTACTATCCACTATCCTGCTTACAACTGAATATCCTTATGTTCTGTGGTGCTTAACCCCAGACAATGCAGCCAAAGAAGGAGTCTCATTGTACAATCAAATGCTCAGGTAGTTGTAGCCTCTTTTTTTTTTTTACACTAATTATTAATCATCAAATCTCTTCAAAGCCCCTGGATAGCTTGTTACGATTCCGAGAAACTGCTGGCGAGCACAAAGCTCTTCAATCTGGACTCCCTGAGCCAAACTCCACTAGAAAAGCTACACACTAAGAGCAGATGTTCCTCATTTCTCAGCCCACTTGAAATTAATGGACTTGTTTTGGGTGCCTCTTGAGGGCATATGCCAGATGATTCAAAAGGCACCTACTGATTGGCAATGAATGGAAGAAGCGCAGCTGCTGTGTCAGTTACAAAACCCTGACAGCCAGCATACAGAAATAATGAGCATCGTGAGGTTCAAAAATGTGTCACTTCAAACTACGGCCCCGTAGACACAGTGAAATTTGGAGCAGCTCCAGATTTCTGCTATGAATTTCCACTCTGTATATGTATTCGGGTTCTAACTCACAGATGGTGTTTCTGGATTGAGCCAAGCAATATTATTATTATTATTATTATTATTATTATTATTATTATTATTATTATTATTATTATTATTATTATTATTATTATTATTATTATTATTATTATTATTATTAATTACCACCATCACCACATAGTCCGGTAGACAGATAAATTCATGGAAGACAGGTATCAATAGCTACTAGAATTGATACCTAGGTACTGCCTCTAGAGTGGAATGACACGCAGGATCCCAGGCCATGTGGGCAAAATTAGGAGCAGGTGAAGGTTTTGCCTTTGTCTTCTGCTTGAGGTGCCCAGAGACAACTGATGGGCCACTGCGTCAGACAGGATGCTGGACTAGATGGTCTGTGGCCTGATCCAGCAGGGCTTCTTTTATATTCTTATGATGATGGTGATGATGATGATGGTAAATAGTGATTGATGTGTATACTGTTTGTAATCAGTTATGCTGAAAAACATAAGCACGCATAAATGCTCAGAAATTATCATTTCAGTCACCTATATTATTTGTTCTTTAAACACATAATCACTACTATCAAACTGACCAGCCTTTATACTATATAGACAGTGCTCAATTCTGTCTTCCATAATTAAAATACTTTTTGTAACAGTTTTAACTTGATTTCAGTGGCATTTCTCTTTAATCTTGGGCAATGCTTCCAAAAGATCCCTGTGGATCTGTGAAAGTTTTTTTTCCTAAGCACATGTTGCATCAGATTTCTTTAATATTTTGTAAGTTCGTCGACCCAAAATTTCAAATGCCATACTTTGAGATTTAATTCATCTAAAGCAGTGGTTCTCAACCTTCCTAATGCCGCGACTCCTTAATGGAGTTCCTCATGTTGTGGAGACCCCCAACCATGGGGGCGGTGCAGCTGGGAGGTGGGAGGGGAGACTCATCGCGACCCCTCTGAAAGGGTAGTTTGACCCCCAAAGGGGTCCCGACCCCCAGGTTGAGAACCACTGATCTAAAGCCTAGTAATTTAAGACATCCACACTAATAAAAACAGAGGCACAATTACTTTTAACCAGCTCCAGCATTTGGCTATGTAGCTAATGTGGGTGACTAGTGCTGAGCATGGTGTTTATTCATTTTTGAACTTTGTGCATGCTTGTGGCTTCAGTCTACATTGAATGAGTGACTTATCTCCCTCTCTTTACCAGGTTCTAGGACAGCCATTCTGGTTACACCACTAGGAGTAAATGGTTTTGAAACAAAAATGTTGCAGCATACTAACTTGACCACCTCTGGATAAACCCTCCGGTCAGATTCACCACTACTTCCCCAGTGTCCCCTTAAAGCAAAATAAAAACCTTCTGCCCAGTTTTCTATAAGGCTGTGGTCACACCTTCACTTCAAACCTTCTGTAGTCCATCTTCAGGTCTGACTGCTCACGCCATATGGAAAGTCCAGAAATAAAATGGATAGAAATGAAATGGTGTGAGCAGTCATACCTGAAGATGGTCTGAAGAAGGTCTGAAGTGAAGGTGTGACCATGGCCTAAGAGGGTGGATGGGATGCCAGGTTCCTCCTTTATTGTAAGATTCACCAGCAGTATATCCAAGCGTGCATGGTCTATAATAGAAAAATGTGGTGGTGGGGGGGGGGACAACATCGTTTCTTTTAACTCAAACACGTGAGCTAGTTTAGCATAGTGATTAAGGAGCCAGACTTTTATGTGGGAATACCAGGTTTATTTCCATACTCCTCCGGGAAGCCAGCTGGGTGACGTTGGGCAAGTCACAGCTCTCTTCTGAGTTCTCAAATCCCCACCTGTCTCACAGGGTGTTCTGTTGTGGGGAGAAGAATATAAAAGTTTTGTCAGTCGCTTTGAGTCCCCTTCAATGGGTGAGAAAAGTGGGGAAGAAAAGCCAAATCTTCTTCTACTATGTGTTTGCGTGTCTGAGTGGGCTTGTGTATAAAAACATATTACAGAAAAGTATACAGAAAAAAAAAAGAAAATTGTGTCAGCATTAAACCATATATTTAAAAGATTGAAAAGAACAACAGTATGCATAAATATAAGCATCTAATAAAATTCTTTCTTCACTGCACCAGTTAAATTATCACTTGTTCAATATATCAATTCAAGTATTGTCTGTCTTTCAGTCAAATTTACTGTCTTTTCTTCTAAATCTTGGCAGTATACTACTTCTGATCCTAATTTTGACCTGTCACTGAACCAATTGTTCCCCACCACAACTTCTCTCTTCCGCTTATTTGTATAACACCACCCCAAATGTTAAACAGGTCTCAAATAGACATCTAAAATAAAAATAGCAACATTTAACATTACAACTCATCACATAAACTTTCACCCCTTCCTAGGAGTACAGTTTATACTTGTGCTGCTTCTACCTGATGGGTTCAACAGGAAGAATTTGCTTCTCCTCTTTGGCTTTTCCGATTCATTTGGACACTCATTGACTCCCAGAGGTCACACCTGGTCCAGGAAACAGATCACACGTTGCTCAAGCAAATGCCCACAAGAATTCCACAACAGCTACCTCCATAAGGCCCTGTTTCAACTGCACCAGGTTAATACAAAATAAAGTCTCCTGAGGAGTGAGTTCGTGTCCTGGCTGCTTCCACTTACATGATAGTAAAACAGGTTGCGTTCGTATTACTCAAACCTACTCCATTCTCTCCCATCTCCAGTCCCAGCAAACAGCATCTTTTTCATCTCCTCCCACTCCTCTCCCTGATTGGTTCCGACCCCATCAATCAAACCATGACACTGCCATGGCGAGTAGTTTTCACTCTGCCCTTAGTATCCCCTGATCCTGCGTTCGTTGCCTCTGGTTTCATCCAGAAGGTTGTTTATTATGCTATGTTTGGATATTCTGTAATAAGACATGGATATTCTGAAATATCCATGCTTTATTCTGGAATACCACTAAGTGGGGGGAAGCCATAGGCATAGGAAGGGACAAAGAAAGCAAGGGGAAAGAGCGACCCTGTGAACTTGCGCAGCTGTGGTGGTGGTGGGGTGAAGCCGTGCCTCCCTGGGAAAACTACCAAACCGTGACAAAAATCACCCAAGATCTTGCTATTTTAGACATCGGAAGTGGACAAAGAATATTAAAGAGAGAGAGCAAGATAAAAATCACCCCCCTAAGCCTAGATCTAGCCCACACTTTGAGCCCGGTGGTGGGGGCACCTTACAGCTGATACATTTCTCTCTCACCCACCACTGGATGCAAAGCATGGGCTAGATCTAGGCTTAGGCGGGTGATTTTGCACAAGACCAAAGCATTGTGGAATCAATCCCCGCGGTCATGGGGGATCGCTAGTCTGAAATTACACAGTTGCGCAAAGGAGGCTGGATATGCGATCAAAGGGTGGAGCTGGAATTCCCCACCCTTGGCCACATCATGATGTTAACTGTGGGGCCGAACCCAGTCAACAAGAGTGGTGGGAACCCCAACTGACAAAGGGTGGGGAGCAAAAGATGCTGGTTCCCCAATGCGTCTTATGTAATGTTTTCGGTGGGAATGGCAAAATTTAGGTTCTATACATTTTTATACATTTTTAATGGGATCAGGCAGATTGCACGGTCGCCTTGAACTTAGGTTAATTTCGTATTTTAAAAGTCAAGTGGGATCACTGCCTATGTCTTATTCTGGATTATATCCCTGAATAGGGGCTCGCTGTTCACATGCTTGGAGGTCCGCATATGGCTTCTATAATGCATAATGGAGACACAGCCTAAACATACTTCTCAATAGTTAGTTGACCTTAAGAGCCTAGTCAACTTGTGTTTTTATTCTTGCAATAACAGGGGCATGGGGAAAAAAATTGCCCCCTTCCTGATTTCTTCTATTTTTGCGTATTTATCACACTTAAATGTTTCAGATCCTCAAACAAAAGCTGAATTTTGTGTTCACACAGATTGGCCTTGTCTCACATTACATTTTGGTTGACGATCCAGAATGAGTCAGTGTGATAATTGCGCAGAAATAGAAAGAAATCAGGAAGTTGGCAAATACTCTTTCCACAGAGCTGTAGATCTAAGTCCCACTAACCAGAGTTAGGACTTGCAAAAGCTTTTACAGTGTCTAATGATAAATGATCTGTTGGGACTAATGCCCTAGCAGACAAATGCATGTATTCTTTAAAAAAGAAAAGAAAGGCAAATTTTTGTTTCATCTGTCCTGAATCTTTCAACATTCATCTTCATCAGATGATTGTGAAACATATTACATGAACAAAACTTGGTTCCTGTTTTATGCAAGCCCCTATATCTGGATTTTGGAGTTCACAAGACCATGTTAGGTATCCGCTTCAGTGACTCACCTGAATTTACAGAGAACTGGGTTTTTATTTACACTGTATTCAACCTCTTCAGCTCGGTCTTATGGCAATTTATTTTCAAAGGTATAATTCTTAAAGTAACCACAAGGGGACAGCATAGTACATTATTAAGTCAGAGAAGATATATTTATCATTGTTATACAAAGTTCTGCATGTTTCCCATATTCCAAAGCTCAGCATATTGCAATAATATTCCGTCCAGCCATCTTTAATATTTAGAAGTATTAGTGAAAATTCTATGCACCAAAGATTGCTTTTTATAAAATTAAAAGATTAAGGAATCCAGATACCGTTTTCCTTCCTTCCTTCCTTCCTTCCTTCCTTCCTTCCTTCCTTCCTTCCCATTCCTGTTGTAGTGAGAACAAAGATACTGGAAGTTTCTTCCCTTCCCACTGCTAAAAAATTAGCAGTGTGTTAAATTATGCTTCTAGTCACTGTAGGCTTGTAAAACCAACTGGCACAATAATTCCGTATGATAAATCTGTTTAAGCCACACCACTGGCTGCAGCAAATTAAAACGCACCTTGGCATGAAAGTATGAAAAGATGTATATAATGTGGACAGCACAGTTTTTCTCCTCATCCATTCACCCCCAAATTCCTCACAAAAAGCATTTGTCTCTGCATTCAACAGGAAAATGTGGAACAAATAAAACAAATTTATGGGAAGGTAAGGTTTTGGAAACCTTTGACAATGAGAAATAACCATCCAAATTTAGGGCACATCCTTAATTGTTTGAAAATGCATATATGTCATTTTTAAGTGTAGCAAGCCCTTTTTTATTATTATTTAATACCAACAACAGTATATTTTCTCAGTCAAAATCCAACAGTTTACAGTTTTAATAAGCTGCTCAAAAGAGTCTTAGAGGTGACACCATGTGAACACTGCAGTTCCCTTTCTTTTTTTAAAAAAATATTATTTTATAATAAAGCTTAATACTTCCAACTCCCAATATGGAATCTCACATACATTTATAGTACATCACTCAGTTGTTATCTATAAATCACTTTCTCCGTTCTTCTGAGTCTTCTTCTAGTATCGCTTATTTAGTGTTCCCCATCAATAGTTTTTCCTTCTTTCGGCTGTCCTTTTGAATATGTTGTTCTTGCTTCTTGTAGATAAATCGATAAAGAGGAGGAATATGCAGGGTTTTTTGCATTTGAATTCGATTCAAATCAAATGTCAAAAAATTTGATTCAGTTTGAATGTTTAAAATCCAAATGCAACAAAATCCAATCCGAATCGAATACATTTGAAACTATTCGTTCGAATGTTAGAGTCAAATCTGAAGATACAAATGTCAACAACATTTGTATTTGAAGATATGGATATTGGCAACATTCATATGAGTCATACATATCTGTGTGCATTTCATACGCAAATGGCTACACGTACCTATGAGATGCATACGGATACATAGGTGTTCATTCGTATTTGTACATATATATCTGTACCTTTCAATGTTTCAAATCATTCAAACAAATGTTTCGGAACATTCAAAATTTGTTCGAATGTTTAAATTTGAATGTGTAGATATTCTATTCTAGTTTGAATGTGCACATTCGATTGAATTTCGAATGTTTAGAGCATTCGTGCATGTCCCTAATAAAGAGTCTCTACTCTTTTGCATACTTATCTATTGTCCTGTTCTTTATTAAGTTTGCTAAATTGTCCATCTCTCCTAATTCAGTCAGTTTAATTAGCCAGCTCTCCACAGGAAGAATTCCATCTTCTGTTAATTTTTCTGCATGTAATTCTTGCTGCTGTTACCATATAAAGAATCAAAGGATTCACATTATCTAGATTTTCTTCTATTATTCCTAATAGAAACACTTCTGGTCTAAATGGTAAATTAATTTTAAAACATGTTTCTCATTACAGAATGTATCTTTATCCAGTGTTGTTTTTGTTTTGTTTTTTTGCTGTTTTACAAATAATAATAATAATAATAATAATA
>MTQE01002217.1:1381953-1404584 GCA_014337955.1 Aspidoscelis marmoratus | reverse complement strand
TTTGCTAATTTGTGTGGTGTTAAATACCATCTATACATCATCTTATATATATTTTCTCTTGATGCTAGACACGTGGTAAATTTCATATCTTTTATCCACAATTTCTCCCACTGTTCCATGCCAATACTATACCCAAAATTTCTTGTGCATGTAACCATACATTCCTTCACACATTGTCTTGATGGGCTGAAATACAATGCCACAATTTGTGATCTATCCAGCCATGTCAGCTGGGGCTGATCAGAATTCAGGCATATGTTCCCTATTGCAAGCTTGTTCCGCCCTTACTTACTTTCTTTGTTCGGCATGTATTGATGAATGAGCCAGTTTGATCTAGTGGCTAGGGAGCCGGACTCTTATCTGGGAATACCGGGTTCAATACCATCCTCCCCCATGAAGTCAGCTGGGTGACCTTGGGCTAGTCACAGCCCTCTTCTGAGCTCTCACAGCCCCACCTACCTCACAGGGTGTCTGGTGTGGGGAGAAGAACAGAAGATTTGTCAGCCACTTTGAGTCCCCTTAAATGGGTGGAAAAAGCGGAGTAAATAAGCCAACTACTCTTCTTCTTCTCTTCCCTTCATAATCTACCACTGCCCCTACCTTTTGTTAACAAAAAAGCACCATGCTCTTCTCATCAGAGCAGAGAAACATAGGGAGGATGGTTCTTTGGAAGCATGGTGTGGTCCTCATAATATGAAATAATGATTGACAGTGCAAAGAACCAACCGTAACTGTGAGGAAGCACTGGCTGAATTCCCTCCCCTGCAATGTGCTGGTTTGCAGACTTTTTAGAAGTTCTCACAGGACCAGCATATGGACTTCCTCTTCAAGTTCTGTAATGCTTGCCTATAAAGGAAGCTTTGTGGCCCCATGGGAACTTCAAAAGAAGCCCACAAGACAGTGCAGTGGCTCTCAACTGCATTGTCCTTCACTGGTAGAACATACATAAATTTAGAAAGTGCCTTCTCAGTGGAACCAGTTCTGTTTTAGGAAGAGGGCAAGAGAAGGAATTCTAAGGATGTGGGAAGCTTAAAAGAACACCACAAGAAGCTGGGAAACAGAAACTGTCTCTATTGGTAAAGAAAGTTCATTTATTTTAAAAAATGTAAACACTGTGTGTCATTTGGAGATCTTCCAGAGAATCTTTCTTCTAAGCAATGTTCCCATACAAATCAGTCTGCGAGGATCCTGACGGCACACATGGCAATACTACAGGGATCACTTGGCACAGAGTTTGCCCAGCGTAGTAAACCTGGGGCCCAATGAATCCAAAAAGTCAGGAGGGAGGCTGTCATTTGAATCTTCTGCAAAAGGAAGGGACCAAAAAGATTCACTTTTCTCCAGCTGGCCCTCTTCTGCATAAACACGAGGAAGCTCAGAAACCATTCCATCTTCGGCATTGGTGATGTGATCACATTTCTAAGAAAACAAAGAAAGGGAGAACACTTTGACAGCTAGATAATAATGTGGATCCTCTGGTCCTCTCGATGTTGCTGGAATGCATCACCTACAATTTTTGACAGATACCCACATCAGCTGGAATTAATAGGACTCTCAACCCAACAACACCTGGAGACCACCAGGATTCTACCCTTCCTGGTAAGGATGTTCTGCAAATGAGAGGGATGTCTCTTTCCAAACAAGTTGTTTGAGATTTACAAGCTGTGTAGGGGCAGTGGCCTTGGGTTAACCTCAACCAACCTGATTAAAATATTCTGGTGGCAGGGAACAACATTCAAATAATGCTACCGATGCCCCCAAACTTCCAGCAAGAAAAGACCGCAACCATGCTCTAATGTTCATTGCCATTAATGATCCAGGGAATGCCACAGCATCCTTATCAGTAGACCCTTAGGTACTAGGATGTTCTATATTAGTATCTACAAAGCTGAGCTACTGATACTCAAAGTACTGGAAGGAACATGCAGTTTTTGGGGTAGGGTGGGGTATGAGTTATCCTATAACTGTTTTTCTCACTTGATTCAAAATTTCCTCCACTGTTTCAAGAATCCTTTCATGTGGAGTCTTCTGCCAGATCCTCCTGTTCTGAACAGGCAAGGTCATCTTCTGTGGAAGGAGGATCAAAAATGGATTTGTCAGCCTCAAAAGCCATGGAGAGATTTTCTTACCACCTGTAGAACCTATAAACACCAAATCTTCAGATAGTTTAGTATCTGAAGGCGGCAGTGACAATGGTGGCCAGGCAAGGGGGTAGTCAAGGCCTGTCCACCTCCTCTGGCCTGCCACTGCTGCTGCTGCCACCTGCCCCAAAACTGCCACCCACCTCCTCCTTGGCCACCACACTCCCGCCACCAACACCTGGCCCGGCAATGATACAGAACAGTTGTAAATTTGCTTTATGTTCCTGTTCTAATTCCGTTAGATCTCTTTGCATGCACTTAAGTGTTTCTGAAATTTTAATCTTTGTTTTCATGTTTTCTTTGTAAGCTGTGCAAAATATTTAGTAGCTAGGCAGCTATATCCACTAAGTAAAAATAAGCAAGTTATTGATAAAAAGGGAAAATGCAGTTATTTGTCTTGCCTGATACCAGTTAGGGACAGTGTGAGAATTTTCTGGGGTGGCTAAAGATGAAATCATTCTTCCATTCATGTGGAAATTCTTCTCTGTTGATTTTTTGGGTATCATTCCAAGGATGTCCTTTTAGATAGAAAATTATGTCAAAAAATCTTTCAAAACAACATGAGACCATGGGACCTTAAAGGATGTCTCCTTCTTTACAAACCTGCAAGAGACCTGAAATTACCCAGATGCTTCTCTCTACTGTGCCCTGCGGTAATTAATGGGCAGATGAGCACCAAGGCAATTCTGTTAGGAACTAACTTGCTCAGAGCACCTTGTGGACTTCCTATTACTTTTGGATCCATGGGTGGAGCAGTGTTGTGCTTGCACAGACCCAGAAGTAACAGTGGCCTCGTCAAGCTGCACTGAGCAGATGGGTTCCTCCATGGCACCCTAGAGAGCCTAGGCTTGCTAGGTGAAGCACCTAGCAGTTCCAGGCTTCTTTGCTGCTGATTTAACTTGTCAAATGGTGGTTTGCACTAGGGGTGTGCACGAATATACGAATGCATCTGAAATACTATCAAATCTAACCAAATTTCAACAATTGAATTCAAATCGAATGTCCACAAATTCAAATTTAAATATTTGAATCTATTTGTTTGAATTATCCGGACATTCGTATGTGTATGGGTTCGTACACGATACGTACTTGCAGATACTCATCTTTCCCGCATCCGTACGCATTTGAACGGATCCGTACAGAATGAAAACGGGTTGCATACGGGATAACTACAGGATGCATGCAGACATGTATGGATGCCTACGGATGCGTACAGGATGTGTAACCATGCACACAGGCACATACAGATGTTGTTGACATTCATAAGTACAAATTCAAATTGAAAATTCAAGTGAACAGATGGGAACTTGCTTAATTTGAATCAAATTTGGTTAAATTCAAATTTTAAAGATTTGAATCAAATCAAAGTTTTGGATATTCAATTTAAATCAAATCGAATCCCAAAAACTTGAATTTGTGCACACCCCTAGTTTACAAACATCTGACAGGGACTGTCAGGTATAGCCCCCAGCACCTCCGTAGCATGCTCAGATTATTGTTCACTTTCATATTGTTTCCCAAATAAGTACAGAGATATATTGAGGTAGTCACCAGTACCTGAACTCAAAGTGAGGGCACCTTTACCCTCATCTCATGCCATTTTGAATTCCTGCCTTGATCTTCACAGGACTATTTAACTTCTGCAAAAGTGGAAATTGGGGGACTTTCATGGGATGTGGAATGGAAGTTCCACCACCCTTTAACTAGCTCCCTTTCTTCTTCCAAGAAAGAAACTTCAAAACAGGGCCTGGTAGTTGTCAGTAGCCCAACCGCTACAGCTCCTGAAAATTCAGCACTGTGCCTTTCTCAGGAATAATAATAATAATTTACTTTTATTTATAATGCCCCTTCTACCAAGGGACGGTACAGGATTAAAAATTACAATAATAATAATAACATAACAATATAAATCAATCTAGTAATAGTCAGAACAGTATTAAAGTCAATCTAATAATAAAATAACAATAATGGATTTCCCAGATCATGATTCTGCTAGTCAAAGATTAATAATGCCCACTAAGAGATGTAAATTAAACTCATTCAATATTAAAAAGAAAGGTCTTCAGATCCTTTTGAAACTGAACCAAATCTTCCTCTAACCTAAAGCCTTGTGGAAACATCTAGCATCCTTTTCCAATGATTTATGGCTGGAATGTCAACCATAGTCAAGGAGCGCTTGACTGAGATCTTCATGCAAGCCTTGGGGTAATCTCAGTATCTAAACCTATGACCCCCGACCACCCATAAATACTAACGTTGGAAAATCAGCCTTCATCAAGAATCCATGCACCATTTGCTACTTGCAATTCCTTGCATTATTTCTGAAGTATATAAAGTCCAACTGTTTACTCACAAATGCATTTTGGTCATACTGCCCTTGACTGGATGTCCGTGAGTGTGAAGTGACTAACCCAGATGGTCCCTATAACATAAAAACAACAAAACAATTACTGTGCTCTTCCTTAGGAAGCAGGAAGCCATTTTAAACTTCAGCCACCAGTAAAACAGATGTATAAAAGGAAGCTGAAGAGGCAGAGTTCCACATACATATCAACCCCCCTTTTCCACGCACAGGCAAAGATCCGGATCTTCAAGATCCAGATCTTTCAGATGAGGTCCTCCTGGAGATCCAGATCTTGAAGATGCCTGAAGACCCCATTGTGGACACCTTTAATCAGGTCCACACAAAATCCAGACTTAAGGGCCTGAAGGGCCCATCAAATCTGGATTTCCCCTGCCATTGTGGGGACAGGGCCTTGCAGATGGGGCATTCAGTGGGGTCCAGGTGGTGATAGGGCCTTCCTGATTGGTACCAACTGGGTTCCTAATGGGGTCTTAAAGATTTCTAAGCCCTAGTGGGAAAAGGCCCACATACAGGACAAATTTCACATGGCAAATGTTTTCCTTGGACTTATTCTATGCATTGCACGCATAACTGCAGAAGCAATCAAACTATGGTGCTCCAAATATTACTGAACTACATTTTCCTTAGGTCTTAACTAGGGATGTGCACAAACAAATCTGTATTTAAAAATTCAATCAAATTTTCAAATATTCAAATTTTCAAATTGAATTGAAAGTATGGACATTCAAACATCCAGACATTTGAACAAATCGAACAATGCTCCTGGCTCACAAATATAAATATTTATTCGAATTTTTGCACTTTCACATTACTGTATTGGTGAAAATAGGCTTTTTCAATGGAAATACAATGCTGTGAAATTGTTCAACCATGAGTGTCAAAGTCTACATATTCAAAGAAATTATTCAACAAAGAATTTTTTTTCTAAGTTCATTTTTATTGTCAATCAAATGTGAATTTTTTATTTGTGCACACCCCTAGTCCCACCTAATTTGACTAATAGCCAGAAATCATTAAAGTTCTGTATCAACATGCAGAAGGCCAATTGCTATCCTTTATAGAGAAAATCTGGCGCACAGAGTAACACCACTGATATTAACATTGTCAATGACAGTGTCAAAATATCTGTTACCAAAGAAGGTTCAACACTTCCTCTTCTTTTATTAGTTCAACGATGCATGCTTAGCAAGTCCCAGAAGTTCTGGAATTTGCAAGAAAAACAAACATCTTTAAAGCAGGATTACTGTTATCATCTCACGGGTTTGCCTTTATTTTTCAGAGAATGTGTCAGGGCAAGATCTTCAGCAGAAAAGAAATGATTCTTTTTTAATTATATCAGGAATTGAATTACCCAAGTATTTATAGAATCATACTGTCAGATTTATCATTTAAACAAAGCCGGAGTTGTTGTTTTTTAATGCATTTTAACATTAACATAAAGAGAACTGTCAATTTAAAGTCAAATAGCACGTGTTCAAATAGCATGTAGGTGAGGGATCCATTATCAGAAAATACAGTACTAATACCCAACGTCTTTTATGCTAGAGTGGGTTACTGGGTCACAATTCTTGATCCTTCCTGTGATGTCACTTCCTAATATGGCTTCATCTCCAACCCTGCACAGTTGGGCACAAGGCTGAAGAGGGAGCAGGTTGAACTTATGGAGGGTCCTCTATTTGATTGGAAGCATTTATGATCTCGATATTTGGAAGAAACCTGGATTAGACATGTGCACAAGTATTCATAACATTTAAAATTCGACCGAATCTGCTCAAATTCAGACATTCAAATTTGAATAGAATGTTGGCACATTCAAAGATTAATATTTCAATTAAAAAAAAAAACATTCATGCACATCCCTAACCTGGCTGACTCCATGTTTTTGTTAAATAGCTAGGGAATAAGGGGAAGCCAGGAGGAACTAGCAGAGCAACTTCCCGCTCATTTTAACACACAGGCAATGCAAGTGCATACATAGATAAAGAGGGAAAGAGGGAGAAATGGATACAGAGTCCATGAAAGTATCAGAAAGGAAACTGGACCATTCCATCCCAAGACTCTTGGGTGTATGTTATGTGGTTACCTTAACAGTGTGAGACTTTTCTTTTGAAATTTGTCCATAAACTGGGATGGGTGTAGTAGGGCTCCCCACATCTGGTGTATCCTAAATGGCACATCAAAACAACAACTTTCTAATTAGACTACAAAGAGGAAATGCACAGAATATATAAATAACAACCAAAAACTACATTAACAATAGTTTGTTTAAACTTTGCCTGCTTCCATTCCTAACAGACATTGTGTTTCCTTTAGTCTCAGCACAGATAGCTGGACTGTGGGAACTGTTCTCTCAGTAACAGCACTGCTTGGAGGACCTTGGGTGATGGGATGGTGCACGGGAAAGCCTGCTGCACTGGGTCTTAGGATTAGGATCTGTCATCTGCATGCTGGGCAGACTATGGCAGGCTATGCCCAGGACCTGCCATTGTCTGCATTAATATGCAGATGGCAGATCCCTATTCTGGGACATAATCTGCATACTCTGTCTTCCATTACCAACAGTAGATGGAGAAACTTGCTATGAACAAACCCTTAGGCCTGTTCGCACTATGGCCTCTAGTGAACAATTAGTTAACCTCTGGGGAAGAGCAAACGCACACAGAGTAGGCTGTTACAGCCTCCAAGTGTGCCCGCCTTCCCCAGATGTTCACTAACTTTATCCAGGGACATACCTGAAGTGTCCAGGGCAGGAGCATTCACACTTCATTTCATCTGGGGTCATTTGAGGTGCCGTGCAAGTGCACTGGCACCTAGGTCAACCACAGACATGACTGCGTGTGCACAGACTGTCAGTACTGTCAAGTCAACAGTGCTGACACACACACGGTTGCGGAAGGCGTTGCAGCCAAAATGGTGGTGCCCAGCAGAGGACAGGCCCTGGGATCAAGTATCCAATCCCAGGGAGAGGGAACAGCCAAAGTTGACTAGTGCTCCAAGTGCAAGCACTAGTCAACGTTGGTTAATCACACTCCTTTCCCATCCAGCAGGTGGGAAGTGTGAAAATGCCCTTGTCTCTACTGACTTTCTACGTCCTGGATGGTGATTTTGACAGGTATAAAATCAGGGGTAGTGGGCTGCCACTAGTCTCTCACCTGAGACAAAATGTGTTGACTCTCTCCATTGTAGTGGATCAATGTTTGGTTGCCATCTTCATAGGGGATGAAAGGAAGAGCTTTCTTTATCTCTCGTTTGGAGGAACACCACAGCAGGAGGCCAAGACTCACTGCACATGAAGAAAAATGAAATCAAAAAATTCATCACTGGTTCTCCAGAGCCTTTCAAAGAATCTTCTCCTCAGGAGCAGCTGGTGGATCAGGACTAGCCAGATGACAAGCCTAATGTTCACTTGACTGAATCCAAGATGCCTAGAGTGAAACTGCTCTGGGAACCAATTCAGCCAGGTAAAGTAGAAGTACAATTTGCATAGCAACTGCTGTGATGCTTACTCAGCTTTCCACAGCGAACCAGACAGGGAACCTCTAATACCTAGTTATTAGATATTGCTAGTAGTACAATATAATGCAGAATCACACAATACAGGGTGTCACCTTAGCACGCAGCTATCCAAATTGACTTCCAGTGCCCTTTAAAAAATGAACTTAGTGGGGAAAACTAGAAGGAACATACATTTTGGCAAAACAAATGCAAGGTATAATAGTATATAAAATCATGCATGGCATGGAAAAGTTGGGTGGAGAAAAAATATTTTCTCCGTCACACAACACCAGAACTATAGGGCACTCTAGAAGATCAACAAATAAAAGTTTCTTTTTTCCACCCAGAGGGTCATCAGTCTATGGAATTTACTACTAGGAAAGATGGTAATAGCAACCAACCTGGACAGCAGTAAAAAAAAGGGTTAGACAAGTTCATGGAGGGCAGGTGTTTCAATGACTACTAGAACAGATCCCTAGGTACTACCTCCAGGTTGGAGACAGGCAGGATGCCTTTGCAGGGAGTCAGCAGCAGGTGAAGGTTTTGCCCTTGTCTTCTGCTTGAGAATGCCAAGAAGCAATTGGTGGGCCACTGTGTGGGACAGGATGCTGGACTAGATGGACTGTGGTATAATCCAGTAAGTTTCCCCTTATGCCCTTACGTTACTTTGTATAAAACAATGGTGATAAAGCTTATCTATACCTTACACTGAAGTTGTCTCAACAACTTAAATTTAAATATTACCCTATAACTATGGCATCTAATTTGAATGGCCTGAGTTCATGTATCCATTAAACTATTGAATGGGTAGGACTAGCACCCTCAATTGAGCAGGTCACCTGCTGAAAATCAGAACTTAACAATGTTAGTACATTTCTGTGCATTATAAATGTGAGAGCTTGAGGTAGAGAGCATGATATAAATGCATTAAACAAACAAATATAATGTATTACTTACACACCAGTAACAGAAACCCACTCAAAATTGCAGCAACTGCTCCACCTCCAAGACCCAGGGATTCTGAGGCCAACCTAGCCTTCTGCTCACATGTACTTCCATCCTGACAAATACAGACTCTGACTTGAAGGATCTGCTCCTTAAAAAAACCCTGTTTATCCAAAATATGAAGAGGTACTGAATAATTGCCCGCAGGAAGGCTTTTCTGCATGAACAGCTGCACAGAATCACCTAAGGGGGGGGGGGAGAAAGAAAGATAACAAGCCACTAGGGATATGCATGAATATTTGCAATATTCATTATTCAGACATTCATATACAAATTCAATGTCCAAACATTTGGTTTTTAGTATTTGTACGAATACGAATTCATACAAATAATTCAGACACTCTTATGTGTACAGATATTTATTTTATTTATTTGTTATTTGTATTTCTATCCCGCCCTATATTCGAAGGTCTCAGGGCAGGAAACAATGCTCAGAAATCCTGCACATTAAAAGAAAACTATATTAAAACAGCATCACATACGTATCTGTAGGCATCTTGTGAAAACGGGATGCATACAGGATAAAAACGGGATGCCTACAGATTCATATGGATGCGTACGAGATTCGTATTGTCGGATATGCATTGAATATTTGAATGAATAAATAGAAATGTATTTGCATCGGTTCAAATGTCCAGACATTCATTTTTCTCTATTGGTACAAATTCGGATATTCGAATATTCGATTCAAACCGAATGTCGGCAACTGCACTCACGCACAACCCTACAAGAGACTGATGTTGTTCTTTAACTGACTTTTGCTCAAACTGCTAAAGAGAACAATAATAACAAAGACAAAAATGCTGCTTATGAAAAATCCCCCAAATTCTCCCATGTTGCAATCAAAAGACACATCACACCAGAGTTCAGGGGTCACTTACCAAAGTTCTCTCCCAGTTTCCAGGAATATTCTGAATTACCGGCCAGCTGAAATGTAAAAGGCCCTGCATAGGGATCAGAATCCTTGTCCTCAGCTCTTACAAGGAAAGGACCTCTTTCTTCTCCATCACAGATTACCAAAACTGTTGTAGCTAACAATGGAGCATTATCGTTAAGGTCAGCCAGATAAAGCTGGATGGTGCCTGTGCCAGTGAGAGGTGGGATACCTAAAGGAGATGTACAACATCATCAGACCAAAAAGGGGCCCTCAACACGAGAAATTCAACTCTCCCTCCCAAGTCCATTGGCCTGAGGCACCTGTTCACCTCAGCAAACCACTAGAGATATGCACAAATATTCGTCACATCTGAAATTCATACAAATTTATCCGAATTCAGACATTCGTATTTGAATCAAATGCTGGCACATCTTAAAATTGACATTCAAATTCAAATAGAATGTTTTGATGCAATCTCATAAAGCTTTATTACATTCATGAACCTGGGGAGGTGGGAAAGCACCTGCCCCAGTTACAGCTACAATGGATCCAGAGTGGATTCCAAGCAGATTCAGAGTGGGTCCAAAGTGGATTGAGAGTGGACTTGATGCATTCAGAGTGGATACGTAGAGCATACATAGGGGACTGATATGAGATACGTATGGGATTATAAGGCAATTTATAGCAGGGATTTAAATCAGATTCGTATTGAACATTTGTGTCAAATTCAAATCCTGACACATTCAAAGGGGATCTATTCAAATGAATACTTTTTTTTCCATTTGATTCGATACAAATCAAACATGAAAAAAAAATCCATGCACATCCCTAGAAACCACAGTATTGTCCTTGAGAGGACATGGATAATATATATGAGAGCATACACAAGTCAAGTTGGACTTGCTTTGTGGATTTTCAAGGGATGAAACTCAGTTAATTAGAAATCCAAGAAGAGTTTTATGACTTGACAGCATTTTCAAGACACCAGCTGCATTCAGACAGGGTCAAAAACCAGTAACTGTTTTGTATTGTACCTGATCTGCAGACATGATCATAGTGTTGGATACAGTCCTGGAATATAGATCTGGTTTTCCCGATTTTCTTATATCCCATAAAATTAACCATCATAGTGCAATATCTTGTTATTCTGTTAACTGCAGCACTGTCTAGGGCTGAATTCACACTTAAGCCCCTGGTATGCAATTGCATACCAGAGGCCTAAGTGCATACCAGAGGCCTAAGTGCGAATTCAGCCCAGATTACTGCGCATGAAGTACAACAAGAGTTTGGCATGAGCTATTGCTACATAAAATTACTTCATGTAATACTACTGGTCACCTGTACAATGTGACAGAAGGATTAGGTCACATGGAAAGAAAATCTCTCAGGTATAACGTCACTCCTCTGCTGTAGAAAATGCTAAGACATGGAGTATCGGTCTAATATCTAGACCAGTGGTTCCCAAAGTTGTCTGGGCTACGACCCATCTAATATAAGTTTACCAACTCGGGACCCACCTCTAGGAAATGTAACCGTTACCAATATGAATAAAGGACTTTTCAAATAACAAAGTTTTAATACAATTTTTTTATTACTTAATTACATAATTACATCAAAAAAGTTATTTCAAATACGGTTAAATTTCCTAGAGGTGGGTCCCGATCCACTGTTTGGGAAACCCTGATCTAGACACAGGGTGCCTCCAGACAGAAACAAGAAGTGGACAGCTTACCTTTTCTTTGAAGCTTAAGAAGCTTCGGAGGAAAAAGAGCCGTCCCCACTGTTCTTCCAATAGTCTGGGAGCAGAAGGAGGCACACAGCCCCTTTCTTCCTGAGAAAGATCTAGCACTTTTCTGAGAGGCCTGTGTTTCCTGGTGAACGCAAACTCTTGCGAGATTTCGTGAGATTTTGCGCAAACTCCAGAAAGAGGGAAAATCTGAAGCCGACGATGGGTAAGTCACAGTTTTTAAATATACAGCATCATGCTTTAATTCGCAGGGACTCCGGAACTTTCAGAAAGCTGTGTGCCTGTTTGACAGAAGCTCCAAAGCCCCTGGAAAGCACAGGTCCTGCCTAGATGCACCCAATGTGTGATAATTCCAAATGTGCTTTATAAACTGCAGAATAAGTGATGTCTGGAAGCAGTCAGCTACTAAACATATTTCTTGAGAATTTAAGTGTGGGCTCATTTTGTTGTTCCTATAGAGTTTTTCACATGCACAAAATTATTCAAGGCGAAGAGAAGGTCACCAAACACAGGGAAGGTCAAACAAGTTAACAAAGAAAATATTTCAGAAAGCCATCCCTAATTTGTTTGGTGGGGAAGGCAATAAGAATATGATTTTTTTTAAAAAAAGAAAGAAATCGGATTGGTTTCATTTCAGCTTGGACTTTTCCATTTAACAACATCTCTAGTAAAAAAACAGATGACATCTGATCTTTCTTATGCTTACCATCATCAATGGCATGGACCACAATGGTATAAATGCTGTTGTTCACATGTGGTGATTCTCTATCAAGTGTTTTTAAGGTGGTCACAGTTCCAGAGCTTTCATCAACCATTACCCAATTAGCCGGGTCAAAAGCTAATGTGTATCTTAAAGAAGAAATCAGGAACGTCAAAACTGGATAACAGTACATCTCAAACAGGTAAACTTGTAATACTGTGGGCTACAATCCAAGTGCTATTCAATTGCCACACAACTAGCTATGGGCATGGGCTACAAAGCAAGTGTCATATAGCTATCTATTCCAAGACCAACTAACTACCTTGGTTAGGGGTCATGGGAATCAGGAACCAAATTTCAAAATATAAACAGGTCCTTGCATACCTCTTCACCTAGGCCTTTGATATTTGTAAATAAATACAATGGTTGCAGAAGAAAGTCTGCCTTAGACACAGTAATACTTGCCAAGAAAGGCAAATTTGGCATCTTCTCATCTGCCCTTCTGTCAGTGAATAAAACATTCTGACCCAGCTACACCTAAGATCTAATCCACCTTCAACTCATCCTCAGAATGGAGAACACATCATTAAAAGAAACCCAAGGACAGATTTTCTGGGTTAAAGAACGTGGAAGGAACTTTGCTACTCACATTGCTGATGTGTTCTCCCACTCTGAAGATGAGCTGAAAGTAGATTAAAACTTAGATGTTGCTGAGCCCTCTCATGAGTACTCTGGCTTAAGGAAGTCTCTTCAGCTACTGGAACTGCCAGCTGAGACCCCTGACCTTATCCTGTGTGGTGTTGCATCTGCATCCTCGGCCGTGTATGATCCAATTTTGGTTCCAGGTGTTGTTCCTTCCTCTTGCCACACAACTAGAACAGGAGGGCTGAACTGGGGAGCATCATTTCCATCAATGATATTAACGTTCACGTATGCTTTTGCCTTCACCATGGACCTCTGCACCTTGCCCCGGTCACAGGAGACGAGCGGCTCTTCATTTTCCACAGTAATTACAAGCATCCTCTCCATGGCGTTATAGGCCAAAGGCTATAAATCCACAAAAGCCAACAAAAACAAAAGCACCCATTATTTGCAGGTCCTGCTGTAGAATGACCATTCAGACCTTCTCAGTGTCTTTGTCAGCCTACATTACCTTTATGACACTTAAAATCCCCTCATTGGTGACCAGATCTGTCTCAATGGCAAAATTCTCTTTTTCAAATCCTTCCACGATCTTGTATTTGGCCTTCCAAGCAGATGTATGAGGGGAATCTGTATCTTCTACTTGGAGGCGAAGGACATCCTGGTCTATTTTGCCTTCTGGAATGTCCAGCTGATACTTGGAAGGCACAAAGAAAGCATCTGGATTAATAAAAGGTAGTTCTGAATGTCCCCTCTCATTTTTCTTCAACACTAGAAAGCAACTAAGGAGGGCCCAAGATGGCTTAGAGACAGTTAGCAGGTGGTATTGTTCACTAGCTGGGCTTCTTCTCCCTTTCTCATAAACATTCTAGGCTAATAAAGGATGGCTTCAACTTCTAATTCCTTTTCCTGTTCTTTGAGGAACAGCTGAGTGACTCTTTACATGGAACCCATGAACCTACTCTACACCTTAGGGTCTTTCTGCACTTACCTCTGTTCTGGAGCAAGAACCCTCGTGGTCCTCTTCATGGCCTCACCAGTCCACACATTAGAGCAGATCAGTGAGGTTCCATCCACCACTGGAGTGTAGTCCAAGTCACTAGGGGCCCGATCTCTCCCAGTAGTGCTCAACATCAAGGACTACGGGTGTACCAGCTCTGGCCAATCCAGAAGACAGAAATGTGCTTTCTGCATGGCTCTATTTTCTGGACTATCAAGGGACCCATTTTGGCAGGACATCAAAGACCACCACCAAAACTGGTCCCCAGCTCCTCAGATGCTGGTCCTAATGCTTGTCCACACATACATTACTATTCCAGAATATGCATTGCCATGATCTAGACCAGCAGGAGTAGCTGGTGCAGATACGCAAGACGAAATCACAGTATGAGAAGAGCAGAAAGCTGTGCAGATAAGCTTTAGGAATTTTTGTTTGTTTGTTTTATCCTTATCAGTACAGTGCCCTTGGAGGTGTGATTACAGTGAGGCAGGAGTCAGTCCAAATGACTATTTGGGAGTGGCTGTAGCTCAGATGTAAAGCAAACTGCCTGAAAAGCAGAGGGTTACCTGTTTCATTCTTACCTTCCCCAGAAATATTTAATGGCAAACCATTGCTGTATCTCTGCCAAGAAAACTGCATAGAGGTATGCATGGAGGTGGCCATGCAGTCACCCAGGAATCAGACACAACTCCATGTTACCCTTTAACAACCATCTTTGGGATTACCAAGAGCTGAACTCAATTTAAGGACATCTTTCTCTTTGGCCCATCAGCTGCAGATGAGCACAAAACCAGAGGAACAGGCAATATGGCTCACCGCCCTGATCCTGCTTAAACAAACTTTTAAAAGTGCATCGCAAGAAATTCAATCAATCAGTAGCTTTGTTATGGTCGAGGACAATCTAGTAACCAACACCTTTGATGGACAGATCTTATACTCTTTTCTGGGCACAGAAAATGCTGTCAGTTATGGAAGAGGTGACACGACATAGTGTTGGATGTATGCAAAGTACTCCTGCATAGCAAAATTATTATATACCATGTTTCAGATCCAGGTAAAGTCTCAACTACTACTAATAGGGCTCAAGTACTCCATCCTTACATTTTCCTGGGTAAATTTTGGTGGATTGTTGTTGGAATCTTCCAGAGCAATATTAATCGTTGCTGTTGAGGACAACTGTGGATTTCCATGATCTGTAGCCTTGATCAGAAGTCTGAAACTTCTAGCAGCCTTAAAAATATTAAATTGATTTACACACCATTATGTTTAGAAATTGGAAAAATATAGGTACGGACTCTTTAATATTAAAACAAAGCAAACATGACAAGTGGAAATATGTATAAAATATTTCGTTTGCGATCAGACAGAATCCACGTTTCTCAAATGCAGTCCCAGGTAGAGTTCAGGAACTTTTGATTTGACAGCTGAGCTTCATTTCCTTAGAACACTTGATGGCAGATTTATGTGTTACATACTAAGGGCCTTTCTGCATAGGCTCTAAAAACAGAATTAGAGCCAGATGTGGGAAGGATTTGGACATGGCTTCCGCAAAGGGAATAGAATTAGGGTCCCTTTGAGAACGCCATGTTTGCATGCCGGCGTGCAAAACTGGTTTCTTAAACTGGTTTTGCCGCCGGAATCCGACCCAGATGTAAGACCTGAAAAATCAGGTCTTACATTTGGCTTTTCCCCTTAAACCGTTTCAGAAGCAAACACTTCCGAAGTGGCAGGGAAAGAGCCGGATTGTTGGAGCATGCCCAGCTGTCAAACAGGGAAAGTGCATGCTCCCTGTTTGACAGCTGGCCCTGCCCACTGGCCTTCGTCACTGGTGAGACTGGCAGCCGGGTTCCATGGCTTCCCCCCTTGCAAGAGAAGGGACGATCGCCCCTTCTCTTGCCAGGAGAAGCCGCTGCCGCCCCCCACCCCACTGGGGGTCCCATGCTCGTGCCCCCCGCCTTACCTGGTCGCCACCGGGCTGATTCTGGGAGAGGCAGGACTGGCGTCAATCGCGTATGCGCGTGCCATGGCCTCATTTCCTAGCCACCCACACAAGAAGAAGAAGAAGAAGAAGAAGAAGAAGAAGAAGAAGAAGAAGAAGAAGAAGAAGAAGAAGAAGAAGGAGTTCACTTTTCTACCCCGCTTTTCTCACCCATTTAAGGGCACTCAAAGTGGCTGACAAAGCTTCTGTTCTTCTCCCCACATCAGACACCCTGTGAAGTAGGTGGGGCTGTGAGACCTCAGAAGAGAGCTGTGACTAGCCCAAGGTCACCCAGCTGGCTTTGTGGGGGAGGAAGGAATCAAACACAGTGTTCCCAGATAAGAGTCCAGCTCCTTAACCACTAGACCAAACTGGCGCACTCTATAAGGCATTTCTTTTTTATTATGGGTAGAAACATATATATATTTTGCTTTTGAAACAAAATACCTTTGCAAGATAACACAAAATGCAAACACTAATGCAGTAGGTGAAAGTTTGGACATAGTAAATTTGGGTGGGGGGGATGTGAAGGTAGAACCTCATAATCTGAGCATCCTGTGATCCGTATCACGCCACTCAGTGAGTCAACTGTGAAGACAGGTTCACTTGGACGAGGTGTCTGCGAAACCAGAGAATAAGCTATTCGAGAATTTGCTGTGCCTTCTTCATCCACATCAAATGCTGTTACGTTGAAAACAGGATCCCCTATGACCGGGAAAAGAAGCCAAGTGCTCAGCAGAGTCATAGATTGTTCATAGGTCTCCATGTTGAGCTACTCAAATACAAATAACTCAAAATATTTGTATTCGTACAAATACTAAAAATGGATGTCTGGACATTTGATTTGTATATGAATGTCCAAATTTGTCCAAACAATGAATATTGTTTGAATATTCTTGCACATCCCTAGTACAGAATGGATACTGGGAATAATGGGCAAGGATGGTACTTGTGACCTTTTAGCCATCTTGTAAGTCACTAAGAAAATAGGCTGCAGAACTAGATAGGTCAGTGACCTGACTCAACAGTCCGCATCTCACGTTCCCACAATTTCAAACAAGCCTGTCCTCCCTCCCTCTCCAATTTTACTGGATGATGGATCCCAGTATTCTTGTGCTGGCCAGGACTTAATTCATTGGGTGGCAATGGCTTGTTGTAAGGATACTCACCTCTGTTGTGATTTTCTCTCACAGTAATGTTGAATTCCTTTTTGGGGAACTCTGGTGCATTATCATTTATATCCCCAATTTTAACATTGAAAAGCAGAGATCTATCCACAATTTCTCCAGTCTTTCTATCAGCAACATCAAACCGAATCTAAACATTGGAGAAGCAACAAGCAAGTAAAGTTGGAGGTCAGACACAGAGTCTTCAGCTGCTCAAAGCAACTTGGTAATGGTAGCAAGAGGACTGTAGCAATCGTATCCCACCTCTAATCCATGTTAAAGGCCAGGAACTAGCATGCAGATACTACCACGCCCAAGCTGCTTTTTGGTCACTTTTTTAAAAAAAACTGTTTGTGGACACTGCCAATATCTGCAGCATGGGCTCTTGGCTTCTGAAGCCTAGGTACTGGCTTCAGGTACAAGCCTAGGTACAAGCTGTAAAAGCCTGGCTGACCACTGCATGTTCCAAATGCTAGTTGGCCTATCAGGTGGCATGGAGAATCCATGGCAGACAAATGTGGAGATCAAAGATCCACCAGTTATTTGCCACTGTATCTATTTGGCTATAGCCAAACATGACTGTGGCTCATTGGTAGCAACAAGCTGCCTAGAAAGCAGAGGATTTCTAGTTCAATCACCAGCCTTTCCACAGAAGTAGGCAATGGCAAACCACTTTGTGTCTGCCAAGAAAACTGCATGGATATGCCCAGGAGATGGTCATCAGTCGGTGTTACCTAGCAACAACCAAACTTGCGATATTAGGGGTTGAGCTCAGTTAAAGGACATCTTTCCTTTTGGTCCATCATTTGTACCCAACCACAAATCCAAAAAGGTTTTACTGTTGGCAAACACATAAGAACATAAGAGGAGCCCTGCTGGATCAGGCCACAGCCCATCTAGTGCAGCATCCTGTCTCACACAGAGGCCCACCAACTGCTTCTGGGTATCTCCAGCAGAAGACAAAACCTTCACCTGCCGTGGCATTACTGCAAATGACCTTTAGAGGCATCCTGCCTTCCTCTCCAACCCGGAGGCAGTGCCTAGGTATTAATTCTAGCAGCCACTTGGTGCACCTGTCCTCCATGAATTTCTCCAGAGTGAAATATTACACAAATTCAGTTGGACAGCACTCATGGTTTAACTGTTTCAATTTCAAGAGACAATTACCGTGAAAGAAGGATTTTTTTCTCGATCAATGGAACGGTGGACATACACATGTCCATTTGCATCGTCTTGAATAGAAAACAATCCCGCTTCTGGATACTCATCCACCCCAGGTCCACTGATTAAATATTTTACAGACAAATCCTGCGCCACATCATTGAAGAGCTAGGAAACAAAATAGATGACTGATGAAAAGTGTATTGTATTACTTAGGTTAAAACACAAAAGATTTTTCCCCACTTCTATACCTATTATTCTAAAATAAGAATGAAATCATCTTAATTAATCCGTAATCTCATTTTGGTAGAAGTTTGAAATATGAGCTATATTGTATGAGTATTGCAAGTCATTTTAAAATATAAAAGCCTATTGGTGTCAGGGGTGGGATAAATAAATGGGCTGTTCATTCTTCCTGCTGCACCTCATTTCAGGCCTTCCAAGAATGAATACCTTTTTCCTTTTCTTCATTTTAATAATGTTTTATATAACCAGTGGTTTCAGGGGGTGTTAAGTTATGTTTTGTAAGCCATTCTGAGATTACATTTTTAATGGGATGTAGTAAAGAAATATTTTCAATTATTTTGGAACCAGTTTGACATGAACCAAAGTGGTTTGAATAGTCCAAGTCTGAGCCGAACCCCTGCCCATTTCCAAGTTTCAGTTCAAATAAATTGAACTAATGGGGTTTCATACAGAACTCTACAAACCACCCTGTTGAGCCAAACTGATTTTTGTTTGACAGAATTTTTGCCCTTTTTGAAGAACAGTTGTCTTCTATTGCAGTTCGAAAGAACATAAGATGAACCACAGGCCACCTAGTCTGGCAGACCCATCTCACACAGTGGCCCATCAGTTGCTTTGGGACATGCCAGGCAGAAGATAAGGCAAAACCATCACCTGCTCTTGACCCTGCCCGGCTCTCCAATGAAAATTAAGTTTGAGTGCATCCCTAATTTTCAATAAATAAACTCCTCATTCAGTTGTCTTCTTGATTCTGTAGCTACCACAGGGAAACCCTCAAAATAAGAAAATGAAGGAGACATATATGGGTATACATCGGAGTGACTATTTCTTTAATTGTAGGTCAAATTTCACTTTTACAACATTGCCAGTCAAGGTGTCAGGCTGGATCAGATACAAACCAAACTGGCAATCAGGTTAGGTTACATTCAAACCAATTGTGATTCAGTCAAGGAAGTTAGTGGCCCTTTCCCCCTCCAGGAAAGCTTCAAGAAAAGTAGAAAGGAAGCTCATACCCATGTAATAACTGTCAGGGGACAATTTTGTCTTTTTCTTCTTCAGAGAGCAGAAGAACCTATGCAACAGCATTTGAACATGCTATCAGCTGTTGCCTATGAAGTTCAGTTTCAAAGCTCATTGAATGAAACTAAGGGTGCAATGAAACAGGGCTTTTTTACAGTTGTCCCTTTAAGATAAAGTGTTTGACCCCCAGACACACACAACAAATGGATTTGCATCCAAACAGTGCAACACCTACAGCTGCTACCCGGCCATGGGTGCTAACTGCTGATTAGCTTATATAATTTCCTGCAAAATCCAGCTTAAAGAGATGCTTTCAAAGATAAGAAATCTTGAAGAGGTGACCTTTCCGAGCTTCAAAACATGCTTAAGGCATACGGAGGGGGGGAAAATTACCCAGAGGATGTCTCTTTAAGGGTTTCTGATTGGCAAGAAATTTTGGATATAATATTCAGATGGATCAATGGGAGAAATTGTGGACAAAGGATATGAAATGTACATCTTGCATGTTATTAAAAGAAAATATAAGATGATGTTTAGATGGTATTTAATACCTCATAAATTAGGGGAAATATACCAAAATATGTCAACTAAATGTTGGAAATGTAAAAAAGTGAACTTTTTATCATAAGTGGTGGACTTGTGAAAAAGCAAAAAAAATATTGGGTACAAATATATAATCTGATGAGACAAATTTTAAAGAGACATTTTATATTCAAACCCGAATTGTTTCTGTTGGGAACTGTAGACAATACTTTGGATAATATAAATCTTTGATTTTATATATGGTGACAGCAGCTAGATGACTCTATGCACAAAAATGGAAGGAGGAAGAGATCCCTTCAGGGCAGGAATGGCTAGTTAAGCTGATGGACGTGGCTGAAATGGACAAATTAACAAATTTACTACAAAACAGAACAACAGATAAGGGACTGGAGCCCCTTTATTAACCATCTATGAGAAACAGAAGTAATGACGGACGGTTTTGACTAATAATTAAGCGTTCAGCTGAAAAGCAACAAGAGACATGAAAGGGAAGCAAAGAAATAAGCGACATCATTAAGAGAAGCCGGAAAAATGGAGGAAGTCATATAGAGTATTAAAGCAATGTAATAATGTGATATGAGGAAAATGTAAGAAGTTTTTACGTTGTTTTTAAATAAATAAATAAATAAATAAATAAATAAATAAATAAATAAATAAATAAATAAATAAATAAATAAATAAATAGGGTTTCTGATTGTCCCCCAAGCCAACAGCCATTTATTAAAACAGCTGACTGAGCTTGAACTCCTCAGTCCAGGTGGCTCGATAAATGAAACCAAACTGAGTAACTGCTGGCTCCAAATGAATCCTACTGGAATTTTGGCTCATGCCCACGCCCAATTGCTTTACAAGGAACATCTAGAAGCAAAATCAAGCTGCAAAAGAAGAATGTTGTCCCAAAAGATAAGAAAACATTACTTATGACACTTATACCTAAGGAAACAAAATCTGAGCATGTGTAGTCTTGAAATGTCTGCTTATAACTTCCCTTTGCGTTATGCTTCAGTGGCTCTTGTCACGAACAAATGTGGCAGTGACAGTTTTGAGGCTGCCATCCAAAACTAATCTGACATTTTCCCCAGAGGGACAGTCCTGCAAACCTAACCAGCTCAGGTTTTAGAATTTTTTAATTATTATTTTTTAGTTCACCAATGAGGGAAACCCTGTTCTTCATGCCTGTAAGCACCCCCATCATGAAACTTCCTTCCGCAGAAGTCACGGTTAGCCCCAGAAATCACAGGGGACTCGGAAAACATTTAGCTGGCTGTTGCATATGGGTTTATTAACTATGCCCTATGCATGCTTGTGGACCAGACTGTATGGAATGAAGGGCCCATCCCGTTTTCCTTGCCAAAGGCCCATGTTACTCTAGCTGATTCCCTGGATCTAGCTGACCCCTCATTAAAGTCTTCATGGATCAGCATAAAGAACATTTTTGAAAAGACAGTATAAGACTGCACAATTCCATTATCAAATTGCTATACTGCCTGAATCGTGCAGAAAGTTGCTTCTGTACTACTTGATTTTTAAAAAATGAAATCACAGTTCTCAAGTTAAATGTTTTTATATACTGTTTACACCAGTGTTCCAGAACAATTTGTAAACCACTGTAATTTCCAAGGAATTAAGACCTCATCTGCATGGTCAGAATCACTAGATCCAAAACAGACAAACTTGCTGATTCCAACCATGGAAAGGCATGGGCTGGATCACATGGACTTCAGACTGGGCCCTGAAGCCTCCAATGGTTAGGAATAAAGGTTCCTAGCTCCATAGGCACCTGAGGATACATTCTGGGGACACGCTTAGTGCCTCCCCCCAAATACATCCCCCAGTAGTCCTGAACATGGAGACATGCCATCTGCACAACATTTGGGATTAGCGCTCTTAGGGCCTTTCCGCACTGGCTCTAAAAACGGATTTAGAGCCAGATGTGGAACGCATTTAGACTTGGCTTTCACATAGGGGCCGGAATTAGGACCCCTTTGAGTAAGCCGCGTCCGCATATCAGCAGGCAAAAATGGTTGTTTAAACCAGTTTTGCCGCTGAAATCCTACCCAGATGTAAGACCTGAAAAAATCAGGTCTTACATCTGGCTTTCCCCCTGAAAATGGTTTGGAAACGAACGTTTCCGCATCGGAGGGGGAAAAGCCGGATTGCTGGCGCATGCCCAGCTCTCAGAGAGGCAGAGCGCATGCTCTGCCAGCCTGACAGGTGGGCGGGTCTGGCAGCCGGCTTCCCTGCCTTCCCTTTGCCAGAGAACCGACGATCCTCGGTTCTCTGGCAAGGGTAAGGCACCCCCACACCCACTCTCACCCCCAACACCCCCAGAAAGATCCTACAGGACTTACCTAACCAGCTCCACCTCAATTCTGAGCCTTGGAGCGCCCGCGCCAATTGCGCATGCACACGCCGCAGCCTTGCAGGTCCCTGCTCACCAGGGACCATGGGAAATGTAGTCCTGGCCTGCTGCAACCGTCAACGATTCGCAGCCAGCGCTGCGAGGCTCAGCATTGATCTGCAGACGATCAGGGACATCAGAGGG
>MTQE01002217.1:1366793-1377922 GCA_014337955.1 Aspidoscelis marmoratus | reverse complement strand
CAGAGTTTGGGGTACTTCTGGGTTTTAATTAATCCAGATTAATCCAAATCACGTCCCTGGTTAACAATGTGCACAAATTTTTGTAACATTTGAAATTTGTACGAATTTGGCTGAATTTGGACATTTGAATTCAAATTGAATGTTGGTACATTTGAAGATTGACATTCAAATTTGAATCAAATGTTTCGATACAATCATGTGATGCTTCATATGGGATTCGTATGGGATTGAAAGTTTGTATCGAATTTGAACCCTACTACATTTGAAGGGAATCTATTCAAACAAATATGAATTTTCTTGCATTCGATTCAATATGAATTGAATACAAAAAACAAACATTCACGTACATCCCTAGTAACAGTGAAGAAGCTTCCATTGTTCTTTGATCTTAGATGATAACTTCATGAACACATTATATGAGTATGTACTCGTAGTGTGAAAAGTTCAAGATTTAAGAACGGCTTAGGACTATCAAAATATCCTCACTTTTTTTTTTAACCCTATCCTCAGCCGTATAAAATCCTAATTTCACAGATATTTAACAGCCTGGGTTTTAAATAGTTATCCCTTGAAGAAGTTGACAGAATTCCCACCTGGCTGCTTCTCCTCTGGACACTGTTTATTACGCTGCCATTACTGCTCAGTGTAAAATGGAAGGTGTGGATGGCAAGCACCTGCAGTGTTTCCAGAAAGAGCAACAGAGACAACAATGTTATTTTAGTAAAGTTATTGAGTACATGGTTTTTACTGCATTTGCTTTAATGTTTTCCCAACTACAAGTTCTAGCCCTGATGGTGGCAGGCAGATCCAGAACTGGACAGCAATTCCTTACACACTTTTACCTCCAGAAGGTGTCCCCAAAATGGGGAAAATAAGAACATAAGAGCATAAGAGAAGCCTTGCTGGATCAGGCCACAGCCCATCTAGTCCAGCATCCTGTCACACACAGTGGCCCACCAAATGCCCATGGGCATCTCAAGCAGAGACAAGGACAAACCTTCTCCTGCTCTGGAATCCCAGCAAATGGCATTAGAAGAACCCCAGTTCCTCCCCCCCCCCGCCAGCCTGAAAGATGCACCTAGGCATTCATTCTAGTAGCCATTGATACATCTGTCATCCATAAATTTGTCTAACCTTAAAGCCATCTAGACTGGTAGCTGTCACCACCTCTTCCGGCAGCACATTCCATAAGCCAATGACCCTCTGGGTGAAGAAATACTTCCCCCTGTCAGACCTTATTCTCCTACCCATCAGCTTCATAGAGTGCCCCCTGGTTCTAGTGTTGTGTGACAGAGAAAAGAAATTTTCTCTATCCACCCTTTCTATACCGTGCATAATTTTATATACTTCAATCAGCTCGTTAAAAAACACAACAGACTGCACAAGATGCTGAATCTACCATTGAATGCTTAATTCTTAGTTTGCCTCCAAACTTCTTCCTCCAGAGTTTTTTGCTTGCAAAAAAAGAGCTTTATCCCAGTACAGTAACACTTCTGCAAAAGATAGCAACATTACTTGAGCTTATCAACATATAGATGGGCACATAGTTAAGTTCCAAAGTGTGGACATCCAAAGTATTCCACAACTTTGCCTCCCTGGGATGTTTTCCCAGGGAAGGCAAAGAGCAAGAAGATCCTAAGATCCTCAGTCCACTCTCCATGCTACCAGGAACTGACCAAAACTGAATATTTGCTATACCTGTAAATTTAATGGAAAAAAGAAAGGGGGAGGGAGATGGAGGTTTGAAATGCATGCACCCATTTCATGCTTCATCTAAACACATTATGCCCCTTAGTCTGAAAGGAAAAACAAGCTGTAAATTGGAAGTCAAGATCAAGATCTATAGTATCTATCAGCTTTCCTTCGAGGAGCTGCATCATGATTGTTTTTCCCCTTACAAAAACCCTGTAAGGCAAATTAGACCCCACCTGAGGTCTAACATAAGTCTGCACTACCATGCAGATGACAGGGTCCTATTCTGGAATATAATCCAGCATAATGCCCAGTGCAAAAACAACCATTATCTCTATAATCTGAGTCTTTCTTCTGCTGTAGCCTGTATTTTTTTATATCCATGCATCAATTTGTGGAAATTTATTTATTTATTTAAGAATTTATGTCCCTCTCTTCACTGAGAGGTTCGAGAATGGGTAATTGCCTCTACTCACTGTGATGAATTCCCACTTACATTGGACTCAATAAATGGAGAGTCATTTCAGCCTCTAGTTGTCTGCATAAAATCTTGAAGTACATGAGGTTAATTTATAGGTAGAGTTCTGCTTTGAGGCAGAGGATGGATGGGGTATCATTCTGCTCCCTACTCAGAATTCCATTGTCCAGAATAAATCTCAAGTTGAAATCTCACTTTATTTTAGAAACAATCCTTTGAAAATAAAGCCTGGACTGTTTTGTTCAGGAGGTTGGTCTTCTCTTCTCCATCCTCCTTCACCACCAAGCAATAATCTCCTACCTGAGATAAAAACAAACAACATTCTAGCCATATTTGTGATAGACACCATCCCATAAATCTCCCCAAAGGAAAAGTAAATTCTATGAAGTTACTAGATTTTCCTGTTCTGTCAGTTTCTCATCAATGCCTTACCTTGACCCCAAAGATTCACTAAGGACTGGTTCTGTTTTCCCAAGGATTATTACCCAACAATAATGCAACTGCCATTTGAAGTCAACTATATCGGGCAGAGAAAAGCAGAGCTGTTGAACCTGTTCTGAGAGAACAAGATTCGTCTACAAATTTATTTCTATAGTCACTAATCAAATGCTAAGATTAGTACGCATCACTTGACTTTTCGTATAGCATCTTTAATCCTGTTTAACCATCAGCCAATTGTTATGGATGCCAGAAAATGAACGATTGATGACTGGAAATTAATACATATCTTCACATAAGATAAAGTCAAACTATCAAGTCACTGCCACAAACTGCTCACCTGTTACAACTGTATAAATGCACACTGACAATCAAGTTCCTAGGGGCTTTATCAAGAAGGCCTTTTGTTTCCCAGCACAAAAGAACGGCAGCACATTGAATAGTAACTTCCCTGTAGATTAGGGGTATACATGAAAAATGTTCGTATTCACAAACTCAACTGAACATTTCAAATTCACAGACACTCACATTGAACTATGGGTGGTTGAAAAATGTTTGCCAGCTTTGCAATTCGTGTGAATTGTGATGCTTCAAACATTCACATTCAAATTGAACATAGGCTATACGTGAAAGAGGACATTTGCATGCAAAGCAAAAACTTTTGTGCGCTCGTTCAATGCTTTGTTACATTTGCAAAGGTGAAACCATGGATTCTTGGTGGATTTAGAGTGGATCCATAGAGTGGTGGCAGCAAGAATCAATGAACGTTCAATGCCTAGCACATTCAAAGTAGCTCCATTCATACAAATGCAAATTTCCATCTAATTCGCTTCAGTGTAAACAAGAAAAAAAATCGTGCACATCCCTTTGTTGAATTGAAAACCTGGTTTTTCGAATATCCAAAAATTCAGTCAAAATGAACCAGTTTCCCGCTTGCAAAAACAAATGATTCAATCAAACGTTCATATTTCACTGCGTTTCTGGTCTTGGAACAAGCAGCTCATCTGATACTAGGACACGTTGCTGCTGGAGTAGAACAGGACCAGCCACATTTGAATGGCCTGTTTTGCTCCAGCCTTGGTCTCTGCCCATTTTTGGTGCTGCACTCAGTTCTAGATGGCATTCCTAGAAGTGCCACTGAAATAGGTCCTCCATGGTATACTGGACTACAGGGGTATACTGGCCCTGAGCTAGCTGTGGACCTTGAGGTTGAGGTTGACAGCTATATTGGGTCTTAAGGCAGACTGAAATGAGTCTATATACTCCATTTTCTTCAAACAAATCTACAGTTGGATCACCCTCATCTGCTCATGTGCTTAGCTCCCAAAAGACTCTGAGCAACATCTGCTCAATATCTCTGGGTGAAGTGATTGGCATTCCCTAGATCCCTTTTTCCTATCCCTTCTGCTAGCTTCCAGAAGGTATGTTGACTAGGAGCTGAAAGGGCAAAAGGACGCAAACTGTTCACATTTTTAGATTATAGTAACTGAGGGACCAGCTGCACCTGAGCTTTAGGCCACATTCACAGATGTTGCCACAAATATTTACCTTCTCATCGAACTTTGCTCCTTAGCAAATGAGTTCAGTTGCAAGCATCTGTCCCAAATTCTCAGCCGTGAAGGCAAAAATATCATTGCAAAATATATAGATTATTGAACCTCTCAAAGGCTTTCTTCTTTCAACAATATCTTCTGCACTCTTCTTCCTTCCTAGCACTGTCTAGCAGTCCATCTCGATGGCATGTGACATCTGCAACCTTCATACTAAGCAGGCAAGGCACTATACAGCTCATCTCTCAAATCTAGCTCTGCTTCTCCCCAATCCAGTAGGAGAACGTCTTGGTATAGAGAAAAGTCTTCACTCTCTAAGAAATGGGTGCCTTCTACTGAGGGGAGTGCTACACTCTTCCTCAGTTTGGTGCCTCAATCCCTGAGACCCTGGGAGAAGAGCTGCATTCTCTGAACATCTGCAGCACATTGCACTGAAAAGGCACCCACAATCTCTGTAGCTGTGTTCACTAACAACAAAAGGGGCATCTGGGAGACACAGTGTGTGGCACTCATGTTCCCCAGCTTTCTCTAAGGGTGTTTTCCCACTAGCACTATGTACGCATTTACCCATTAGGGACCCATTAAGGACCCATTAGGCTCAGAGCAGGAAGACCCCATTTCCACTGCAGACCCCATTAGAGTCACATTTGTTTCTACCAGTTCTAGGGAAATCCAGATCATATGGGTCCTTCTGGACCTATAATACGGATTCCCTGTAGACCTCATTAAAGGGGTCTACAATGGGGTCTTCAGGCATCAAGTCTGGATTATAGGGAGCCTGTTTCCACCACAATTGGGCAATGGGGTCTAGGGGTGGCTCAGGGGGTACTAGATCAGGATTAGCTGAAGGACTCATTCCCTAGATCTGGATCATCTTAGATCCGGATTAAGGGAAGTCACTGGAAAAAAAACCCTAAGGTGGGAAGTGGTGTGTGAACAATCCTACCATGAAGATACTTTTTTTTTCTGTGTCTGTTCACAGCCTGTGTGTTGACACTATGTACAGAGTATTGGATAACCACCTCACCCCTGCTGGCTTTCTACTTATGTACCTGTTAGTACTCATTACTAATAGATTATATCCAAAAACAACTGACACATGCAATATTCTTTTTTTAAATGCTTCTCATTCTTTTTCCATTAGGTGTTCTCCTTGGTCTCTTTCTTGGAGTGTTTGCTGTGATGTCTAAAAATGCAGAAAGACTTGGGGGGGGGGGTTCCACTGACCTCCTTTAACCGGTTCTAAAATGATCCAGATCTAAGGAATGGGTCCTTCAACTAATCTAGTAGATCCAGATTAAGGGAGGTGCAGCACCCAATAGCAATGGGTGCTAGCTTGCCCACAGTGGAAACACCTGAGCACCAATGTGGCGAATCCAGATCAACCCACAGGTTTTTGGGGGAATAGGGGTGCTATCTCCATAGATACTCCAGAGATTCTTTGAAGATTCTCAGGGGCAATCTGCTGCAAAATTCGAAGAGTCTCTGGAGCCTTTGACAAAGGTCCATAGCATTGGCTTTGCTCTCATTTGGGGGTCCTCTTTGGAGCCTGTGCTATTCTTTGGAGCCAGCTTCAGAGCCGGCTTTGAAGATTGTGCATAGGCTCAGGAGCTTTGCGTTTCAAGGCATTCCCCCCCCCCATGGGTGCACACCCCCTGGAGCCACCCCTAGACCCCATTGCCTGATCCATATAATCCGGATTTGATGCCTGAAGATCCCATTGTAGACCCCTTAAATGCAGTCTACAGGAAATCCAGATTATAGGTCCTGAAGGATCCATTCAATCCAGATTTCCCTAGAACTGGTGGAAACAAATGTGGCTCTAATGGGGTCTGCAGTGGAAATGGGGTCTTCCGATTCTGAGCCTAATGGGTCTTTAATGGGTCCCTAATAGGTACTTAATGGGTACTTAGTGCAAATGGGAAACCTCCCTTGGAATGATACAAAACCTATCAGCACTTTATGCTCGTGGTACTGGATAAACATTGCACAAAAAGAGCATATGACACCAATATGCCACCAAATTCAACTTGCATAACAAATGCATGGGGCTGCTTCCAAAAGTTAGGCATTCTTCCAACAGTCAGGTATCCCATTTTTACTTTTTCTCCATTTTATTTGTGGACTTCCCACCCTCCAGAAATAAAATGGAGAAAAATTAAAAACTAAGAGCATTGCGATCAGAAGGTGGACTCAGGAAGGTTTAAAGTGAAGGTGTGCCCACGGCCATCATATACTTAAATAGCCCTGTTCCACAGCACTTTAATGCAATTGAACTTTGAAAGGAAAAAAAACTGAAAGAAAGGGGGATGAAAATTTCACATTGATCTTGCAATTCAATTGTACAGTTAAGAATATTTTCTTTATGACTGTACTAATCTTTTCCCCTCTCAACTAACAGCTTTTAGACAATTCAACATGCAGAATTCACATTAACTGGTGCGTATCAAGCTTGGCATAAAATGACTATGTTGATTCTTATCAGGCTACAATCTAGAAAAATTCTTCACCTTTCCCTTTTGCAGCAAGCATGCAGTTAATCTCTAAGAAAAACAAAACTTCATGCTCAGTCAAGAGTCCCTTTTTCATAAAACGCTTGGAAAGCGTTGTCTCTTAAAACATAAATGTTTGGCCTTTTCCACACTTGCAGGGCCTGGAATTGCTCCTGGAGGGCTTCCCAGCTGGAGCAGACTTGCTAGCCCTCACTGCCCTGCACCGCTCCAAAGCTCATATGAGCTTCAGAGGCTGCAATGAGGGCTTCTGACCTCAGAGACCTAGGGACACTGATTTCGGAGACACTACATGGTGTGCCACTAAAATGGGTCCCATTGAAACAAGTCTACCAATATCCCACTCTAGACAGCCAGTTTGGGCACCTGGACAGATACAGCATGCAGATACAGCATGCTAACAAGGGTGTGGCCTTTCTTCCATTTCAGTGTGCAGGAGAAAGAGGGCCAGAAGTGGGCTAGGGCTTTCAATACACTGTTTAAAGATGAGTGCAGAAAGACCTTTAGATTCCATTAGGTGGTGTTTGTTAAACCTTGCCTATTGACTTAACAGTGCCATTTCAGACTCCTTCCCCAAGAGTAGACACTTTCTCCACTGGGCTTTACTCCAGACTATACCCCACAATACAGCCCTGCAAGCCGCATGCTGATGCAAATTGTGGCAGGGCCTAAGCCTGGAAGAATGTAGACCCTATCCAAATACAATTTAGACGGGAAAGAGCAGTTGCAGTTACTAAAGGCCACGTCAGCACTTGCTCAGTTGACCAAATCCAGTGCCTGCCTAGTACAGCTGCAAATAGTTAGTGCTATTTCATAGCCCTGATTAGCAGCAGACTAGCTTGGATGCAAATGTACTAATGCCATCAGTTCTAGTCCAGGCATTGGTATCTCCACTCTTATTCTAGAACAAGGAAAACACTGCAGCCCCACCTTCAAAGCTTGTGGAAGCTTCAAGACATTTTTGAAACTGCAACCTGGAGGTATGTACACTACCTCTGAAGACTGTTCTGTTCAGCTTCACCTTTGTGCACCAGATAGAACGTACAAGTGATGGGCCCTGGGCCATTCACTTGCAGGGGTGGACGGTGACTTCGGTGGGGAGTCAGTTATATGGATCAAAACAGCTATGATGCCTCCACAGTGCTACTGGTGCTGTTCCGGGACAGACAGCACCCCCATTTTGTGAGGCAGGCAGCACCTCCTGTGCTTGATCTGGAACAGTCCAGTGTTGATCTGGGATGGACGGCATCCACCTGACACAGACAGAACCTGCTGTGTTTGGTCCAGAACAGGCTGGAGTAGAATAGTTAAACCCCTCCAAGTAAGGTAAGTGTAACTCGGCCCAGTGGGCTAGAAGAGCTGTCAGTACCAGTTAACCAAGTGAGTAAAAGACATAAGAGACCAGCTCTTAAAATAAAATGTTAGGTTGACAGGCTAAACAGTTATCTGCATTATTAATTGTCAAGGTAAAGAAACAGCTTTAGATTTTTGTGCAAATTTATCCAAATCAAGATTTACCAGAATCAAACCTATCCTAATACCATATTTTAATCCAAGGGCTTAGCCATGGAAACTGATTGATCAAATTCTCTGTGCATGGATACCAGTAGAACTGTTGAAACAAATCTACTGCTATTCCAGGGGCCAATAGACCAGCCCAGGGAGACATGCAGAAGGTTGTGGGATGGTTTAGCAGCAGGACTCATTTTGGCAGGGCACAAAACTACACACCCAATATAAGCCCCCCCTCCACCCCCTGGGCCTTCCCAAATCATGTCCCAAAACAACCCTCCAAGTGCAAAGACTTATTTCAGGCCACAAGCAGCCATGGGGCTGGGTAGTCAAGGTAAGAAAGGTGTGCTAGTCTATGTGCACATAAAAGGTACATATGCAGAACAGATGCGGACAATCTGAATGGATTTAATAAAGGAGAAGGGAAGAAGATAATGTAGGCTTCAAACCAGCACATTTTAAAATAAAAAGTTTAAAAAATACTCTAGAAACTGCGAGCATGCATGTAACTGCTAGTCATAGCAATCCTGAGACTGCTGTTGCCTTGGCAACTGGGGCCCAGTAACTTTCCATTGTCTGGAACACTAGTCCAAATCCACTTTGGGATGTGTAAGAAACTGCTTTGAAGTTTAATGAAAGTGAGCTGGTGTAATTTTGTATTAAGTCATAATCATATGCCTATTTTTATTGTCATTATTAATTCACAATCTAGCAGACATTCATGAGGGATCTGGTACTCCAACAAGACGCAGAGATATTGATGCAGAATGTATGCTGCCTGTTCCTAGCACAGCTGCCTTCTGTAGCAGATGGTTAGTCAGTCTATCTATGACCAAAATGGCCCCAGACAACGGCTGAATATATCACTAATAAGTCATATTCTAGAATATAACCCCTCCAGAATTATCACTTGTTGGATAGACAGAGTGGGAGTTGATTCTGTCTGTGCATGTTTTAATGATGCACCTTTCTGGGCATTTCACCAGAGCAAAATACCCAGAAACACACAATCAGTACCACCACGCATGCACACACATTTTTTTTTCTTCTAGCACACAAGCGCAATGCTCACAGCAGCAATGGTGGCTCTGGCTGCAAGGTAAGTTAAAGTGCTATTTTGAGAAATCTTGCTATCAGTGTTGGGTTTTCCTGCAATAGGCTTATAGCAAGATTTAGGGAGGATATAGCAGGCCTGTGCTGGGATTACCACAGGTACATGTGGCAATCCCACCACTGTACTGACATAATTGTGCTATATATCCCCAAGATGTTGTATCTCCAGTTCTTTTGGAATTGCACCACTGGCATCAATAGCTGTTAGCACAACCATTGCTTTCCTTTGCTGTGGAAACCCAACTTCAATTTGCAAACCTTTATACCTGGTGAAATTCCCTAGCTGTTTTCCCGCAACTTTACTGTCACCAGGTACAGCCACACCAGGAATCGGCAAATGGCTTTGTTCCACCACAGATGCTGAAAGATGCGCAAGACACTTGTAAGTTTATTATCATTATCACCACAGAGTCCAATAGATGTTTATTGGCACAGAACGCTGATAGTCAACTCTACCAGTGCTCAAGGTATTAAGATTTCCCTCCACTTCTTTTAGGGCACGTCCCCATAGAAGCCGGTTGCTTCGCTTGTGACACGTGTCATATAAATCCACATTGTAACTCACAATAAAGCATCCCCATGTGGTTTGGGGCAACACGGATTCAAACTGTACCTGCCTGTCCCCATGCAAGCCGCAGTATGAACCCACATCTTTTTCTCCCCACCCACCCTTTTCCCTGATAGGAAGCCGGGTTGACATCACCATAACCCGTCCCACCCGCTGCAGCGATGACAGGCAAACACCTCAGTTGCACCTCCACGAACACAAAGATCATTCCTTTCCTTGGCCGCCACAGTTAAAAGCATAACCAAAAGTTAGTTAAAAGCATAACTAAAAGCAGATCATTCCTTTCCTTGGCCACCACAGGTTAGCAGAGGTGCGCTCATCTGTATGACAGTGGGCATGACAGCGGGCACCTCCACTCACAACCGGCTCAAAATTTTCTCCCAATTCAGGTCCCAGACTTGCTATCAGGGAAGGGGGGTGTAATAACTGTAGCCGTTTATTTAAAGAAATCCCCAAGCGGCTGATCGCAGTGCGCACAGCAGGAACAGGGAGCAGAGGCAAAACCCTGCCCGCTAATACTGCAGCTGTCAAGCTCCACCCCAATAACCTGGGAGCATCCTCATGACCCTAGGACAATACATGCTAGCCCCTTATTTCAGATGTAGTACACTTGTTAAGTAGGTTTTTTTAAACACGTATTGTCTCGCATGTAGCCCGTATTAGGGTTTTGCATGGTGACGCATGACCCCAGGGCAATATGTGCTAGCCCCTTATTTTGGATGTAGTGCACTTTTAAGTGGGTTTTTTAAAACACATATTGTCTTGCACATAGCCCGTATTAGGGCTTTGCATGGAGACACTCCCAAGGCGACCTCGGAATAATTTCAGAATATTTTCGGCATGGGGACAAGCCCTTAGAACTGCATTTAAGGCATGGACAATTATTGGCACCACTGTCATTTTCCTTCCCATTATGATGATGGTGATGGTGATGATGATGTAAAAACAGCAGTCAGAACAGCAAACAAGATCACTATGCTGGATTTTGTATTATATCACAAGTCAGGCACTTCCCAAGCACCTGCATGATGTATCTGCAAATTATGCGATCAGACCCCAGTAAAGTGGCTTTTTGTAGTTGGCAGATGGATATTTTGTCAATGCCAATGGTTTTTAGATGCCCACTGAGATGTTTTGGCACCGCGCCCAGTGTGCCAAGGATGACTGGGACCACTTCCACTGGTTTTCACCAGAGTCGCTGAAGTTCCGTTCTCAGGTCTTCAATTTATTATTATTATTATTATTATTATTATTATTATTATTATTAT
>MTQE01002217.1:1339812-1365221 GCA_014337955.1 Aspidoscelis marmoratus | reverse complement strand
GATATATACAACCTGACATTGTAGCTGCCAGTTCTTTTGCTGGTGTTAGCCTTCATTTCGCATTGAATTTTGCTTTTCTTCCTCATATTAATTATACTAATACTATTATTGTTACCACTACTATCTGCAGGATTAATGCTACAAAACTGTTTGCAACACAAGTTTTCCAACCATTGTGATGCTGCAAACCAACTTATTGGAGAAAACTAAACTTAACATCACAACTTCCCTTAAGTGGCAGGAAGAGCAAGGTAAATAGTAATTACCTGCCCTTTCATGACAACCAGGATGGGCTGCCAGATACCACACTTATCTCTCAGATAACACTGTGGCTTTGTCCTTATGAGAGTAACTGTAGATTATAGGACTTCAGGGGCCCTGGGCTTTCTGAAGGGGTCCAAAGACCACTCTGTAGACAACTAGTGTTTGGTTCTAATACAGAGATCCCTTTCATAGGGCCGTCCTCTCATGACACAGCTTTGGTTATGCGTGAGAAGCAAAATTGGTCTTCTTCAATGCATGCAGAACCATATCAAGAGTACAGAATGCCCCGTGACATTGCAAAGTGATTGTAGAGGGAAGGATAGTCATAATATTTTTCCTCACTGTGATTTGCATACTGTAACAGTTTATGAAAAAAGATGTACTGCAATATGCAAAGGATGACTGTAAAAGCTCTCAGCCAATTTATTTATTTATTTATTTATTATATTTCTATAATATAATAAATACCCGAAGGTCCCCATACCCGAAGGTCTCCATACCCGAAGGTCTCTGGGCAGGTAACAACAGAGTAAAATAGAATATACATTAAAAGACGTTAAAAATTCAACAAATATAAAACAATATGCAATATGTTTAAAATGATAGTGTCTGTACTGGGGTGGGGGGGAACTTAAGCAGCTCAGCCAAAGGCCAGGGCAAAGAGGTGCGTCTTCACTGCCTTCCTAAATATATATAAGGAAGGGGCCTGACGCCCCTGGAGGGGGAGGCTATTCCATAGTCTGGGGGCCATCACAGAAAAGGCTCTCTCCCGGGTGCCCACCAACCTCACTGTTGAAGGTGGTGGGACAACCAGGAGGGCCTCACCACTCGATCTTAAGACACGGGCAGGTCGATATGGGAGAAGGCATTCCTTTAGTTATTTGGGGCCCAAGTTATTTAGGGCCTTATAAGTCAGAGTTAACACCTTGAATTGGGCTCGGTAGTAAATTGGCAGCCAATGCAACCCTTTTAAAACCAGCGTGATGTGCTTCTTTGTGAAGCCCCCTCCTTGATATCAGTTTAGGCTTGGATTGTGCAATGCATGTAGCCACCATTCTACCAATTTGAAAGGAAGTCCAGGTGGTGAAAAACAGTGGAGAGATGGGAAATCACCTTAAGGTATGACATACATGTTTCCCCAGAGTAGCTTTCAATTTTGCATGTGGTGCCGGACGTCATACCGCCCAGAGCCAGTATTTTAACATTGCATAATATTCCAAAAAGAGCTCCAGTGTAGGAAATGAATTAGCCCTGCGGGGTAAACACCACCTTGCCCTGGAAGGTAAATCTTACCTTCATAAGGAAGAGTTTGAGGAAATCTCTTGTTGCCTAAAGATGCATGATTTCAGAGGGAAAAGATAATTTCCTATGTCACGTTGACTGAGCCCTGTTGTAAAGTGCCAGCCCAACTGAATAGTCTCTCCATTGTAGCCCATCAGTTCTGCAAGGTATAACTACCCCCTGGAATCTAGCTTCCAACAGGAAGCAACCTGATGCGTCTCCTCTTCAAAATGAAGATGGCTTCTTCTCAGGCACTTAGGGGAGGCACCACAGCTGCCTCTGAAAATAACACCTTTTTATCTCCATTTGTGTGCATGGCAGCCTTAACCACTGTTTGTGGCACCTCAACTGAGGACAGGAAATCGCATCTCCTGAAAATAGCGCCTCCATCGGCAGTCATGTGCAATAATGAGACACAAGGCTCACCACAAGGCTCTTACTGCCGCTACAAACAGATATGTGACAGAAGACACATTGCTGGACATCTCTGTAGGTAAGCAGAGGCACATTCTGGGTTAGACTTGGTCAGAGAAGTCTAGGACAGGTACTGTCCATACCAAGCTGGGAAACTACCTGTGGGATCCAGTTTGGCCAGGCTAAAGCCCCTCCGTTCTCGAACTGAGAGTTTAAGAAAAGCCTGATCTTTTTCTGCCTTTAAGCAGTTGGAACTAAGGGGCTAGCAGGCTGTGAGAGTCGAATGAGCAGTAGGCTTTTGGCCCATCTGCTGTCTATTGCAGACACAGCTTGGGTTCAGGATGTTGACCCTGGAAACTGCTTATCCCCTTGATGTAGAACTGTGCAGAGGGATCTTGTGGGGGGATTCCTGGTAGGGAGTTCTGTGGCCATAATACCCTATGGCCTCCCAAGTGACTGGTACTAGTTCTAACCAGTTTGGGGTAGTTTTCCCTAGTCCGACTGGAACACTTTTGACTGGTGGTCCTTTGTTTGGTCTACTGCTAAAAGAGAGTGAAGATTGGGAAGATTTTTTTCCTACTGCTGATAAAACCTTTTTTTTCTAGCCTCTTTGTTCTTTCATTTATTCATTCATTCAGTTTATTTGTATACTGCCTTTCTAATAAATTACACAAGGCGGTTTACAGCAACCATGAAGAATACAGTGCAAAATAATATACCATACATTAAATAATCATAAAATTTCCTTTCCTTTGTACCTGACAATTTCTCCTTCTTGCTCCTGGATAGACTGAGACTTGGCTTTAGCTTTTCACTGGCCATTTTTGTACTTGTGGCAGTTGGGAGCCTTCCAGCTGGATTGGCTCCTACAGGAACTATTCTGAGCTAGACTGGATCCACTTTCCTCGAAAAAGGGCGTCCACGCTTGGACATACCTTAACAAGTTAAGAGGCTTTTTTTTTACAACTACTGTATTATGAAAGATCTGGAGCATCATCTCTTTTGTGTCATGCTTTTAGCTTTGATAAAAGACCTGCTGGTATCTGTTTAGTCCTTCTCCTCCCACACCCCCAGATGCCTTCAGCCCACATGTTTCTAGTTGGGTGATGAGGTACGTTGCCAATGTCAACAATGGGTGTGACAGTATGGTCAAAAGAGCCACTTGCTGCTGCTGCTGCTGCTGTGGCTTGCTTCACGAAGGGCTAAAAAGAAAGTAGCCCACTTCCAGAGCCATTTTGTGAGGGATTCGAAGCCCAAATGGCGGTTTGTGAGGAAGATTATGGGAGTTTGGAACAATACAATGTGTGAAATAAAACCATTAGTAGAATGTGCACAGCTAAGCATAAAAGGCTGGGAGCCTGGATAACGCTATGGTATCAGAGTTGTGAAGTTAAAATGGAGAGCTGCAAAACAGAGGATTATGGGGAACATGACACTACAATATAGATAGTCATATGCACATTTAAGCCAAATGAAGGTGTGAAGCAGAAACAGGAAGCAATTCGATAAAGGGTGAGCACATGCTGGGATTTGGCCTTAAGTTTCTTTGAACTGCTTCTCTGGATGCCTCATTAAGGGACAAACTTTGGGTGAACTTAATATTTCACAGAATTAATTGACATAATAGCTTATTTGCATCCTTGGGTGTGATTGGTTAATCATATATGAATATGTATACCTAAACCCTGTACATCTGTCTTCGTTCACATTTCATCTTTCCTATATAAGCTTGTTTTGAGAATCAGAAGGTGCAGCTCCATTGTTTTTTATTATGGCATATGCATCCTAGTGCACCAGTAAAAATTAAAGCTGCAGCTCTGCCTTGAATTTCTTTTGGTCCAGTTAATCCCCTCCCCTCAATGATTTCCTGGCCATCCCTTAATGGGACCTGGTAGAAATATTGAAGGAGTTGACATTTTGTTCCCTGCGTTGGGGAAACACATCTCCTACCTTCAGGGCCAGACCACACACAGGCAGCACTCAGGCACCACTTTTAGGCCCTTTTAGGCTGGCCAGAAAAGAATGTCCTAACTTGTTAAAGCAGATTCTGAAGAGATCAGTGACGGCTCATGTTTCCTTTTTCCATCTTCAAGAAAATCAATAATGTGATAAGCTGTACTTGTACAGTTGCTGTCATCTTGAGCCAAAGATGAAGGATGAACTTAACACTGAATCTGAGAACACTCTGGTAGCTCATTTAACCTCTGCTGAAGCTGCGGAACATGAAAAAAAATTGTGTCATTGATGAGAAAACTTACCAAGATGAACTACACCGTTGCCTATGAATACGGCATCATTTTCTTTACCTCACGATGTGTTTTTGTATCTTGCGACACAGCTTGTAGGATTTTGGGTCCATGTGCCTAGATAGCTCTGCATTGGAGAGTAACAGGCAGGAAGAAAAGCACTAAGCTTTCTCCTTTTTTGCTTCCTCAACATGCTAGTTCCCCATTTGGATCAAAACATCACGTGAACATAGGCAACATCAAAATTGAAACTATGGATACACAGCTTCGGTAGCAAGTGATGCCCAAGTTTGTTTTCATTCATTAGAAAGAATCCTATGCAGGGGGTTGTCATGCCGTGTATATCACAGATTAATGAGTGCCGCCTTAGCCTTGCCTACAGTTGGGTCTTCTCAGTGGTGGCACCTATCCTTTAGAATTATATATTCAAGCTACCTAAAGAGCACTTATTGAAGCCATAGCCCATTTACAGCAAGGGGGTCTGCATTCAGGCCAGAATCTCATTTCACGCAGTAGAGAGCATGGAGTTGGGACCCACACTGTCATCATGATTCACACACACACACACACACACACACACACACACACACACACACACACACACACACACACACACACACACCCCTTAGGTTTGCTAATACAAAATCTTAACCAATTTCTTTTAACAAGAAAAGCTGCTTTTGCTGCACGACTTAATCCTCTCAACGGTTAATGGTTCATACTTTGGGCAAGAGCAGCTGCAGGACTGGCGTGATCATGTGGGTGCTCAAATTGAATAGTAGATTGGATTAATGCAACATGTTTAGGTGACTTCAGAAACCTGAGGTTTTTTTACCCTTTTCTCACTGTAGCAGTCCATTTTGCCACCTGTCTGTAAGGTAGATTTTGGGTACAAGACTTGGGGCTCTTTTCCATGCTCTTTTCTATTCAATGCCATTTGCTTCTGAGGGATCCATTATATCTCTGGTCTTACTTTGAGATTATCAGAATCTAGTGAATCCCAAAGCCATTCTGTCTCTGGCTTTCACTGAGCCCACTACGCCCTCCCTGCAACAAGAGCTTAATTTCATCATAAACTTATATTTATATCTAAGGTCTCAGGGTGGAGTAGAATAAAATCATTACTTTAAGAACTTAGCTAAAATAATAACCATGGCTGCATGGGAAGGGCTGTTCCCTCAGCCAAAGGCCTCTGCTAAGAGGTGTGACTTCACAAGTCATCTGAACACATACAACACCTTCTATGTAGCATGCTTCCTACTTCAGCAGTGGTATCAAAACCTCATACTGCAGGTATGTTCTTTGGCTGGTCATTTGGTCATTTGAGTGCATTTGTTGCCTTTGGGGAGGTTTTCCCACTCAGAGAGTTTCAGTCCAGAGTTTTTGACAACTCCAATCAGTCCACCTTTGTGAAGGTTGCAACTCATGCGAACTGCACTTTCACCTACTTGAATTTATCCAACCCCCATTTAGATGCAGTCTCCAACACAAAATGAGAATAATATTGGTTTGTTTTCCTCATAAATTGATAGAAAAATGGCATAATGAATCTATGTATGCATACTTACCCACGTTGTACTAAATATCCAATTGTGTATTTTGGAAGATGTATAAAAGTGATTAATTAATATGCATCTCCATGTAGCACACCAAATAGGTTCCCTTTTATTAGTTCTCTGTGTTCTTTCAAAAAAAGTATCCTCTGCACCCTTTACTTGGAAGTAGGTGCGTCAGGCTTCTTCTCTGTATATGTTCAGGAAGGCAGTAAAGATGCACTTCTTTGCCCTGGCCTTGGGCAAAATATGGTTACATTTCCCCCCCACACACACACACACACTTTTAGGTAGTACTGTTTATATTTGGCTTGTTTTAACATCCTGGATTTTAAATGTTGTCGCAGATATTACTGTTTTAATATATATTGTTTTGTTTTAATGTGCTGAATTTTAAGTGTTGTTACCCACCCTGAGACCTTCGGGTATAGGGCGGGATAGAAATACAAATAATAAATAAATATAAATACTCTGCTTCAAGCTCAGCCAAGAAAAGGAGATCATTAGAAACTACTGGGAATGGCCAAGGAGAGGAAATTGCCACTCACTTACCTGTATATGCTTAGGACATGGGACCCTCAGCATGGGCAAAAGGAGGAAGCCACGCGTACTTGGGAAGGTTTTCACACTTCAAACTCTTTTTCAACTCTACTCAGTAGTTACATTGGGCCTGTTTGCACTTACCTCAATGGAATGGTATAATGGCCCTTGAGGTTAAGATAAGGCACAGGGGGAGGTAGCTGCACTTCAAGTGCTAGTGCCCTGCCCAACCAGACTCCCAGCACTTGAACTGTTGATAGCTCAGCCTCGTCCGTGGCAATATTGGCCCATGGCACATGATTGTGCAGCTGCAGTCACCCTGCCCTGCCTGCTCGCAGCTTTCACACCTGGAAGGAGCTCACCAGCTGCTCCCAGTCAAACTGTGGACATGTTTTTACTTGTCCACAGCCAATGGCAACTGGGACAGCTGAAGGAAGCTCCCACTTTCTCCAGGACAGTGGTAGCAGTGTGGCATGTGGACAGGCCTCTCCTGAAGCAGATGGAACCAGTCCAAAGCAGCCCCACCCTTCTATTGTAATGAGTGCTGTTTCTTTGGAAGTTGAATTCTGATTATTTTACAAGTGTTAATCAACGTTTGGGCATGCCGACCAAGTCTTTTGTTTGTTTACTGTGCCGAAGTGTTTGTTTGGCAGGTTCAACTCCTTAGAGAATATGAAGTGTTTCAGGAAAACTAAATATTCTTGTTTATTTGAAAAAAATAAATAAACCTCCAATAGAAATTAAGCTATTGTATCTAGCATAAAGCAGATAAAAGGTCTGACGAATTAAATGCCAATTCTATTCATGGTGAGATTACATGGTTGTTGAGTTTAAAAGGGTGAGGAGTTGGAGGCAAACCCTGCTGTGAGGCATAAGATGACAGATATGAGCCAATTTAGCCCCAGGATATTAGGGTGATATTGCATGGTATCACTGTTAAGAGAAAATCAACCCCTCACCCAGATCTTCCTGGAACAATATGATTTGCCTTGCCTGGATACTCAATTTTCAGCCTGCGCCTTGAAGAAATCCCATCCCAAATTGGTTCCCACAAAGGCACTATTCAGGTGGCAAAGCATCTTCTTGGGAGGTATGAAACCCAAAGTTCAACTCCTTCACTAGTCATGAACTCACAAGATGGCTGCACATTAAGTGGCACTACTAAATAGCTCTGTGAGCCCTCTAAAAGCTTATCCATTTCAGTTCTTGCTGGCTAACCAAGATCATTGGACAGAAGTGCTTTAATCTCAGGTAGAGATGTGTAAGAAAATTCATAACGTTTGAAATTCAACTGAATTTGTACATTCCAAATTCTAATCAAATGTTATGATATACATATGCTAACATTCAAACAAATACAAATGTTTCTGGACATCCGTACAATAGTTCAGACATTTGTTAAGATGGGGAAACATAGCAGATACGTATCTATTCGTATCAGATACGTATCTGTTTATATCAGATACATATTGAATGTTCATATGAATACGTACAAATAGATTCATATTGTATAGAATTTTACCACATTCAAATGTGATGTATTCGTACAAAAATAGATTTTAAAACATTCATTTTGTTTTGACTCAAATGCCAAAAAATATCCGTGTACATCCCTAATCCCAGGATTTTTAAATGGGATCCAGTCAACATCCTCCAAGATCTCTTTGGAATTTCTTCAGAGCCGGTACACAGGTTATTTCCACATGAAGATGAGCAGCAAAATTTAGTATCATTTGAGCTCTGAATTCACTGGGCAGATCGATGCAAGTTGTTAAGAGACCACATTATACTCTGTGAAGGGTTACCATATGCAAAAGAGGGCATATTTTCTGCTCCCGCATAGAAAGGGCATTTTAGCACACCTCAGTTGCCATGCAGACATCTTTTCACACAGCTGTTAAATGAGGTGATGACCTCTCCTTTTTTCCACATCGTAACCTTAGCCTTGAGGATTATGGAGAAGCATGACTTCCCTTGAGGAGTTGGCAAGGATTTTTGAAATAAAACACACCAAACATTGAACAATATTGTACACTCATTTATTTGCTTGTTTGCCAATGTAAGTTGGGCCTGTGAAGGAGAAGTGGGCTGGACTGGGTCAAACCAGCCATGCAACTATCTGGAGAAAGACTTGATCAGGCATGCTGATAGGGAGAAGGAAGACTGAGACAACATCTCCCCCATGTGGCTCCTGCAGTCAGTGAACTTTGGATTACTGAAGCGGCAGGGACATCTCTCTCTCTCTACCTGCCAGCCATGGTTCCCATGTATCTAGGCTGGGCATGACAAGGGCTGGAGCCATTTGCTTGCTTCCTGGATGGCCTCTGCCCTCTACTCTGGCTGTCATGGGTGCCTGTGGGCATGTCAAGTGAATGGTTGCACTCACCACCTACAGGAGCTGTGGCTGACTGAGAAAAAAATGATGACTGGAATGAAGGAAGCACCACCACCAATGCCAGAACAGGATCAAGACAAGGCAGACTCAAGGCCTGTTCACCCTTACTGGCCTGCTATGGTACTACAATACCAGGCTGGTAATGATCCAGCACGGTGGTGGCCATTCATACCATACCCCATAGCTAGTGAACAGCACTTCTAAGTGCAGATGGACAGCTGGGGCTGTCCAGATTGCCAAGGCAACATCTGAACCAGCATCTAATGTGTGGATGGACATTGCCATAGCAATCCAGCAACTGCATGCAACCACATAGCCACAGCCAAGCAGCCACACCCATTCGCTATGCCATACTCAGAAGAGGGTTTGGAAGCTGCTGTCCAGGAGTTATCTAGTCGTCCTTTTTAGCAACCCACAGCTACATGGCTCTCGGGAGGGCTGTGGCAGCTTCAGGTGAGTTGCCGCAGCTCCCAGGTACAGATGGAGTGATCCAGCAAGCGGCCTGGTTGCTCCATCCCCCAGAGTGGAGCCTATATTTCAGCCTATATTGCTTATTCTGCCATGCCTGACTCAGGTTTTTTTGGCAGGCTAGGCAGCTGGCCAGCTGACCTGGCTCAATTCTCCCAGACAAGCTGCAGATCTTACCTGCACATGAATGTAGGGAGGCTGCAGGCACTCACATGGCCATGTAACCACTACCACCATGAACAACGTACGTGTAACTATTATATATGACCAGTTTGGCAAACACCACCCTGGCTTCAGCAGGCCTTTGAAACAGCTTCAAAAGGGTGGTGATGTACACAATTTCAAAAAAGGTGGTGATGTACACTTAAAACAAAAAGGTCCCATCCCAAAGCCCTGCAAAATGCCTCATTTCTTAAGGTTCAGATTTATTAAATCCAACCACGAGATGCTTGAGCACTGCAGAATGTTTATTTAATAGTAACAACAAAGTATGATTTTTCACCATTGGTGGATATGCTATTATAAACTTCTAGCAACAAACTGAATTGGTAGGCATTCATGACATTAAAAAAAAATCCATACATTCCTGAGCATGGGACATCTTACAACAGAGCTACAACAAAATATGCCTGTTTTATCATTTCCAGTGTTCATAAATATTAAATTTTAAGCTGTCAGATCTTAGAGAGTTAAGTCTAGGTATGAAGGAGAAGTGGGGAAGAGAGAGGAAGGAAGGAAAGACACAGTTCACCATTATAGTCCAAATTAAACCAATAAAAGAGTGACTCCTACCTGTACATCAGTTGACTACATAGTTCACTGTATAAATTTCACAGATGCCCAAAATTATAAGATTAATACAAAATGTCTAAAGTGTGGATGACAGAGAAATTTGGTGCTGGTCAATTTTGAGTGGCTTCTATAAAAACTATGATTTTAATTGTTATTTTCCATGTTTGTTAAACTGTTTCAAGCTTGTATTTTAATAGGAAGTGGTGTACAAATATTTTAAACAAATGCATGAATCAATCATAGTTTTGAGCCCTGATTTGACTCCTCTTACCACATTTTGATCTGCTGCATTCTGGAAGCACTAAAGTCCTGCAGAGGTGTGCTGTGGAATGTGGTAATGCAATTTAGCATCTGCTTTGGTGGTAGTTCAAACATGGAGTGCGTTAGCAATATAAGCTAAAAGCTCAATGAACAGAGGGCCAACCCGATTGTGTTAAGTGCAGAGAGGCTCTCCAAAGTGGCAGGTGCACACCTGGTTCCCCTTTCCGAACAACAAAAGCAGCAGCGTTATCCATGTCTCAAGTTCTCACACTTGCCTGTATGACTCTTCTGACATCACTACATCACTGGTCAGCAAAGAAATGCAGATTACAGCATTACAGATTCAGGTCAATTCTAGTGGAAGGCACAGGCAGTGGAAATAAATGCTCCGTTATCAGCATCAACTGCCTGCTTACTGTAACATTTTGGCACTCTCCTTTAGACTTATAGTGAACTGAAGTTCTCCATTAACAAACCTTATAAAGATGGCCAGAACTGTTAGGTGCTCTATTTCACAAACTCTGGGACAACAAAGAAAAGGGTAAGGGCAAATGAGCATGATGAAAATTGAACAGAGAATGCAGCTGCTCTCCACCATACTCTCTCCACCTTTACTTGCTGGTTCGCAGCTGGGCCACACAGTACTTGCTGCTGTCATGGATGGTGTATCCCAACCTGGTCAGAGGTGGACCTCATAAGACTCAGAGGCTGGGCCATAGAGCATGTCCATGGCCTAAATTTCTGGAGTATAGACCAGCAAAGGACTGGGGGAGGCATCCAAAGCCCATCCATGCCAACTTCACCAGGAGGAATGTTCCCAGAGTACTTCTCTGATGAGTAAAGGTAAATTATGCCTCTCAGCAGGTGGAACAGGAAGCCAGCATATATGGGATGCTGGCATTCAACTGTCACACCCCCTTGCTAAGTTATGGTTGGTTAGACTCATGTGGACACAGCCTCAGATGTTCTCTTGAGCAGTATATCAGGGTGTGATGGCAGTAATACTTTCAACAAATCCTACAATACGTGAAACTTAAATCAGGTGTGAATGACCAGATTGCATTTCTGATTAGGAAGGAAAAGCAGTGAGACCGTGATGGCCTAAATGTGCCTCTCTGGATCCTATTTTCACTCTACTCTTCCTGGGAGAACCCTCAAAGCCCCCCAACTCTGGCACAGAGGAACATCAAAAGGATCCTAACTAGTGTTTACCTTTCGGGAATTCATGGCCTGAAAGTGCTTCTCTAGGCCTACTTTCCAGAAGATTCAGATATGTCAGAAAGACTGATTTTTTGTGTGAAGTTTCATCCAGATATCACTTATTCCAGATTATCCAAATAAAGTAAGGATAATATGGAATAAAATGTCTGGATGTGCTTTATTTCAGATGACCCAAATAATGTGGAATAAGTAAGTGATGTCTAGATGAAGCTTGAGTAACTAAGTTGCTGATATGTCAGACACTGGCCACACTGATTCCTCTTTAATTGTTGTGCAAAATCAGTAGATTTACTTCCAGAAAAATACTGAAATCAAGCAGCAGTCAGTGCAGTGGTGGTGCTTTCTTCCATATTGACCTGCCCATGCCTTGAGATCTGTGGGGCAGACCCTCCTAGCTGTACTACCACCCTTGATAGCAAAAGGGGCAGGCACCTGGGATAGGGCCTTCTCAGTGACAGCTCCCAGCTTATGGATCAGTCTCCCCTCTTGAAATGTGTCAGGTACCTTCACTTTACATGTTCAGGAAAACCATGAAGACACATATATTCACCCTGGCCTTTGGCTAAGGAAACAGCTTCACCCCACTTCCAGGCACTATTATTGTTTTAGTATGTTAATTTTACATTTAGTTTTGGACGTTGTAACCCACCCTGAGGCCTTCAGGTATAGGGCAGGATACAAATGCAAATAAATAATAATGTGGCAGTGGGCAAGTAGAGTTTCTGACCAACCCATTTAGGCATCTTACAGCATCCTGTGGTGACTCAGAGGGAACATTGCAGGAGGAAAGGAGGCGGCCCTGTCTAAGGCAGGAGAAAGCTCTTGGTGGAAGATGAGAGAAGCCTTTGGAATGTGAGGAAGGAGAGGTAGCTTGCCCGAGGGAAGCCCTGATCGGCTGATCAGGGAGCTCAAGCAGCATAATGGGACTTTTAAAAGGACAGGGCGAGAGAGCTTAAATGTTCCTAAACTGACATCTGTTGTGATGATCGGGGTGGTTGGGAACTGGGTCCCGGGAAGGCTAATTCGGAGAGAGTAGGAGGGATGCTGAATACTAGTCTAGGGTATGAGACAGGGGATGCTGTTCCTAAGCCTGTTGAATTGTTCTTATGTGTCTTATTTTAGTTGTTAAAGTGTAAGAAATAAACAAAGTTGCTAATGTTCCTGCAAGAGCTCAGTGTGAGTGAAGTCTGTCAGTTAGCGAAAGTGGGAGAGTCTTGAGGAAGGGATTAATTGTGTTGTTGCAGCTGAAAACTGAAAGTGCAAAGCGCTAAATGACTTGGGTAGCAAAAGGGCTCAGCCCATCCGCCCGTTCAGAAGCTTGAGTCAAAGCAGAGAGAGATTGAGTGTTTTTTTTAAAGCTGGGTGAGGCAAGAGGCAAGCCCCTAGCCATGGTCCCACACCAATCACTTACTACTCCCCAATGCACTTTTGCTAAGGATACCAATACACAGAAATGACTGGACAAGTCTTTTTTAGAAGCCTAACCCAACCTCAAAGAGAAAATGCCAGCCCTTATGGAAGATAAGAAAAAATAAATGGATTTTAACTTTGCATAGATAAAGCTTACTGGCTCAGTTCACATCCTACTGAAACTGTCACCAAAGAGTACAGCAGAAACTATTGTATTTTGCAACATGAAAAATGCATTTTGTCATATAACGTGTACAGATATTTTGGCAAACAATATTTCAAAAAAAAAAAAATAGAAAAGTAAGATGCAGGGTTACTTAAGGACATTTTCTGAAGAGTTGAGATGCCCATGAGCATTTGGTGGGCCACTGTGTGCGACAGGATGCTGGACTAGATGGGCTGTGGCCTGATCCAGCAAGGCTTCTCTTATGTTCTTATGTTCTTATGACATTTTTTCCAGAAAATAAAAAGTTAAGTGTAATATAGGGGGCCGGGGACTCTTGGGGGAGAGGGTCCATTTTTTACTTTCCTCGACCCTAAGAACCATCCACATTGCTAACAAGTTTCTCTATGTGTGCACTAATTTTATTCTTAATGATAGTTTTCATTACTTTCCATGGAACTGATGTTAAGTAGACTGGTCCATAATTTCTAGGATCACCCTGGATTCCTTTAAATGGGGTGGACCACCTATGCCTACATGTATTCTGTCCCTTTTAAAATTTTGTTACCCAATAATATTCTAAAATATTTTTTAAAAATACTAAATGTTCTTGCTTAAAAGGTTATTATGAAGAATTGAGCTGCTTTCGTTAATATTTTCATTCCTGTGTCACTGTAGTTACAGGCTTTGTTTATTATTTTTGTTGATGGTCATCTTGCCCTTAAATAAGTGCTAGAGACAGGAATTTAACAAGTCCTCTAGTAACCATAGATCATCCTAGGATGTCCCCTCTATAGTGAGGAAAGACCACATCATGGCAACAGCTAACAAGAAAATGGTAGTAGCTGCAGGCATTGTTTCTCAATCAGTGCTGAAAACTGCCGCATTTTAAACTGTTTCTACACTCCCTTCTACTATTCAAGATCAGACTGGGGCACTTTGATTAAGGATAGCTGAGACAGATGCGTCCTGGCACAACAAAGTTCTCCATATTGGGATGGCCTGTTCTGCACCAGTACCCATACTGGTTCAAAGCTCATGCTAGCTTCATAGGTGCCTCCAAATGTACATTTCTAGCATTCAGAGCTCCCAGGGGACCCATTTCAGTGGCACACCTTTGTTACGGCCAAAATGGATCCCCCATAGAATACCAGACCATGTTTGGTATACCACCCCCTAGTGCACCAGCAGACTCCCACTTCAAAGACTACTAGTAGACTGGACCAGCATACCATTTTGGGTGACCTACTTCCATCTATGCTCCTTCTTGTGCAGGGCAGGTGATGGCTTTCCTTAAACCACACTAACATGCGGAAGAGATGCCCGTCTTTAGACTTCCTGTTTTGACCAATCTTTACTGGAAAGCTTCTGTGTGTGACCAACATTCATTTAGCTAAGCTTCCTGAAAATCATGTTCTTTATTTCCTTCCACCTGGTGTCACTCTTCATATTCTCTCAGATCTTCCTCTCTGCTATGCCCTTCTGCAAGACTTCCTTCCAGTTAGCCGACTGACACAAGGAAGAAGGTCCCCGCATCCTTTCTGATTTCACTGAGTCTTATCCGTGTGCCCCTAAGCATGCTTTCTTGAAAACCAACATGTACTTTTCTTAAAAGTACATTCAATTTCACCACAAGAGGGCACATAACTCAATAAATACAGGATTGTAAGGATTTCCCACTCCTATGATAAGTAAAAACTTACCCAAAGCAAGAAAAACACAATTTTGCTATTTATTTAAAATACTTGATCTTGAAATGAACAAAGGGTGGAAACAAAACTACACGGTTTCCAATATAATTTGATGTACTTAAGGAAAGAATCTTGCAAAGCAAATCTCTCTGGCCACAAGAAGTCTCTTCAGTCTTCTGAATTATGCCAACTGGGAAAGAGTATCACCAACGCAGTCAGGACGAAGACTGAGTACTCATGTCACAAGCATTTCAGAGATGGCTGCATGTGGCCTGCATGTTCTCATCCCACCTCTAACCCACCTTTTCTAGCCTTTGAATGTTCATGAGGGAGGTATGTGATTAATTGCACCTGCAAACCCTCTCTAAACTGCTTCAGAGATGCTTTTTTTAAGGAGCTAAAGACTGGGAGGCCTGATGAGGTTACACCTTCCTTTATAGTTTAGCTATATGGTACATGAATTAACAGTCTGTCTTTCCCCCACATAGTTCCGAAGCTCCCCTGTCACAAGCCTAGTCATTTTATTTTATTTAAGTTTACATGGCGTTTGTTTCAAGCCATTTGCTTTTAGCTTCTTATCCGTCAAAGCTTTTCTGGAAGACCCAAAATTATTAGCATTCCCATTCTTTTTGGGGTTTGTGCATGTATAAGCAGGAAGCCCCTTCACAGGGGCTGACGAACTGTGGACAGAAGAGGGTTGTTTCGGTGGCCTAATGTTACCAGCACCCTGGACCATAGAGCTGCTCTCCGAAGGCCGCAGACTGACAAAATGCTGCTTGGAAGTGGAGCGCTTTTTAATTTCGTTCCTTACCTCGCAAGGTTTCCTCCCATGAGCAGGTAAACCACCTGCTGCTTCACCCCTTTTTAGCAAATCCTCATAAGGAGGTACTTGGCCGGTTCTTTCTCCACATAAATCTCTTCTGTGAGTAGAATGACTAGTGAGAAGTCTTGGGAAGCTTTCATGGAGAGTTGGTGGTTTGTTTGGCAAAGGACTGGGCAATACTTTGATTTTGCCAGGGCTTTTTAATGTCCGAAGAACACCAGGAGCGGTCTGCGGCCTAGTTTTGGCCGCCTTCCCTTTCTCGGCTTGGATCGTTTGCATCTGTAGCCATTCCAACTCCAGAAGCCGGTCGACATACTTCTCCAGAACTTCTGCTGGCTCTGGTCTGGGTTCCGATCTGCATTCCGTATTGACATAGTTTGCCAACCCTTTCAGGTCCCATGTGTTGAAAGGGGGTGGGAGGAAGTCAGGATAATAGTAATCAGGCTGCTTAAATTTTGCGTCAAAAAGGTCTTCGAAGGAAAGCGGGTCAATTTCTTCCGCTCGCAGGTTGAGTGCTGGCGGAGTGCAAGGCGAAGGAGGAATCGGAATTCGCTCAGAGTCCGAGAGATCGCTGGCACTGTCCTGATCAGAATCTTCTTTCATAATCCGTATGGATTCAAAGTCAAGAATCATTGCGTCAGCAGAGGCACCTTGATATAAAGATCCGTAAGCACCTCTTTCCTCTGGGTTCCCTCTGGAGTTTCCCCCCAAATCGCCTTCTTGTTTGCAGCAAAAACTCAGTGCATTGTCTGCTCTGCTACATTCAAGCCAAGAATAAGGGATTTTACTCGGTCCTGCATCACTCTCCTTTCTCAACAGAAGTTCTTTTTTTAACCTTGACGGTCTATGCGAGGAAGTGCAAACGTCTGTTGTTCTAGAAAAAAAAAGCGAGCTAGCTTTTTATATAGATAGAAGAAAGCTTATCTAATCAGTATAAATGCACACCGAACACAGAAGGGGAAAAACACAAAATGGAGCCACTAAAGCATAACTACTACATGAGTAGGTACAGTTGAATCATAGAAGATTTTGCAACCTTGTGGTTCCTTCTCTTTGAAAGGGGCAAGGCATAGGGGCATGCAAGAGGGTCTTTTCTGTGGTGGCCCCCAGAATCCAGGACCACTGTTTTCATCACCTGGTTAAAACATACTTTCACCCAGTCTTTTGATGTTTAAATTTTAATATGTTATATGTGTTATTCTTTCTTATTGTGACCCACCCTGAGACCTTTTGGTGAAGGGCAGAATATTTTATTCATTTATTATTTGTATTTCTATCCTGCCCTATACCTAAAGGACTCAGGGCAGGTAATAACATTTAAAATCAGACATATATTAAAACTACAGTAAAACAATAACAGTGTCTGTAAAGTGGGAAGAGACACTATATTCCCATTTAACCAAAGGCCAGGGCAAAGAGGTGCATCTTCACTGCCCTCCTAAACATATACAGTGAAGGAAGCCTGATGAACCTCGAGGGGGAGACTAATAGAAACAACTGGCTATCTCCTGCCTAAGGAAACCAAGGAGATTTCTGAAAGCAGACCTTCATAAATGTTGCCATCCAAACAGGATATTAAAGAGCCATCTTCAAAAAATAGTGCTGTTTTGGGCACTAAGTATTATGAATTCTTATCTGACAGGACATCCTTAACAAATAAGCACACAGGGACAGTAATATCCTCCTATTCGGGTCTCCTCAGAAATAAATTCCACCCCAAGTTCAACAGGGCTGGATTGTTTTATTGTTTTAATATATATTATTTTGTTTGATATGGTGGATTTTAAAGGTTGTTACCCGTCTTGAGACCTTTGGGTATAGGGTGGGATAGAAATATAAATAAAATAAACATAAATAAATAAGGTGAATCAGCAAGCAAAATAAACCTAATGACTGATACAAACACTGGAATGCTGAAGTAACGGCAACCAAAGTCCCACTAGCTTATACCAGCAAAGCCAGAAATTGAAGACCGTGAGATAATATGCAAAGTTCTGAATCCCAGCGATTCCAGGCTTTGGATCTCTATCCTCACTCTTGTTGTTGTTGGGTATCTCAGAGTCATGGCCAACTTCTGGTGGACAGCATGGGCATTTCCATGGACAACTCTATGCAGTTTACTTGGCAGGAATGCAGAAGTGACTGCCATTGCCTACTTTTGGGGAGAGGATGGGGATAGAACTAGCAACCCTCTGCTCTCCAGGCAGCTTGAACTACCACTGAGCCACAGCCATTCCCATTCTCACCATAAAATGCTTTATTTTTTCCTCTGCCCTACGCTAATGACCCTGAGCAGCAAGAAAGGGAAGATCCTCATGGACAGTCGCATGAGACATTCATGTTGTCTTCTCATCACTAAACCACCTTTTGTGGCCTAGAATGTTCATGAAAGTGGGGAGAAAAAGGTGTGTGAATGATCCCACTGCAATTTATTTCCAAGCTGGCTCCAAGCACTTGAGAACAACTATCCTTTTTAATTACATCTCCCTGTTAGTGGAACTTTCTCCCTAGAGAAGTTCGCCTGGCTTCAGACCCAACTTCCTGTATTTTCCAAAGGAAGGCCAATCTTATTTCCAGGTCTTTGGAACTCTCAGCCTGGCTGGTTTTGTGTCAGACCTACTTCCATTGGCACTTCCTCAAATGCCACCAAAAAGGGTTCGCCACAGAATACCAGACCACAGGGGTGTTCTGTCCAAATATCTCCATGAACCAGTATACTGTCCCCAGTCCATATGTAGACCACAACCCTGAGATCTACAACTATACCGGACTAATTTTGCTATTCTAGCTTAGTCCATGTTTCATCCAATGTGGACAAGGCATGACAGGGTGGGGCCTGGCCTAGTCCATACCAGTGTATGGAACACTGCCCCTTCGTCAAAAATTTTGTTTTGGAATAAGGGGTAGTTCAGAGATGGCTTATAGGAAAACTATGGTTACATCCAATAGCAAAAGAGAAAAGGAAAAATACTCTTCCAATTAACTTTCTTTAAACTACTTAGAAACAAGCATCCTAACCCTCAGTTGAGTCTAACCAGAACTCCAGAGTATTAAAAATATTCCTAATGTTTAAGTCATTCTATAAACAATGTGGCAAATGAATTTCAGTTTAGATCTAAATTTAAAAGCTGACATTGATTTATCGAACAAAAAGCATGAGAAAAAACAGGCATACGCTTCTCATATTCCTTTGGACGAATGCCACGTTTAAATCACCATTATTCCATTTGTTCTGGCTAAATTATACATTCCCATTTACAGAGCCATGTGATCTACGGAGAGATCCTGCCAGACTGAGAAATGCAAGACAGAAGAAGAAAGGGGAAGGGACAACATCTGCCAACATTTTACTATGTAACAAAACAAAAATGTCATGAAGCTTATGAATGCAAATAGCAAAATAAAAAATCCAAATGCTGCCATGATTGCCTTTTCAAATCTGACCTTCACCATTGCTTTTGCTACTGCAGTACAATGCAGATGCAGCAAAGAATGCTAATTTCCACTAAGAAGCCCTGAAACTGGGGGCATTTCTGCACTTAGCCTTATTCTGGATTATATCTCAGGTTAGGGGCCTACTGTCCACATGCTCATTCAAGCTATGGCAGCCACCAGGTGAGGCCTGCCATAGTCTGCAATAGTATGTGGACAACAGACCCCTTTCTCTAGATATATTCCAAACTAAGGCAGAAAGGACCTCTCAGGGTAGTTCACCTCATTCCACCAAAGGCGCCTTTGCCTCGCTTACCTTCAAGTGTGATCTACCTGTCCCTATGTAAATCAGAATGTTCAGCAGCTCCCACCTTGAGAAGAATTGAGTATCATCCGGATATTGATGGTACTTCACTCCACATCCCTAAGCATTACTGGGAGGCCCCTGCTTAGCATCCCCTATCTACTCCATGGAGTCAACAGGTACCCTCCAGATGGTGCTAGGCTTGGGCAGGATCCATACAGTCACACTAGACCATTCAAGCAGGATGCCAGGTGTGGGATGACTGCAAGTATCTGGTGCCTGGCCTTCTCCAGGGTATGAATCTGCCTGCTCCCAGTGGCACAATCTGTTGGCCGGGAACAGTCCTGCTGCCCTATGTAGAATGGCAGCAGCAGCCTATAAACCACTCTGGACCCTGGTGGTTTCTCCTCACTTCTAGGTTTGGCAAAACATTCTTGCGTGCGATTTCAACATAAAGTACCCCAAACTTTACTTGGGACAATTAATATGCTGGAACAGAAGCTGTCTGCAGACTTGCGGAATACATCCACAGTTAAACATTAAAGCGCAGAATACTTACTGCGCAGAGGCAACCAGCCATCCCGACTCAAAGGCAGCTCTGTAGCTTCCCCTAATGGAGCTGCGAGAGTTAAGGAGGCACATGCCATCGTGTGGGTTGAGGCAGCCAATCAGATTTGAGCTGCCCTTCCTGCTCTTGTCTTGATCTTCTCACTGTTCTGCCCTCACTGAGGAAAACTTCAGATTTTATTTACACTGCGCAGCGAGTGTCCTCTTACCAGCATTAAGTGCGCAGTTCCAATTGGATAATACGACACCGTGACGTCTCAATCGCAACTGCGTATTGTGCTGTGTAGTATAAACGTGTCTGGACACAGCCAGAAACCCACCGAGGAATAAAAGAAAAACAGCTTTTAACTCTGCTCTTTCTTCTTCTACCAGTGATCATCTATTGGAGTGATTACCACCATTTTTCTGTCTGATCCAGACTAGAACAGATGCAAGATAATCAGTGACCAAGAGTCACAGAAGTTGAATAGTAAGTAGTTGCTTGAAACCCCTTTGAGAGTTTTTTTAAAAATGGAAAGCAGCATAAAAATGTATTTTTATTGCCCAGTGTCCAACTACTGATAACTAGACAAGTCTTCCCATGTTGTACATAGAAAACTTTTCAAACCTGAGCATGCCAGCTTTCACTCATACAATTGCAAACACATGCTGAACAGAACTTTACCTGTTGGGCTGGTGACTTTCAGAACTTGCTTTTTTCCCTTTACAGTGAACAGCCTTCTGCCTGTTTTCTGGAGCCTGATGAGAAATCTATAAGATATTGATAACACGTAATTAGGACTGCAAGACTAAAGGTACACCAGGACATGTCTGCAGGTAACCTGTACCCAGGAAGAATTTGAGAGGATTTACCGTTTCAGTAGTAGTAGAAACATTTTTGCTCAGCCTGGTAGGAGAAGGTCTTCTCTGTGATGCTGATTTCTTCAGTTCCTTGGTAGTTGGATGACTTTTTCCTCCACTGGAACTAGAAACGATTATGGAAAACTTAAATGTTTTTTTTTCCCAGAAACAAAGAAAGTCACAGCATCAATTACTGAGCTTAATTACTTTTATGCATTTGCTGTTTGCAGATGCTTCTAAACACCTTAGGAACACAATAAATAACTTTCATGCTCAGTATTTCTTTATATTCATTTTTGCATATATTTTTGTTCCCAGGCCTAGCAGGACTCAAGGTATAGTTCTCCTGATGTTCTTGAACCACAATTCCCATCAGCTCAGCCAGCCTGGCCAATGGAAAAGAATGAAGGGAGCTGCAATTCAGCAACATCTGGAGAGCCATAGTTGGTCTAGACCTTTGAATAGTTAGTGATGCTCACCCTCCTGGCTAGACTCAGCTATTAGCAAGTTCAACACCCATGTCTTGGCAGGGGAATGTACACATGTCCAGTGAGAAGGCACTCAGAAAATATCTGAGAAGCGTGGCATCTATATGCTCAAGTACCTGCAGACATACAGCACTCCAAGGAGGGCACTGGAGGGCTGACAAGAACTCTCTGTGGCACCCTTTCCATCAAGCTGGCAAAAGCATTCTTAAGGTGGTCACTAGCCTCAAGTGTTCTTGACGCATGGTGGCTTACCTTACCTCCTTTTTCACACCAAAAGAGATCCATTTCCTGGGCTATTTCTGGCACTATAGACACCTTTTGTTTGAAGTTGGAGACCTGTGATATGCCAAAGATCCCTGGCTTCAAAGAGAGAGGAGGGATGAGGTGTGTGGCATGTGACCATCCCTCACCCCACTTCTGCTTTGAAGCACCAGCATGATGTAAACATAGGTTATGCCAGTGCCAAATCAGATTTGAGAACTTAAATGCATATGAAATACGTGAAGCATATCTGTCCCCATATACTGAATGACAGCTTTTATAGGTCATTAGCCATAGAAGAATCGGTGAGGCTTGCAAATGTGTTACAAATCAAACAAACTGTACAACCTTCAGAAAGGACTAGAAGAGACACAACTATGTTTGTCCCCTTTTTGAATCCTGAGAACAATAACACAGGCTTTCCAACAGACAGCGGCTTCTACAAAACAACTGGTAGCATACATGCACATAATTATGGGATAACAAAATAGGGCAGATTCTGAGAAATTACTGCCAGAGCCTGTTAGTGGCACATGGGCATGAGTCAGACCTCTAGAGGTTGGTGCTGCATCAGGAAGACCCATCTGGTAGTCAGAAATACACATGGATCTTCTTCATTTGCTTTATTTATTGCATAAAAACAGTTTTCAGGACTCCTGGGCTGCTGATAAAGAAAGAGCGGGCAAATAACTCTGGAAAAGCTGAAGACAACACACAAGCTTAAAGCAGGAATCTCAATCTGAAGTTCTATCTAACAACTCTGAATTGCATTCCACACTGAAACTGAAATGCTGGGAACTGTAGATCAGGAACATTGGGAGCACTGCAGGTTGAGACCCCTGCTTTAAAGGGATAGAGCTTAAAGGCAGAGCATTTCTGAGTAGGCATAATATAATACAAGTAGTTTCATTGAATAGTAACAATAATAGAGTAGATAGAAAGGTCAGCCAGAGAGTCAAGTTCTCATTCTTTAGTTTCCAAAATGTGCAAATACATCTGTTTTTCCTCTTAATTCCTTCCTAAGGTAAACACTTTTGTTTGTGATTTGTAATCCATTCAGAGGTCTCAGCAAGTCTTCCATATTTAATGTCCTTTATGTGACCTCACTCAAAATCTGAGCTGGGTAAAAGTGAGGGTTGAGCAATGGGCTTTAGTTAGAAAAATATTATCGATCCCTCTTGAGTCTCAGAAAAGTACATTGTTAAGACAACAAGCATGGAAGACCATGAATCCAGATCAGCGTTCTTGATCTTTCAAAGTTGTGTGCATGAGTTGGTGGGACATGAAGATCATCACTAGAAACATCCCTGACATGTGTTCACACACAGAAAAATCAGGGACTGGTATGTGCTGGATGATTAGGTAAATTACTGAGTTGTGGGTAGACCAAGTCCTACATGTGGCTGCTGCTGTGGGGTAATCCTAAATCATCTCCAAATCTTTGTTGACTCTATGGGTACCTCTACACAGGTTTTGTTTTTGTTTTTTGGCTGAGATACAGAAGTAATCTGCCACCATATACTTCTGGGGAGAGACTGGTGACTGAACCAGCAATCCTCTGCTTTCCTGGCAGTTTACTCTATCGCTGAGCTACACCCAAATATCTGTGCTAAGGGTTAAATGCACTATAAAAAGCTTGACAGCTTCCTATTGCTTGCTGAATACATGCATACATGAGTAAACTAATAAAAAATCATAGAATCATAGAATTGGAAGGGACCTCTAGGGTCATTGAGTCCAACCCCCTGCTCAATGCAGGATTTCCTACCATCCCAAACAGATGTAGGTCCAGCCTCTGCTAAAAGACATCCAACAAAGGAGAGTTCACTACTCCCATTGGCAACGTATTCCATTGACTGATCGCCCTCAGTATCAGGAAGTTTTTTCTAATATCTAATCTGTATTGATTCCCTTGAAGTTTTATCCCACTGCTTCTAGTCCTCCCATCTTATGTAAGTGAGAATACAGACAAACCCTCTGCACTATAACAGTCTTTCAGATACTTGAAGACCACTATCATGTCTCCTCTCAGTCTTCTCTTCTGTAGGCTAAACATTCTAGATCCTTCAACTGTTCCTCGTCCCCATCCAAAAAATAGGCCACTGAATGCTTTTTTTGTTCATTAACAAGATACCTGCACCATATAACACACAATGGGCAGAAATCCCATCATGAGACAGTGATCGCAGCTAATTTTAGGGGGCTTAAAAAAAAGATTTCGAAGGATAAAGCTTTCACCAGTTCCCCTAGCTAGAAGTTCAATGTTAATCGTCATGTACCTTCATGTCCACAGTTTATTACATCACAGCAAATGCTGGGGACAATTGACCTTTGGAAGTTCTTGCTTTTCTGGACTTTGCTAAGTCTCACCTAGCAGAGGCATTCTTTTTTAAAATAGAATAACTGGTCCTTTTAGTTACAACTAAAAAGTGCAAAAAGGAGAACCAACTGGACTACTGTAATGCACTCTACATGGGGCTGCCCTTGAAGAAGAAGAACAGTTGGCTTTCCTACCCCACTTTTCTCACCTATTCAAGGGGACTCAAAGCAGCTGACAAATCTTTCTATTCTTCTCCCCATAACAGAACACCCTGAGAGGTAAGTGGGGCTGTGAGAGCTCAGAAGAGAGCTGTGACTAGCCCAAGGTCACCCAGCTGGCTTCATGGGGGAGGGTGGAATCAAACCCAGTATTCCCAGATAAGAATCCGGCTCCTTAACCACTAGACCAAACTGGCTCACTGTCTTGAAGACAGTTCGAAAGTTGCAGCTAGTGCAAAATGCAGCTGCTACAGTAGAGTACTGACTGGAACAACTAGCCGGATGCACATCATGCCGGTCTTAAAAGAGCTGCATTGGCTGCCAATTCACTACCGAACACAATTCAAGGTGTTAACTCTGCCTTACAACTCTGCCTAAATGACTTGGGCCCCAAATATCTAAAGGAATGCCTTCTCCCATACCAACCTGCCTGTGCCCCGAGATCTGGAGGTGAGGCCCTCCTGGTTGTCCCACCACCCTCAGTAGTGAGGTGGTTGGGCACCTTGGAAAGGGCCTTTTCGGTAATGGCCCCCAGCTTCTAGAATAGTCTCCCCCTCAAGGTGCATTACGCCCTTTCTCTGTATACATTTAAGAAGGTGGTGAAGACGTACCTCTTTGCCCTGGCCTTTGGCTAATGTGATAATATTTTCCTCCAACCATAGATATTAGTATTTTAATATTTAGTATAAGTTTTTAAGCATGTTTAATCTCAAGTATTTTTAATTATATATTGATTGTAATTTGTTGTTTTAAAACTTGTAACCTCCCCTGAAACCTACAAGTATAGGGAGGAATAGAAATATAAATAAATAAATAAAAACACGTGATGGTTATATTTTTGTTTCTTTTGACATGTTGTCCAGGTTCGCTCTCAGTTCAGAACAGTTATGTAAACTGCTCAACACAGATGCTTCCTTCCCACCCCAGTATCTAAACTTTGAATTGAGAAGAGTCCGCATAGCAAAGGTTCATGCATTTATTTCTATATTTATATTCTACCTATTTCTGAAAACTCAAGATGGCTTGCAATGAAAGGTCAATATAAACCTAAGAATAACACAAATCCGCAAAACAAATTCCAGCAAAATTAAAACACTATGAAAATGTCATTTTTTCCTTTTCTTTTTTAAAAAGCAACTTCCGGATTCCATAGATTCAAATTTCACAATATGGATGGACTAAAACAACTTGCAGTATGACTCTATGACCACCTGACCACCCCTCACCTAATATTTTCTATGCTTTCTCTCTAAAGTAAGCTCTACTGATTTCAGCGAGCCAGTTTGGTCTAGTGGTTAGGGAGCCAGACTCTTATCTGGGAATACTGGGTTTGATTCCACACTCCTCCACGAAGTCAGCTGGGTGGCCTTGGACTAGTCACATCTCTCCTCTGAGCTCTCACAGCTAGACCCACCTCACAGGGTGTTCTGTTGTGGGGAGAAGAATAGAAAGCTTTG
>MTQE01002217.1:1298145-1339722 GCA_014337955.1 Aspidoscelis marmoratus | reverse complement strand
CTTAAATGGGTGAGAAAAGCGGGGTAGAAAAGCCAACTCTTCTTGTTGTTCTTCAATGGGGCTCAGACCCAAGGAAGCCACGATCTCAATTCCCGCTTCAAAGCAAAAACTGTAGCAAGAGGCAGATGCATATATGTTGTCCTACACTGCATATTGCTGATTCTTCTTTGTAATTAATTTGTAGTGCTGGACATAAATAACTTGAGTTGATAAGATAGTCTAAGATACAGCTGCTAAAATCAGAAACATTTGGATGGTTGCCAGGCAGGGGGTGTTTTCCCTCCTGTCAAACCTATACGAACAAATATTTGCACTGATAAAGTTTTATTTGTTCTTTTTAAGGAGGAAGAGGGAAGGAAGGAGGAGGAGGAGATGGCTTTTCTACCCGGCTTTTCTCACCCATTTAAAAAAGAGAACTAACTGGACTACTAAAATGCACTCTTCATGGGGCTGCCCTTGAAAAAGGGTAGGAGAGTTGGATCCAACAAGGGGAAGTATTTCTTCACTCAGAGGGTCATTGGCTTATGGAATGTGCTGCCAGAAGAGGTGGTGACAGCTACCAGTCTAGATGGCTTTAAGGTAGGGTTAGACAAATTTATGGATGACAGATGTATCAATGGCTACTAGAATGAATGCCTAGGTGCATCTTTCAGGCTTGGGGTGGGGGGGAGAAGCAGGGCACTTCTAAGGCCATTTGCTGGGATTCGAGAGCAGGCAAAGGTTCATCCTTGTCTCTGCTTGAGATGCCCATGAGCATTTGGTGGGCCACTGTGTGTGACAGGATGCTGGACTAGATGGGCTGTGGCCTGATCCAGCAGGGCTACTCTTATGCTCTTATGTTCATTTAAGGGGACTCAAAGCAGCTGACAAAGCTTTCTATTCTTCTTCCCACAACAGACACCCTGTGAAGCAGACGGTGCTAGCTGTGAGAGCTCAGAAGAGAGCTGTGACTAGCCCAAGGTCACCCAGCTGGCTTCCCAGAGGAGCGGAGAACCAAACCCAGCATTCCCCGATAGGAGCCCGGCTCCCTAACCACTAGACCAAACTGGCTTCGTCCACATTTTTGTTTTTAGCCCAGAACTCCTTAAGAACCTGCCCTTAAGAGACCGAAGAGATCGGGGGAGAGGAACCCTTACGTTACCATTCCTTCTGCTTCGTAGATCTCATGAGCTCGGTTCGCCTTTCGCGGGGTCCCTGTGCGCGGCAAGAAGGGGCTGATCTCCGACGCCTGGTCCCATTATCGGGGCGGCGATCCTTCTGCGTGCCGGGTCTTGGGCATCGGCTTATGCGCGATCCGGGATGCGCCGCCACGGGCGCACCTCCGCCGGCTCTTTCGCGCGTCCGAACCGGAGCAGCGAAGACGCCCAGGAAGCCTCATCCATCCCTCGCCATCTCCTCCGCTGGCTGCCGCAATAAACAAGCCCTTGCTGGCCGCTCCACGTGACGGTGTGTCCTGGACCAGCTCAGATCAGTGGCAGCGGGTCAGTATCCGTCCTCCGGCAGCATCCAACTCCTTCCCCGCGTCGCCTCCTCCTCCTCCCCGCGGCGTTGTTTACCTGTATACCTTGGCACAGCCTTCGCCTGTCCCCGCCGGGCGCCCAGAGCGCGGTGCGCGCGTGTGGTGCGCGTTCCCAAAACCCACACGGCTGGCTTGGGAGGTTGGCCATCGAAGGTTGCAAAGCATTCTGGGTCCCGGAAAGACAAGGGAAGCGAAGCGCTACTTACTTGCCAGGCCACCCTGGAAGAGAGAGGTAACCTGGCTGGGCAGCCGCGCCGCGGAGGCGAAGAGATCGAAAGTGCTCTGGACTTCGACCGTCGGGGAAATCGAGAGATGGACGGCGCAGAGCTCGTAGCAGCTTGTCTGTTCGAAGAGCTGCTGTTGTTTACAGGGGTGCTATAGCCATATATAGGCAGGGAGGGGGTTGCCTAGAACAGCTGATGGGCAAGAGAGATCAGAAGAAGAAGAGTTGGCTTTTCTACCCCGCTTTTCTCACCCGTTTAAGGGGACTCTAAGCGGCTGACAAAGCTTTTCTATTCTTCTCCCCACAACAGAACACCCTGTGAGAGCTCAGAAGAGAGCTGTGACTAGCCCAAGGTCACCCAGCTGGCTTCGTGGGGGAGGGCAGAATCGAACCCAGTATTCCCAGATGAGAGTAGTTGTATAACCATATATAGGCAGGGAGGGGTTTGCCTAGAATAGCGGATGGGCAGGAGAGGCAGATCAGAAGAAGAAGAGTTGGCTTTTCTACCATGCTTTTCTTACCCATTTAGGGTGACTCAAAGCGGCTGACAAAGCTTTCCTATTCTTCCTCCCACAACAGAACCCTCCGTGAGGTAGGTGGGGCTGTGAGGGCTGAGAGGAGAGCTGTGACTAGCCCAAGGTCACCCAGATGGCTTCATGGGGAAGGCCGAAATCAAACCCAGTATTCCCAGATGGTAGTATAACCATATATAGGCAGGGAGGGATTTGCCTGGAATAGCTGATGGGCAGGAGAGCCAGATCAGAAGGAGAAAAAGAGATGGCTTTTCTACCCTGCTTTTCTCACCCATTTAAGAGTCTGGCCCCCTAACCACTAGACCAATCTGGCTCACAGACAAGGGGAAGTGTTTCTTCACCCAGAGGATCATCGGTCAATGGAATTTGCTGCCAGGAGAGGTGGGAACAGCAACCAGCCTGTGTGGCTTTAAGACAGGGCTAGACAAATTCATGGATGACAGGGGTATCAATGGTTACAAGAATGGATGCCTGAGTACATCTTTCAGGCTGGGGGACAAGCAGGATATTTCTAAGGCCATTTGCTGGGATCTGAGAGCAGGAGTAGGTTTGCCCTTGTCTCTGCTTGAGATGCCCAAGGGCAGTTGGTGGGCCACTGAGTGAGACAGGATATTTGTGAGAAGTAGATAGTTCCCTTTTCAATATTAAGGTATTAATCACTAATTTTTCTGCTTGGTGGACTTGAGCTTCAGCGGCTCTTCAGTATTAGGCTTTACAGTCCATTTGTCCAATTTTGACAGATTTTTTAAAACTCTGGTGTAATGAGTCCAGCCTTTCTCCTTTGTTCTTATGGGAGTCTCTGTGGTGAATAATACCAGGAACAGCCCCTCCCAAACTGGACACAGCTTCCATTTCTTCCAGCTCCTGACAAGAACCGAGTCTCCTGCTTCAGTGCTGTGCACTTGGTGATCTAAGTGTCTGGGCTAACAGTCCCTTTGTCCTGAGAAATGCAAGAGACTTGGACAGTTCCTGTATATATTTTCTTCTTATACTGTCTTATCTCTATTCTAGGATACCCCATTCTTCCCATGTACGGTATACCAAACATCATTTCAAATGCTGATATGCCCACATCTTTCCTGGGACCAAGTGTGTGATATAATACTTATAGAAAATTTACTAGGGGATGATTGCTTTGATGGGGGGATGCCCAAAATTAGCATAGGGTCCTGTCAACTTCTGAATCACAGAGTGGTGGCCCAGATAATACAAATTCAGAAGAAAGCTAGAACTCCGTTGTTTTCCCAAAGGCAAACATAACGTACAGAAGCAAATTAGTGGTTAATAATTAATACTGAAAAAGGAACTATCTGCTTCTCACATACTGGACTGGATGGGCTGTGGCCTGATCCAGCAGAACTCCTCTTACGTTAGGTTTTAATCCAGACTCAGTCCACCTCAGAGTGAGAGAACACATTAGCAAAGTGACATGCTGAGTTATCAGAAAACCTACTTTGGAACTAGATAATGTGGAATGAAAATAACTAGTCACTTTCCTGATGTGTTTTTTCATTCTGAAGGGGTACTGAAGCTTAGGTTTAGATGGCCGCAAACGTAAATGAAAATATTCCTAATATGTAAAAAAAAATCCAAGAAATAAGACCCTGGAAGAAGTGCTTACAGCTATCAGAAATTCTTGTGAGCCAGGAAGGGTTTTAGTTTGGCAATTTCCTGTTGAGGAAACAGCCACTGATTCATTGTTGACAGTGCCAAGAGATAAGGCTTCCTCAACTTTGTGCATTTAGAGCCTCTGCAGATTTAATGCTTAGAGATAAGATAGTCTTCAACTTTTCAGACCACAAATGTTTGGAAAATTCAACTTTAAATCAGGTAATAAGTAACCGATATCTAGATTCATCCTTAAACAAAACCAGAGGAGGAGGTTGGAAAGTGCCACATTTAAGATATTACTTTAGTGTTCTTTCTACTGAAGCAACTTCTCTACATAACTTAATCTAAGCTGCCAAGTTTGATTTAACCGACAGCACAGAACTTTTTCACAACCCCCTTTTCGCTCTTTTTTTCATGGTCCTCCCTTCTTAAATTACTAGAAATCATTCAGGCTCTAGCCTCTGGTAGAAAATTAGGTTAAACTCACCTCATTTCCTCCTAACTCTGCTTCAAAACTTTTCTAACTTGTGTATTACTCATCTCCAAAGAACAGGTGACTAAATTAACCAACATGGGATATACAGTGTTAAAAGACTTTCATACCTCTGCAGGTTAAACAAACTTTAATTGAAGCTCTAACATCCTCACCTGGGACTTGGCTTCAGGCCCAAAGTATAATACATCTTTTAAGTGTTCCTGAAATAAGGCTAAACACCAGCCGATCTCTGTTCCCATTTGGATTACTCATTCAGCACTTCAGCAATAAGAAAAGGGGAGCAATTAAATCATTACATGCCTGTTTGCAAAATTATAATAATTATTCTCTAACTGCTGTTCAAACCTCTTGAGAAAGTTAAGGCAAAAATGTACAGATGCAGAGAGGAACAATAACATTAACTAAAAGTCCATGATGGCAGCCACAGACCTTCAAGAAACAAATTACTGCATAAATGGTACCATGCTCCCATCCAATTGACTAACACAGGGTATGATCAAATAGTGCGGTTTTGGAGCATCCCTTTATCAGGGAGTATCCCATCTCTAGATGCACTAAAAATAACTGTGTCACACCCTTGCCTCTCATTAGCCACAGTTGTCCAATTTTCCATGGACCTGATTGGTTGTCAGACATTGGCTACAGAAGCCTTATGGTCTCTCACCCCATCTGATCCAAACTCCGAGCTCCCCAAAGAGTTATTATTTTCTGACTGCAAACACAAGCAGAGTCTTTTGGACATGGTAAAGTGTGTGTGTATATACACATAATATTTGTCTCTTGGATCTCAAATTCATCTCGGGCTCATCCCTAAACATGTGTCTGAACAACACCCCCCACCCAGTAAACACAATACCCCTCTTTGCTGATTATGTAAAAATAACAAGTGTGTACCTGCACATGTGGTGGGAATGCCAAGTCATAAGCAACTTTGGGAACCTGATACAGAAGGAAATTATAGCTATATTAAAACTAGATATATGATGGTTCCTGGCACTTTAAGAATGTACCCATATTTAGAAATTGGTAGTTTAATAAGGCTCTTTGGGACAATATTATCATGGTAGCCAGACAAGTAATAGCAGCCAACTAGAAATCAGAACTCTCACCTTCACATACCCAGTAATTCTCTAATATGTGGACACTTGCAGCATCAGAATGTATTACAACTTGGCTATCCCTTCAAGAACAAACAGATGAAATGACTTTTTATGCAATATAAAATATATTTCTCCAGCATGTCCTTGTCAGAACAATACGTCATCAGATTACCACCCAGTGTGAAGACAACTAGTGGAATAGCAATTTGCACATTGTATAATGGATCCCAATGATTTACTTTTTATTCTATGCCCTACTAAAATATCAATTAGTTTATGCAGATTAAAAATAAATAATTATTTGATTGTTTTGTTTATGGGAATAATGTCTACATGTCAACAGGTTTGTGAGAGTATGGATGCTAAGTTTAGCACTATTACCATAGCTGGTTAGCCTATTGGTTTTAAGCTATAGTGTAGATGCTAATATTACTCCAAAAGCATTGAAGAGTTTAAGAACATAAGAGGAGCCCTGATTTATCAGATTACAGTCTGTCTATTCTAGCATCCTGCCTCACACTTTGCCCTACCAGTTGCTTCTGAGCATCCTCAAGCAGAAGATTAAGGCAACACGTTAACCTGCTTTCAGGTCTCTGCAAATGGCCTTTAGAGGCATCCTGCCTATCCCTACAATACAGAGGCAATACTTAGGCATCCATTCTAGAAGCTGTTAATACACCTGTCCTGCAGGAATTTATCTAATTCTTTCTTAAAGCTATGCAGGCTGGTTGCTGTCACCACCTCTTCTGGTAGTAAATTCTATAAGCTAATGACTCTGGGTGAAAACAGTATGTCCTCTTGTCAGTCCTGTCAGCTTCATACAGTAGCCCATGGTTCTATGAAAGCCCATCAGCTTCATATAGTAGCCCTCAGTTCTATGAAAGAAAAATATAATTTGTCTCTATCCACCTTTTCCATGATTTTATATACTGGTACTTCAGTTAGGTGATCTATTAATGCCTCCGAAAGCTAAGAAGGCCTAGATGTTCTGATAGCCTTTTTCTACACTTTTTTCCAGTTCAATAATTCCCTTGCCAAGGTGTGGTGACCAGAATGTACCCAATGGCCATGGTCATAGTCTAAGCTTATAGTACATCTCAGGTTACACCTACAGTGCCACTGTCTCCACCACACCGAGCTGAACCTTCTCATATGGTAAAAGATAAGCGTTGGCAGGGCAGTATCAGTGGCAGGGGCAGTGGGGGCAAAACCAGCAGTGGTTGGTGGTGGCAGTGGTGGGGAACAGTGCTGGTGATGTTAGGCCCTCTGCTGCCACACTGAAGCTTAGCTTTTACCAGACGAGGGGATCCATTCAGCATGGCACTGTCGTCGGCATGGAAGAGTGTTGGGAGTATCAGTATTAGGTGTTATCATTGGTGGAATTGAGGTGGCAGGGTCAGACCCTTCCCAGGGTGAGGTGGGCAGCTGACAGTGACCAGCTTGTATCACCCTGTTTGATCATGTTCTTCATTTGTCCAGCCACCCATTCTTCTTCAGTTTGGTTTAGTGGTTAGGGAGCCAGAATACCGTTTGATTCCACCCTCCCCTATGAAGCCATCTGGGTGACCTTGGGCTAGTCACCGCTCTCTTCTGAGTTCTCACAGCCCCACCTACCTCACAGGGTGTTGTGTTGCGGGGAGAAGAACAGAAAGCTTTGTCAACTGCTTTGAGTCCCCTTAAATGGGTGAGAAAAGCAGGGTAGAAATTCCAACTCTTCTTGCTAGAGGGAAGGAGGAAGACCTGGCGTTGTTGCCTCTGTATGCCCCACCACCTAGGTTTTGTGTAACTTCATAGTTATTATTTTGTTTATATGTAATTCTATAATGTATTTTTCATTTTGAGGTATTATGTATTCCTTAGTATTGTATTTTCCATGGTTGCTGTGAACAGCCTTGAGTAATTTATTAGAAGGGTGGCATACAAATAAATTGGACAACTGAATTACTTATTTATAGCCATTTTATTTATTTATTATTTATTTAAAGCCATTTGGAAAGGGTCCAGATATTCTGCTATATCTAAGCATGCCTACAGTTATAACCTCACTGCCTTCTCAAGCACTTTGCTAAAGAATGGAAGTGCTGTTAGAACCCCAACGGCCCCCAGCGAAGCATTAATTGTTTGCTGGATCTAGCCCAATGGGTCTGTGCTACACATTTTGATGACCCAAGACAGGGTTAAGAGAACTAGTGGTAATTCGAACTCTTGAAAACAGCTTGACCACATCATCAGTCTGCGAGAATAGAAACTGATCCCACACATGATCAGATGGCTCTCTAGGGACCTCCATATTTTCATGCACAAAGACAGCATCCAGTTCTGAGCAAATCTGAGAGATTTTGTCCACAAAGTGCCTTGCCTTTTCCTTCTCACAGATATAGCAGCTGGACAGTTATCAGAAGACGCAATAATGGCAACAAATACAATTTCTTTGCTGCTGTTATCGCCTGATAACTGTGATTGCATGCTGTGTTGAATGAATGTTATCCATCTAGGTATGCATAAATGTTACCATTATTTGTCTGAGGCTTGGATCTCAGGGTGGGTTATAAAATCAATATAAAAACACAAATAAAATTGGGCTCTTTAAAACAAGAGGCAAGTGAAGGAAATGACTCGATAGCATTATCCCTTGAGCTTCAGTGTATGAAGTGTTGAGAATACTGGTATCTAGAGCACACAATTATACAAACTATCACCTGACCTACACTAACCACTGAAAAATAATTTTAAAATCTGTTTCATCTTGAAAACATCTATATGTGTATGGAATGAGTCGGGGGGGTCCACTATCACTAGAAGTACCCATTAAGTACCCATTAATGCCATTAAGTACCATTAATGGGTACTTAATGGGTACTTCTAGTAACGGTGGAAAAACACCCTGGGTCACTCTGCAAGTTGCCTTAGCAAGAAATAAAAACAGAGGTCTTCCACTTATATCTTTTTATCTACAACAATGTATGGTTTAAGTCCAAAATGTAATAATACATTTTACTGCCCAAATAATGAAGAATTTGTACAGTATACAATTTACATATTTGTATGTATATTTGATTATATTTCTGTGTTGTTCCTCACCTTAGAAGCACAAATATTTCATGTTCATAAACATAGGCTCCTTCTGCACTGGGCCTTATTATGGACTGTATCCTAGAATAGGTCTTCATCCCTCCAGTCCAGATCCTGGGCCTCCTCATCTGCACATTAATGTGGATCAAGGAGCTCCCCACCCCCACCCCAATTAGTCCAGCTTCATTTGGACAAGTCGGAGCCATATCTGGATTGAGAAGTCCCTAATCCAGATCTGTTGCATATCCATTAAATCAGATCGACAAGTACACTAAAGGCCTTAATCCAGATCATGGAGGCATCAGATCACTGGAGGTTGTGATCCAGAACCACTCCCATTCAATAACTTTCGTCTCCGGCCAGCAAGGTGGTGGCAGCTGTGAAACCCATGCAGGCTTCACATCCTCTAGGGTACTTGGGCCAGAACAGATGACATTGATCCAACCTCTTCATGGTTCAGATCGGTAGGTCTGGTTAATCCAGAACTACTGGTTCAGATCAAAAGCTCATGTGCAGAAAGGGCCATATGATATACTAAAGAAATTCATTCACAGAGCCAATGTGGTTCTTTTAGATTTTTCAGCTGTTGGTAAGGTAAGTTTCTTACAGCTTGTTTGTTGATTACATTTTTCTTGGCTGCATCCATATTTAAAAAGGCAGATCACATTTTTTTTATGAACCACATTAAAGTGCATCTTCTGGCTTTAGTGTGAACTAGATGAGAAGAGTTGGTTTTTCTACCTGCTTTTCTCACCCGTTTAAAGTGACTCAAAGCGGCGAACAAAGTATTCTACTCTTCTCCCCACAATAGAACACCCTGTGAGGTGGGTCTAGCTGTGAGAGTTCAGAAGAGAGCAGTGATTAGTTCAAGGCCACCCAGCTGGCTTCGTGGAGGAGTGTGGAATCAAACCCAGTATTCCCAGGTAAGAGTCCGGCTCCCTAACCACTGTCACTTCCAAAGCTGGAGCGGAGGAGGTATTTTTGTTCTTCTGTCCCTCCAAAACTTCAGTTTCATTGAGTGATCTCTAGAGAAATACTTTTCTTTAATCATTGTGTCCACCCACTCTGAAATTGGATTTTGCACACCTGTATCATCTCCCCACTTAACTCTGGACTGAAAAAAAAAACTCAACTGTTTCAGCCTTTACTGGTGAGGTATTTCTTTTAGCCCATGTACCAATTTAGTTGCCCTTCTTTGAACATTTCCTAATTCCACTGTGCCCTTTTTTTGAGACATGACTACACAAACTGCCTGATTCAGAGCTTACATGTCTCTTCTGCTGCTAAAAGGAATACGTTGGCTAAAGTAGGTGAACGTCAATTCAACAGCATCCTCATATCCTAAGCTGTGAAAGCCACCAGTTCCACTGAAGGTAGGTACATCCTTTGCCAGTCTGGTCTAGTGGTTAGGGAGCCGGACTCTTACCTGGGAATACCGGGTTAGATTCCGGCCTCCCCCATAAAGCCAGCTGGGTGACCTTGGGCTAGTCACAGCTCTCTTCTGATCTCTCACAGCCCCACCTCACAGGTTGTCTGTTGTGAGGAGAATAGAAAAGCTTTGTCAGCCGCTTTGTGTCCCCTTAAATGGGTGAAAAAAGTGGGGTGGAAAAGCCAACTCTTCTTGCACAGAAAACCCTGTTGGACAGACAATCAAGCCAATGCCACTCAGGCTGTGGTCACACCTAAGGCTTAATCCAGCTTCAGTCCACTTTCAGAGCGAGAGAGTGGATCAGCAAGTGACCCATTCACTTTCTTTCCGCATTCTCTACCCCAAAGGTGAATTTTCTTGGTTATTTCACCTTGAAAGAAAACAGCTTGTCACTTTGCTGTTTCTCTCACTCTGAAAACGGACTGAAGCCGGGTTAAACCTTGTGTGACCACAGTCCTGCTTGTCACAGGGAATCTAAACCCGGGTCTAACCTGTGTCTCCCACAGGAGATAAAAAGAGGGGATTTTAGCAGGTACACCTTGCAATAAAGGCTTCTTCTAAACATTAGCAGTATGGAGAACCTTGAAATGGATTTCATATCATAAATCAGCTTCCAGGGCGGAACAGTCCCCCTGTGTGGGGCCATTTCTGCTTTAATTCCTGCTGCTGCCCGCGTTTCCTTTGCCTCCTTCCGTGTTTCAGGGAATTTATTAGCTATTTATTAGCTTCCTTTCAAGGACTACAACTTCTCCCATCCTTCCCTCACGGGTTCCTAAGGCTAACGTTCATGGGAATTGTAGTCCTCCAAATACACTTTTCGGCAAGGAGGGGGCTGCCCCTCGCTCCCCTCCTATTTCTTGCCTTGAAATTTCGCCTCCCGAATTCCAACCCTACTAGTATGGTAGTAAGGAAGGGCGGGCTGCAGCCCGGCGCCCTCAAGAGCCCTTAATACGCATGCGCACGGCGAGGTTTTTTTTTTTTTTAAATCTTCTACGTCCGTGCGTGCTAGTTGGGTCTCCGCTGGTGGCGGTTCCTGCCGTCAATCGCCCAGAGAGGCGGGCGGTACCCTCGGCCCGTGACGTCACCGAAGGCGTGGCTCCCACGTGGTTTTGGGTGCTAGAGAAGGAGGCGGCGGCAGTAGCGGCAGCGCTAGCGTTGCGCGTGTGGAAGGGCTGCTGCTGCTGCGCGGCGAAAGCGAAAGGAGGAAGGGGCTGCAGCCGCTGCTCGCCCCCTGCCTTGCTGGAGGCGCCTTGGAGCTCGGCCAGGGCGACCCGCATCGGGTCCGCAGCTGGATGTTGGGAGCCGGCTGTGCAAGCGGAGGCTCCGCCACGGGCTCCGGCTTGCCCCCGCTTCCCGCGCCGCCTTCCCGCGCCGCCGCCACCCTCGAGCCCGACAGCCTCTCGAGCGGCCCGCTGCGGAGGGGAGACCCGCATCCGGGCTCCGCCTCGTCCTGCAGCCTCGATTCCCTCTCCGCCCCGTCGAGCAGCCTCCGGGCGTCTCCCAGCCCCAGCGGCAGCGGCAGCGGCAGCAGCCACCTCGGTTCCTCCAGTATCCAAAGCGACAGCCTCGACTCCTTGGCCGGGCGCGGCCACACGAGCTCGGGCTCGGCCGCCGCTCTCCTCCGGGATAGCCTGGATCTGGGGGGCGGCAGCCTCGACTCGGGCAGCCTGGCTGGCAGCCGCCTCCGCCCCCTGTTCAGCCTCGGCGACAGCCTCGACACGTCCAGCTTGCAGCGGGATAGCCTCCAGTCGGTGCCCAGTCTGTGCGGGAGCACCCAGGGCTCCTCCGGCATCCAGAGCGACAGCCTCGACTCCCCCTGCAGCCTGCGCGACAGCCTCGAGACGTCCGTCGCTCGAGGACATTGCCCAGGATCCTACAGCGTCTGAGTCAAGCACTGTGTACAGCGCACAGTGCTCACTGCTTGGGCACCTTCTCAAGAAGAAGGCCTCCTAGTGCGCCCAGGAGCAACCACTGAGGTTCCTTGGCTGGTGCCTGGTCTTCTTGCCACCACGCTCAGCGTCATCCTCTATGTCTGGACAGAAGCTGCCGCCAGGGATGGCTGTCTCTGCCCAAGCAGCGTGTCCCCCAGAGCTGAGGGCCCCTCGGAGGAATCCCAGTTACCTCTCCAACCTCTACCAGAATCTGCTGCGGGATGAAGAAGCCCGGAGTGGAGACTGGAGGAGGTGCCAGCCGCTGTGTGGCACCGTCAGTGCCAGCCTTCTGAACATCTCTGCTAGCGAGGAGATGCGGCGGAGAGATCCACAGAGTGCCAGAGCCGCGAGCTGTGATCCACATCTTCGGCCCATCATGCGCCGCCGAGCCAGGTCTCTGCCGAGCTCTCCGGAGAGGAGGAGAAGCGGGGACGGGCCTTGCCTCCCAGGGTGTAGCACCCGTAGGAACCGGGTCAGGTTTGCGGACGCGTTGGGGTTGGAGCTGGCCGAAGTGAAAGTGTTCCAAGCGGGTGAGGACCCGTCTATCCCCATACATGTCCTCTCCAGGTTGTCTATCAATTCTGATCTGTGTTGCAGCAGGTTGGACCTCGAATTTACCATGCAGTGCTTGGTGCCGGATTTCCAGCAACCTGCTGACTGTGAGGACTTTGTCGGCCGCCTACAGAAGCAGAAGGTCTGCCTTGAGCGTGTGATGAGCTCCGACCTGGGCCTGAATGGCACCATCAAGGTGATAAACCTTGCTTTTGAAAAGCAGGTGGCCGTGCGCTACACATTCAACTGCTGGAAAGCTCAGCATGAAATAAATGCTCAGTGGCAAAGTAGCATTTCTGGGACGGATGCCCAAAGCCAAGTAGATGTCTTCACCTTCTTCCTTCCTGTGGCTCCTTTCCTCCTGCAGCTGAGCTCAATGGTTGAATTTGCAATACTTTACAAAGTTAGTGGGCAGGAGTACTGGGACAACAACCAAGGCCAGAACTATAGCTTCACATGTAGGAATCACCCACTTAAGATGCCACGAGAGTGCGAGGAGAGCTGGATTCATTTCATCTAAGCAAAACAAGGAGACTAAACTGCTTATTCTTGCTTTGCCTTCCTTTGGCTCCGCTCACTTTCTTGTTGACACCAAAGAAACCCTTCAAAATGGCAGAGAGATTTCCGAATAAAAGAATCAGAAGTGCTCCACAGAAAAGCAAGTTATTTTCTTGAACAGAAAGAAGGGAAAGATAAAAAGGCCACATTCTGCATCGATTTGGATCCAAATGAGGGTTTTTTGTTTGTAAATCTTTGCAGAAGGGACACTTGTCTGGCGAAGGAACCTTAATTTCATTTGCTTGCTTTGATTAACCAGCAGCAGAACAAACACGATACTGGAAACTGTACGGTTTTCGTTCCTTGTGTGATACAATCATTTTGCACTTCAACTGATGCACTTTTGCACTTTTGCTGTTTTATAGCAGAATAATATATTGCACAGATCTTCGGCACTAATTATGATTGTAAGGCGTGGGCTGCAAAAAAAAGGGATTTTAAATAATTGCTATATATTTGAATAAAAATCTGTTGGGATTTTGTGGGGTTGTTTTTGCCTGCATTTAATAAAAGACACCTGGGAGTGTCTTTGCACTAGGCATTTAGCTCATTTAGCTCTTATTCCTAAAAGTAGATATGCTGCAGTTCCGTGTTCGCTTTTGCAGATAAATTTGTTATCTCTTCCCCCTCAGTCAAAAAGCTGGGAAAAGTGGCTGAAGAGACTATGCACAAGAACCTTTTTTCTAGCTTGCTTTGTTCTATGGAACTGTTTTATGCTTTGTAACATGAGCTGTGGTTACACATTCATTTTAAACCTTATTCAGTCCATCTTCCAATATCTGACTGTGCACACTTTTTCATTTCTATCTATTTTATTTGTGGACTTCCCCTTCAGGAAAGTCCAAATGATGGGTGGAAAGTCCACAAATAAAGTGGATAGAAATGAAAAGGTTTGAACAGTCAGACCTGAAGAGAGAAGGTGTGAAGTGAAGGTGTGACCATGGCCTTGGCCCATTTGAGGGTATCAAATGTTGTGCAAATGAACCTTTCCAGTACAGTATTGAAGTAATTAATCTAGATTGTTTCAGAGGCACAGAAGAAGTATTTAAAGGGACAAGGCAGGTGGTGAAGCATTCCCTGAAATGCTGAGAGAAAATGACACTGTGGCTGGTAATTAACTTAAATGGAACATTTGGTTGAAGACATAAAATGTGCTTGGGTTACCAAAGCCCTGGATTCAAATCCCAAATAAGCAAAGGTAAGAATAATACTGTAGGCTTGATGTAGGTTTTGGGGATTGTTAGGGCCAAACTACCAGTTAACTAGTTCTGCATTTGAATTTAAGGTTTACACAGAACACAGGTGCCTACTCACTCTTTGCTGGCAAGGATGTATGTGTGTGACGGAATTTGGAACCTGAAGTAGGGGCTGTTAACCACTTGTCCCCTGTGATCTGGCTACTTTATCTTAAAGACCGTTGAAAGGAGTATATTCCCATTCCTACTGCCTCGCCAGGTATCCCAACACCGATCACCCTTTCTTCCACATTGCCAAAATGGAGTGGGCAAAAAAGGGCAAAACTTTGCAAGTAGTCTGGCCTGAAAACTACCTTATTTGTGGGCAGTCCTATGGATTTCTCTGCAAAAAGGGTGAAAAACCTATATATCCCCAGCATGAGCGTATTCGTTCAATAGTTCAGTCATGGACAGAATCATGTGTCCGTGTGCTAGGTTCGAGATGGTTTTGATACAGAGGCATTTGGTTAGTTTTTGGTCTCTCTGTAGACTAAATGTTGACATTTGCAATTAATGATAAGATGCTTCGAGTAGCAACAAATGTACAGAAAGGTGTGATGTAGCAGCACTAATGACCATATGCGTACTTAGTCATGTACTCGGGTTGGAAATCATCTTGACATGTGCAGCACAAAGAAACCAAAAGAAAACGCCAGTTATAGGTTTGGAATGAGCACGTGAATCAAATGGCAATTAAAAATATAGTTGAAAACACAAATTCAGCAGGCAGAGCCTAATCGCTCAGTGCAATAAAAGATGAGAAACTTGTTATACAGTATATTTTGTATTTTTGCAGCCTTCTGTCGAGTAAAATGTTTTGTCCCTCCAGCCTGGTGGTCTTTAAGATGACTGATAGCATTTTAGGGTTTCAGATGGGAACTTCTGTGGTCTTACTTAAAGATCCTCTTCAGTGTAAGGCATCTGGAATGCCAAAGAATGTGACCTATGGAGAGAGAAGTTCCTTGATATGTAACTGGTTTCAGGTTTCCTGTATTTTGGAATTGTACTGGGCCTTGAGAAACTCCAGGGCAGCTATACTGCATTGCATTCCAGACATGTACACTCTGTGCCTCATGGAGGCTGGAAGGGATCCCAGAGCAGAAACTCATCTCAGTGGCCGTTTTTCTGCTACTGAAGTGTCCGGCTCTCATAGAAAGAACATGGAGTTATGAAATTTTGTGTACTGGGGTCGGTGCCAACAGGCATAGCTGACTTGTATCTTTTTGATGATGATGATGATGTCATAAGCAGGTTGGAGACGTGTAGCACATCCTCTCCAGGTATAGAAGCCTAAGGTAGGCAAAATGGCCAACATGATGAGAATTATTATTTATTATCAAACCCCTGTCCTCTGTAGACTGAGGATAAAACTTTGGGTGTTTTTCCACTGTCACTAAAAGTACCCATTAAGTACTCATTAATGGGTATGTAATGGCATTTTTGCACCCATTAATGGGTACTTAATGGGTACTTCTAGTGACAATGGAAAAACACCCTTTGACTCACTGATGCTGAGTGAGAAAAGAATAAACAGAAAGCAGGGGGAATGTTATGAAAATGAGTATTCCAGAAACAAACATGCTTGTCTGTCAATAAAGGAGAACAAAGTGTTCCCACAAGCCCCACTGGTAAGCTACAGTTCTCTGAACTTTTACATTGTGGTTATAGGGCTGAAAGGTTCTTCTGTATTTCTGAGGTGTAAATCCTCATAGCCATATACATACTTGGCTTTATTAAAACATCAAACTTAAAGCGCAGGCTAGCTTTAAAATAATTAAATTGGATTCATAGCTGCAGGTATTGACTGACTGACTGGATAAGACCCAAGTTTGCTTAGCTGAGGTTTTTATTTCTCATCAGTGTCTCATCAACCAAACACCTCTAGAAGCTAAAGCTCATAAACCTGGTGTGAAGGTCATGATTATTTCTTGTGTATCTCCAGCATGTGGTATGTGAGTTCCATTTAAGTAATAACTGTTAATGGACTTCATATTTCCAAGGGAAGACAAGTGTTCTAATAGAGGCACTGGCAAAAAATAGGAGGCCAGGAACAAATGGGACATATTATTTTCCTGCGCAGACAAGGTTCATGTAGTAACATTTGGTGTTTGACAGGTTTTGCCCCCCATCAAAACATATTTGATGGAAAGGGAAGAAAAAGTTATTTTTTAATGTACAAGTTTTGTCTCACTTATGTCATTTATATGTTTACATATAAATGTTCTATGCTGGGTTTGTTTCGGTAAAGTATCCTTTTGTATAACTCAGTTTTATACTGCAGAGCATACTTTAGAAGCGGGTAAAACGTGACTTCCCTTGTTTAAGGCAATGCCAGAAACTTTCAGGAATGTGATTTGGCTTATGAGATGCTATTGATTTGTATTAGTATTCTGGGTCTCCTTTTCCCAGTATCTTCTGGTAGACCGGACCTTCCTTCTCAGATTTACTGAGAGGGTGGGTTTCCTGTTTTTAGAACCACATGTTCCCCTCCCTTTTTCAGAGCTATTGGTTTATCTTGGTTGACCCAAGTTTCATCTATGTAGTGCTATTGACTTACCTTGGTAGGCCAGGACGTGCTTCCTCAAACTTCCATTTTTGCCTGGGTGGCAATTATTTGCATGATACAGTTTTGCACTATGTGATGGTTTGTAGGAACCAAACAATAGCATTACTCAGGGGCTGACAGTAGTTGCTTGAGCATGCGTTGGCAGAAGTTACTGAGAAGCAGGGATGTGTATGAATGGGTTTGTTATGCTGTTTGCAGCCTATGAAGCTGACACTTTGCAAGACCTGCCCTCTACAAAGCTGGAAGGCAAGTCAGCAGTCACTGAAATGAAAAGGTAAAACTCTTTGCCTGATTTCCCCAACTTTCTTAGTTTTCCCCTTCCAGCAGACTTTGTGGTCATAGGAAGATGGATCTATGTGTGCCTATGTAGTACTGTATCCAGGATGAAGAGACAGGTAGGATGCCTCTAAGGGCCATTTTCAGAGAGCCAAGAGCAGATGAAGGTTCTGCCTTTCTCTTCTGCTTGAGTATGTGTGAGACAGGAGGACAGACTAGTTGGGCTGTGGCCTGATCCAGTAGGATTCCTCTTAATATTCCTCTTAAAAACAATGTTCTTAATATTGTAGTGTAACCCATTGCAGTTCTGCAGTTGTCAAACCTTTGTTCAGCCCTTGCCAAGTGTGAATGAGCTGGAAGCAGGGAGGCTAGGGAAGGCAATGGAAGCAGGTGAATTTAACCTTTCATCTCAGTAAGCCCTCACCTGCACCTCGTCTTCAGTGAGCCAGTTTGGTCTTGTGGTTAGAGTGCCAGACTCATATCTTGTAGTCACTGGGTTTGATTCCACTGGGTCACAGCTCTTTCTGAGCTCTCAAAGCCCCACCTACCTCACAAGGTGTCTGTAGTGAAGGAGAAGAACAAGAAGGTTTGTCAGCCGCTTTGAGTCCCCTTAAATGGGTGAGAAGTGGGGTAGAAAAACCAACTCCTCTTCATAGTAGGGCCAGGTTTGCAAACCTGACCCTCTTTGATGGGTTCATACGCTGCAAAGAGCACCATGAGCTCATTTGCATGCATCCTTATAAACTACAAGTGTACCAGTGGGCACAACTGCAGGAAAAACTGAAACCTGGCACACACAACCCAGAAGAGAAAGTGTAACTCAGGAAAGTTAGGTCCAGAACTGAAATATGCAAGATTGTCATCTTATGCTGCCTCTTTGAGAGGGAGTTTTATTGAGCTTATTTGTTATTGGGTAGAATTGGGTTGCAAATGACAGATATATACTTGTTTTGTGCTAATCAGTTAAGGAGATTTGAACAAAATTAAAATATCGCATCTGGTAGACCACTGAAATGTTAATATTTTCTCTTTCTCTCTCTCAAGACTTATAGAGCTTTAATGACATCCAGAATAAGCACGGAAGATAAAACTCTCTTTGGGAAACAAGTATTTCGTTTGAAAGACCCATTGTAACCTAAGTACTGCTGTCTCTATTAGACGCTGAGATTCTGCCAACTGATGGCATATGTCAACTCTCGGTTTAAGTAGAGGCTTTGGACCACATTAGCACTGCCAGTGTATTCAAAGCCAAGATTCTCTTTAAAGGTTATGTCATTCAGTTTTCTGTGACTGTTGGAGAGAGTGAGAGGAGAAGTCTGGCATAGATGTGTGGTGGAAGGAATTTGCATGAAGTCCTATAATTACAGCCTCTGATGTGCAAGTTATACTGTCAAATCCTATAGCTTTGCTGCTGCAGAACTGCACTATGTAAATTGCTTCTTTTCAATCATCTATATCTATAGGCTAGAGCTGGATTTTTTTAAAAAAAAATCAGGTATTTGAACAAATGTTTATTATATTACTTTTATATTTGCATATTAATGACTGTTTCCATCATCACTGAAGGGTGTGTGTCAGCATTTGCCAAACCATCTTTTTGCCAACCTACTAGCAAAATGCTTTTCTCTGCTTTACACTGGATGAGCTGAAACATTACCCGTTTCTTATTAGAGTTCCGTGGTGCCAAGGCAATTTCCCTGTTATTTTGCTACTGTTCTCAGGGCATTCAGTACCTGTTCACTTGGGTTATCTCCTCTTCCCATTTTTGTATTTTGGTGATGGCTTGTCAAATTAAAGCACTTTCAAAAACATGCTGCATTTAAAATACTGAATCAGCAAATGAATGTCTGAGAACACAGATATCATGGAAGGATTTTTTTACCTTCATTTTTGGTAAAAAATATTTCGAAGTTGTCACTGGATTGAGTCCAGATTTACAGTGTAAACATAGCCTCATTGTTTCCAGAGGTTGCAAAGTGGTAGAGGTCTGCTGAACATGCTTTAGCAACCATACTGTTTAATTTTCACTAGCAGTCATTGCTTTTAAAGGTAGCTTCCTCCAAGTGGAATGCTTTGGGGTTATGGAGGAGAGACCTAAATATCCTTTTGGTCCTGTCTTAATTCAGATCTGCAGGAGGAGGACAAATCACATTTGAACCTGCAGAACTGCTGGCAACCTGAGTACTAGTGTAAGCCATGTTTTAGAAACAATAAAATCAATTGGAAAAGATCCCATTGATTTCAGTGTATCTTTATGTAGAGCTAGGCCTTATCACTGATAAGACTTATCACTGATATCTGTAATACTGCTTAAAAACAATTTCAGGTTTACATTTAAATGCACTAAACAAAGCATTGTATGGGTAACATGTGTTCGCTTATTTTTAAAGAATACAACTAATTTTCATACAATTAAATGCTCTTTTTTCTGTTGACTTCATTCTCGTATTTTATGTGTCTGGTGTCCAAATTCACTTGTTCTTGGAGATCACAAATGCATCCCAGGTTATTTTAGCATGAGGCATTTATGTACAAGTTTTGATTTGTAGAAACAATAGTTGGGCTAGAAAGATCAATCAAAATTCCTACAAGGCAACCCACTGTAAGAATTTTGATATATTCCTATTTCTGTTAAGGGGATGTCAGAAGAATTACTCATATTCAATTAGACTGAAGGTATAAATTTTAGTCTTATTGAGAAACACAAGAAATCTAAAACATTTGCAAATCTGGGAATGTATTTCCCTTTGTATTTCTTTGTCATTGCAATAAGAAAGAAGGGAGCTGGTTGTGGGGCCAAAGCCCTCCAACCAGCCCAACTTTAACACAACAATGCAAGATCTTTTATATCCTACCCTATCTCTCCAAAACTTTCTCTTATCTGTTAGGAGAACCTTTGGTTTACAGCACACCTTCAAAGTTAATTTGCATCTAATATATTCCTAGTAGGGAGGAGATTTCACTATTAAGTACCTTATTGCACAGCCGTATTTACACCAAAGATCACTATAGTTCACACTGGGGTCACTAAACTTGAAGAATCAGTTTCATTCTACTTTAGCTCCCCCTCCATCCCCCTTTGTCCTTGGTCCATCTCGAGGTTTGCCAACATTTTCATTATCTCTTATAACTAGCAAAGTGATGCCAACATTTTCTAAGCAAAGAGATGCCTCCCTCCTTTCCTCCTCTGTCTTTTTCATGTGGAAGTTTTATCTGAACAGCTGCTCATTAGAAGAAAGGGGTGGGGGGAAGAAGCCCATTCTTAGAGTTAGCTTCTTTTAACTCCATTACTTTTCTCTATATGCAAGCATAAGCGACAGAAGCAAAATAGCAATTAATAGCTTAATATGGTGATGGCCAACCTATGACACGCATGTCACAGTTGACAAGCCAAGCCCTTTTGGGTGACACACATGGTCACCCTGGCACTTGGGCGTGTAGTGCTTGCTTGTTGTTGAAGGGTACGAAATACCAACTTTCAATTGAATATTAGCAAATGAAATTCAGCAACAAAAGTCACTAATGTAAAGAATTATTTGTTTTTGCTTTTAATAAAATATTACTAGAGCTACAAAATTCACAAAATTATGGATATTTCTAGATGTGACACAGCACCCGAGTTAAGCTAGGTTTTCTTGCGAATTTTGACACACCAAGCTCAAAAGGTTCGCCATCACTGACTTAATATCATTAAAAATAAACTTATTTCCCTTTATTTCTCACAGGGGACATGTAAACAAGCCACACCCAGTTCAGTCTGTGAAATGATGATGATGTTTTTACTGCAGATCATTCTACCCAAATTCAGATGTCTGATAAGAGGAACTGAACACTCTTTTTGAGCTGAATTATTAGTGCAAGTGTGATGGTGTGATTTGTTGTAATAGCTTGTGTGTGTATGTGTGGGGCCTTTCTGCTCTTTGCCTCTGTCCATTAGGAGGCAAATTGCTAGAATGCTCTAGTCATCTGCACTTGCAGAGGGCTAGAGCATTCACAATTTACCTAAAGTTTTGTTTTTTATTAAGGCCTTTGGGCACTAATTCACCCTAGCACTATTTTAACTTTTAAAACCATTTCTGCTGTTTCATACTGTTTTAATGGGGTAATTATTTAATGTTTTGTTTTTATATGGGTTTTTACTGTAAGCCATCCAGAGATCTTGGGATATGGGGTGGGATATAAATATTTTAAATACATAATGTGTGAATGGATGGATGGCAAGCATTGCAGAGCTCTGGTGATGGCACCAGTGCACCTGGGTGGTACTATCACCGGGGCAACGTGGCAATGCAGTGCAACATTGCATGTGTGCACCGCTGGTTGCATGCTACCCCTGCATCTCTTCCATTCGGAAGAGGTGTGAGTGGGACCTTGCCAGGCTATCCCAGCCAAGTGACTAGTATAGCCGTGGAGCAGTTTTAACTGCTCCACGCCTGTGGTGCTTGGGGGATGCTCTGTGACACGTGGAGACATTTCTAGTTATTTCTAGTTAACAAATAACTCTGCACAGTGTAGATGCATCACCTGGGGGCTCCCTCTGCCATGCCTACTAAGTAAAGTACAAAAAGGCCCTGGGAGTGTCAGATTTAATTAAAACGAAATATATGCCATATTTGTGACCTGCACATGGTTTCTCCCTGTTCTACACTTTTGGTAAATAATGTAAGTTTGGTAACAGTCCCACTTGCTGGTTTGAGGCCAGTTATCTTTGCACTATCTACAGAGATTATCTTTTTAAATTGTGCTAATTACTGAATACATTTCAAATCTCTATTTGCAGGCATTTTTATCTCTGAACTAACATTTACTTAAGAAGAGAAGCCAGGTGTGCACACACAAGTACACTTAAATGTTATAAGTTTGAAATACAGAGTATGAAAAAGCAGCTGCTCTAATTAATTCTGATGTGTATCAATACTTTTAATAAGCATGAAGAATAATTGAGTTTGCATACCAAACTATTCAGGGGGGAATAAAACCATCAGTAAAAAATATGAATGTTTATTGGATGTTTGATGCTTTGTTTGAAGCTGTCAACTATTTTTTGTGTTATAGAAATTTCTCTTAGAGTGCACGTAATGGATTTACTAGTGTGAGCAGTAAAAAGGAACTTATTAGGACAATTAGTCTAAACGTTATTTCAACAGACAAAAAGAAATCTTGATGGACTGTTATTAGGCTAAACAGGAAACTTACTTCATAGGTTTGTGCTCAGCCAAAATTCGGCATTTGCAAAGAGGGCTGGGTTGGTCCCATCACCCTCAATAGTAAGACTGGTGGGCACTCGAGAGAGGGCCTTCTCAGTGATGGCCCCCAAGCTGTGGAATAGTCTCTCCATTGAGGTGCTCTGGCTCTTTCACTGTATCTGTTCTGGCCTTTGGCTAAATGTGGTAGAGTTTCTCCCTACTGCAGACATTATTGTTTTATACTGTTTTATATATATGGTTGTATTTTAACATGTCTGTTTTTAAATGCTGTTACCCACCCTGAGACGTTAAGGTATAGGGCAGGATAGAAATGTAGATATAAATAAATAAGAGAAGCCATGCTAGATCAGGCCACAGCCCATCTAGTCCAGCATCCTGTCTCATATAGTGGCCCACCAATTGCTTCTAGGCATTCTCAAGCAGAGTACAAAGGCAAAATCTTCCTTTGTTCTCAATTTCCTGCAAATAGCCTTTAGAGGTATTCTGCAAGTCTCTCCCACATTGAGGCAGAACCTAGCTATCTTTATGGCAATGAAAGAAAGATGAAGGGCACATGAATGTGATGGAAATGGATTGAAGAGTACACCTGCTCTGGAAGTAATGGACAAAACGCAAAGGAAGCAGGTGTTTTTTCAATTCAGTTTCCATCATACTCCCCTGCCATTGTCTTTTCTGTTTGGGGATCATCCTGATCATCCTGACTCCCTATGTGTTTCATTAACACCAAACTTATGTTTGTATCATTCTGTATAAGGACTGGAGAAAAAGGATAAAGCTTTCTTATTTCTATTGTATTGATACAAACCATCAATGGTGCCCCTACACTAGAGATTCCTGTTTATAATGCATTTGGGGGATGCATCGATGCAGTCTCTTAAATCATATCTTATTGCAATTGAAGCCAAACTTTATGGATGACTGTATATACTAGAATTTTTGAGAGAATACCATAGGTATCAGGCCTTTAGGTTGCTTCCTTCCCCTGTTGGGTGAACCTCAATATTATTTTTTTTTTACCTCTATAGGAAGCATCTAGTGGTACCACTTTGCCTTCAGCCATCAGTTGGCAGCCTAGGTCTGGTTTTCACAAGGACTTTTCTGCCTCCATTGGGACTATCCTGAAATTGGGTAATCCTCACACTGAGTCCGTTTCAAATAGAAAAGGATCCAGGCCAGCTCAGCAATGGTGTGGAGAGCAGTCAAAAAGGGGAACATGAAGCAAGAGCTGGTTGCTGCCAACCACCCATGGGGCCACCTCATTTCATCTCATACCTGGAAGGGCCCACTCCTACCACCCAACCTTTCCCATTATGTATTTGTGCTTCAGCATCAGCGTTTGTCCTTCTAATGAACATTCAGGGTTGATTTCCTTGTGGAGGTAGCAAACATGAACTTCAGCAGTCTTTGGGAGACAGAGGAAGACAGGTCTAATGTTCTGTGGTCCATGAGGTCATGAAGAGTTGGACACAACTAAGGGTGTTTTCCATTGTCACTAAAAGTACCCATTAAGTGGAAAAACACCCTATATGTCTAAACAGCCACCACTACCTCATTTCATGGGAAAGGCACCCTTGAGGGTTGTACTTCTGAACATACAAAAAATAATTTGACTTATGTGCTAATAATAATAGCATTTATTTATAGCACCCTTTCCACCAAAGGGTGGTTCAAAAAAGGAAGATACAAAATTTGCACATGAGTAATTTAAAATACATGCAAAATCAACATAAGAGCACTACAATTTAAAAGTCTTTAAGGCTGGATTTGAGCTGTGCTTCAGCTGTTTCAGCAAAATATATTTCAATTTTTCTTTATGTTAGAGTGACATCTGGTGGTATGTTTAATTTTTACTATATTAGATGGGTGCGTAAATCTTCTGAAAAAATATCCTGTTTAACTACAACAGTTCCGGATGAACCTGAGGCACTGCTACCTGCAGGCTCAGCAGCAAGGTGGTGGTGGGGCGGCCTAGTAGGTGTGACTAGGGCCCTTTCTAGACTTGGGCTCATTCTGGAATATATCTCAGGATAGCGGTCTGCTGGGTTGTGGTCACATTTAAGGTTTAATCCAGCTTCAGTCCACTTTCAGAAGAAGAGTTGGCTTTTCTACTGTGTTTTTTCCCACCCATTTAGGGGGACTCAAAGTGGCTGGCAAAGTTTTCTATTCTCCACACAACAGACACCCTGTGAGGTGGGTGGGGCTGCGAGAGCTCAGAAGAGAGCTGTGACTAGCCCAAGGTCACCCAGATAAGAGTCCAGCTCCCTAACCACTAGACCAGACTGGCTTAAGGTTTAATCTACCTTCAATCCACTTTCAGAGTGAGAGAATACACCAGCAAAGTGACAAGCTTCTTTCAATGTTAAATAACTCAGAAAATTCAACTTTGGGATAGTTGGTGTGGAAAGGAAATTACTGGTCTTTTTGCTGATGTATTATCTCGCTCTGAAAGGGGACGGAAGCTGGATTAAACATTAAGTGTGACCACAGCCTCAGAGATGCGTTAGGGGCGGATGAGGAACGGCAAAGCAGCGTTACACACACCATCGTTATGTTTGACCAGCTGACTGACTAAAGGGAGAGAAAACGGTTGCCAGCCGCAATAAAATCTCCGCAAAGCTTTGAAAGGTTGAGGCAATAAGATTCCTCGCCGGTCACTGCTCCCTTCGCGCGCTCACATATCCCGCCCTTGACTTTTGATCTGATTGGTTGTTGAGGCATACGAGCTCAACGATTGGCTGGTAATGGCTCGAGGGACTGAGGGAGCGTGTGAGCGAGCGGGCGGGCGGGCGAGCGGGCGGGCGGGCGCGCGCGGCCATTTTGTAATCGTTCCCTCAGGCAATCACGAGACTGAGGGCTTTGCCTAGCTGACAGTAGCTGCCTCCTCCAGGGGAAATCGCAGACGCCATAGCGCTCTTTTGCCCCCTGCTTTGTGCTCTAGCAATTCAGGTGGTGAGGTGGATATTGGTTTTTAGTACGCCCGCATTTTTGGAGAGGCCCCACTTTCTCACACACACACTACATACCCACTTATGGCTCAGATTACACACCCTTACTAGTTTTTAGGTTTAGAATAATGGGAGTTGGAAGGGACCTCTAGGGTCATTGAGTCCAACCCCCTGCTCAGTGCAGGGTTTCTTTAAGCCCAGTGCTTTGGTCCCTTAAAAAGAAGCTCAGATCCTTTATTTGTGACAGCATCCTGTCAGACGAACATTCAGTAAGTAGGTCCCAGTCTGTGACAGGAAAAGCTGCAGAATGTTTTTGTTTGTTTTACTGCTGCTGTTAGAGGCATCACACAAACTCCCCAACAGCAAGAAGTAGCAATCCCTCAATAAAGGGAGGTGGTGGTGGGGGTTCCACTAGCACTATTTGGGTCCTTAATGGGTATTCTAGTGCTAAGTGGAAAAACACCCCAAAACAAAAATTACTTCTGCGTCAATATATTGGAGAAGCTTGGGTGATGGTTCAGTTGCGGCCTCTTCAGATTTGCAGGCTCTGAGGGCCTGGTTGGCTGAGGGCTTCTGGGTAGAATTTAGGTCAGTCAGTGTCCCTGTGTCTTTCATGGGTTGGGATAAGAGCACATTTCAAGTAGATGTGCTTCCGTTATACATTATACTTTCTTAAAACTTCTACACAGCTAATCACCATTTGGATTTCCCATTACTTAGTGGCAGAAAGGTTAAAAATTAGGTCCTTTCTTTTTGGATTTTTTGTTAATTGGGTTATGCACTGTGGGAGTAATAATTCTTTACTCTGTTGTAGTCTGGATTTCATGACCACCACAGTACGTACATGAGGTAAGAGAAAAGTGGGTTTTTTCCTTCACTTAAATATATCAAAAATAATATATTACTTCAAATAAAGATTATTTACACTCAGTATACACATAAAAAAGCAGAAAACCTCACTGATAAGAGGCCTTAAAAATGGTGGGTCACTGCAGTTGTAACTGGTTCTCATCAGACCAGCAGTGACTAAAGATGGCTGACTATAATATTATTCCTGTTTTCCTGATTTTCCAGTGGAATCTCCTTGCTTTGCAAAATGCTGCTGTCAGCAGCCTCTATTAGAAGTCTCCTTGCACTCCCCTATTTTTCATTAACAAAACATTCTTCATGCTATGTGAGATTTCTTGTGATGTCTTTTTAGAAGGGAGATTACAGTTCAGCACACACATTCCTGGGATTAACCTTCAGGGAATGCAGTGGGATTTAGGCAGTGATAAAAATGCATTTCAGTTGAGTTTGATATCTGGTAAGTAGTCAGGTAATCCATCAGGAGTACTTGATGACTGTGGCTTCTTCCGGAGTATGTGTGCCAGCTTTCTATTTTAGTTTTAACTAAGGTGCATCCAGATGTGGGCAAACCCCCACAATGTTCCTGGGACTATATTGTGATTGCCATACATATTTATGGAAGTCCCACTGTTTTCCAAGGAGAGTGGAGCAAAAACCTGCTACATTGCTATTATAGTGCAACAATGATGCAAAGTTTTCTGTAATAGCAATACAATAGCTTACTTCTGCCTGGCATTTCTTTTAAGGCTCTCTCTTTTTGCAAAATACCCACATGCACCAAAAAAGAGAAGTGGGCAGGTGCTTCCTACATATGGGTATTTTGCAAGAGAAAGGGTTCCACAAAGAAATAGCCTGTCTTCCAGGAACTAAAGAAAATCCCAGAATTTCATTTTGCGAATCTTAATAATAGCTTTAAAAAAAAAACGAAGCCAGCTTGGAGCACATCTAATAAAAAGTGAGCCACAAAGTTGCCATAAATTAAACAGTTGTACAAGTATATAAGATTAAGCTCATTTATGACCTTCCTAATATTTTAAATTGCAACTCCCAATCAGCATTACCAATGGTAAAAAATGATGGAAGCAGAAGTTTAAAAATTCCTGAAGGGTTAAAGTTGGACTACCCTCAACTAAATAATATTTGCAATGCTGAGAATTCTTATCACTCTATCAAATCTGCTGTAAGAAACATACAAAAACGAATTTCCTTAAAACAGTACTTCCACTTAAATTATGGTTTTTATTCACAAGTTGCAACTGATTTTAAAGATCATTCAGTCCAGCTCCCTGGGCAGTGCAAAAATATGCTAAACCATTCCCAGCTTATTCTAGTTCTTTACTAGTATTTCCCCAAAGAAGGCTCCAAATGGAAGTCTTCTCACTGTTTTACTGCACACTCAGGGCCTATTCTAACTTGGCTTTAGTCTGGAATATATCCTGGAATATATATACTAGCTGTTCTAGTTTAGGTCATGGTCAGACCTTCACATTAAATCTTCAGATCTTACACAGTCTCTTTATTGGTGCTTCACTTTCTCTTGTTTTGTTTGTGAAGCATTAGTGCAGAACAAATGTGGCCCAGATCTATAAAAGTTAAATAGCCCTGAGTGCAGAACTTTAAGATCTAAACTATCACACTGTATTTAACAGTAACTACTAAAAAGTTTCTCATAGTTTCTGGGAAGAAGTAGACTGCTGCATTCTGTATCAGCTACAGCTTCATCTCCAAACTAATGTAACTGTGCATGCTAGAAGTGGTAATAAACTGATATTTGTACAAATGTCAATATACAAATATCGTAACATTCGACTTGTGTACAGATGTCCAAATTCGTATGAATCTGTATGAATGACAAATGCATTTTCACTTGGAAGTGAGTATTAGTGGGTTCCATGGAACTTATATAAACTTGTTTGGAAATAATTTTTGTTCATGTCCTCGTTATACTTGACAGAAATCTAGCCAACTTTTTGGTTTATTTGAGGCTACAGATTTATTTGAGGCTACATTGGGGAGCAAAAATGGAAATGCTCATTTGCCATCTCTTCCAACACAAGTGGGACAACCACACCCCTGTATATTTAACTTACCTGATCCTCAAGAACAGACTGCTACATGTGAGTGATAGCTCACATAAGAAGACAGGGTAGACATAAGGCAGCAGTTTTACCGCTGGCAAAAAGGGCTTTCATTTATAGCACTTCTGCACTGCTTCACAGCGTAAAACTGCAGCTTTTCCAGTTATTTCCTCAACCCTGCTCCCTGCATAAGATGTTCATTCACCTGTATCTGCCTTCACTTGAAAAAACAGGGGAACTACTGTGGTCACACTTAAGGGGTGTTTTTTCACTGTCACTAAAAGTACGCATTAAGTACCCATAAATGGGTACGAAATGGCATTTTTGTATCCATTAATGGGTACTTAATGGGTACTTCTAGTGACAGTGGAAAACACCCAAGGTTTAATCCAGCTTCAGTCCACTTTCAGAGTGAGGGATTACATTAGCAAAGTGACAAGCTGCTTTCTTTTGGTGTTAAATAACTCAGAAAATTCACCTTGGGGATAGATAACGTGGAAAGAAAATTACTGGTCATTTTGCTGATATGTTCTCTCGCTCTGGAGATGGCCTGAGGCTGGGTTAAACCTTAGGTGTGATCACAGCCTAGACAAAGAGGTTATCCTGTAATTTGTGGGATGTGTTAGAGGCTCTGCCATTGTATGAATGCTATCTTAGTTCAGAAGTTTTGAAGGAGGATTTTTTCAGTATAAAGTGCACTGTTCTTGTAGAGTCTACTTAATAAAACGTTCTGCAGATTTTGCATGATAAAAGCACAGTAGATGCAACACTGATTCTAAAACCATGGATTTTGAATTAGACTTTACAATGAATAAGAAGTGTTGGAAATGAGATAGCAAAGTAAATAATTTAAATTTTTTAAATCTTACTAATAGAATATAGCTCTGCATGTTCACTGGAAATGTATCTTAGATTTTATATTAAAGTTTGCTTTCTTCTTGTTGATACAGATCTTAAACATATGCAGCTGTCAAAATGCCTATTAAACAGAGTGAAGGACAGGTACGCAGGTTTCTGAGTTTATTCTAAACTGTAGAAGCTTACACAATGAAGTTCTGTCTGCTAAGTCTGCCGTTAACTGTCAGTTTTGTTGAATTACTTGCAACTGGTGAATAGTGAATGCAAGTCTATATACTTGCCTTTGCTTGGATATGGCTGCAATTTAAATCCATTGAAAGGTGCTGACTAGAGATGTTCACAAACCCACATTATTAAGTTTGGTTGGATCCAGACCCATATTGAACAAGTTCAGTTGGTACTAGATCAGTTTGTAAACTGTTCAAATATTAAAAAAGAAAAAACACATTTAATGTTTAAGATGGTTTGTTCGAGGCAAAATTGCTAGCAGATGAAGTCCCTTGTTGCAGTGCAGAATTGCACACTTGTGTAAAACTTGCAATTTTTTTAAAAAAAGATGGATGGATAACTGTGACACAAGGCACCATATTTAAAGGGCCAGATGGGGATTTGATTTCAAATTGATCGAATCAAACTGTCAATTCGATTTTTGTCCAATTAAAGCAAACAGTACATCTTCAGTTTGAACTGAATCATCCCATGTTGAACAGGGGGGTAATTCAGTTCAAATTGAACTAGGTCAAACCATTTGGTTCAGTTTGAACCAGTCAAACATGAACTGAGTTTGCACATTGCTAGGACTGACTGATTTGAATTTTTTGTTTTATTTTAGAATAATTTATGTATTGTCTAGTCAGGGCCCGTTCCCATTATCACTTAAAACTGTTTACGAATGTTTCAGAATGGTTTGGATCCTTGCCGTTCCCACCCCCAATTAAGTAAAATGGTTTAAAAACGGTTTGGATCCTCGTTGTTCCCGTTCACAATCAGTTTTAGGACTATCTTGAGGATTATTTGGCTTTAAAACGGAATTAAATAAGCACCTGATTTTTCAGGTGTTTTCCCAGTTTTGCTTATAAAACGTTTCTTATTGCTGTGGGAACGCTACAGCATTATCAGGGCAAATCCATCATGAAATGGGTGGGATTTCTCCCAGCAGGATGGGACAGCCCATGGCCAGATTTTTAAAGTCCAGGGCTTCTTAAGCAGTTTCCTTCTCAGGCAGCCTCACCCTGATTACAAAGTAACAGTTCAGGCAATACTCCTTCACACCCACTTATATGAATAATTCAATGTTGCCACATTGCCTGCAGTTTTTGGCTTCCCTGAAAGGCAAGAGGAAGGAGCCGCCGCAGCAGCAGCAGCGTGTGTGTGAGAGAGATAGAGGCAGGGAAGGAGATCAGAAGATTCTGCCTTTCAAGTTTCTCTTTTGCCTCGGACAAAGGGCTGCTCTCTCTCTCTCGCTCTGTGTGTGTGTGTGTGTGCGTGCGTGCTTGAAGGATCTTATATTGCTATAGCCTTTTTTAAAAAGGAAAGGAAGGCGAGGGGACCGAGTTTATTGTTTTAAAAAATACTTCCTGCAATAGGGGCTACATTGCCTTGCCTTGACAGAGAAGCTTTCCCCTTTCAAATGGGCAGGAAAAGGAGGGGTAGGGGGCTGGGGTTCCCCATGTCATCAGATCAAAGCCAGTGGGGAGAGAGGGGTGGGGAAAGGCTCAGGAGGGGAAAAAATGCTTTCCCCAACCAGTTTTTGGAAGCGTTTTAAATGGTAGGACAGTGGGGACAGAAAATCGGGGTTGGATCTGATTGCCAGATGATGTTTGCTTCCTTTTAACGCGCTTTACATATTGATGTAAATCTCGATGTATATTCTGTTTTATTCTTTAAATGGGAACTCGCCCTCAATTTGTTATTTCAAATTGTGCACTAGTTCTGTTTTTAGATTTTTCAGCAACTCATCTTATTTACATTTTATGACTAGTGCTAGCAGCTTCCTATAAAAATATTTTAATATTTTCAGAGGAATATTTGCTAGTATTTTTTGCTAAAATTTTCTGATTTTGCCTGCTCCCCATCCCCCATGCTTTATATTCTGTTTTCATAGTCACTGGTGCGGCTGCAGTGTATAGTTCACTTGTTACACAGAGCAAGTTCCCTATAATCTTTGCCTGGATATTATTTCATAACTGGGTATTTTAGGACAGTATTTTAGACAGTGCTAAACCTTTTTTACTGTAAGTTTTCTTTCAGTGTAGAATATTATAGCTCTATAATGTTTGAATGGGATAGTATTTTGAATTATAGTGGTTTGAAAAATATTAATGTGACACTTTCATATTATAGTATCCTACTTTAAAAAAAACCCAGATACATTAGTTATTAGTAAAAATGACTAATACATAAATCCTATTTATTATTTTAATAAATTATATTTATTATTGTATTTAATTTGTTGAAATTAAAATTATAAATAAAAACAAGATTATGCTTTTTTCCTTTCTGGCAGCTAGAAAAATGTATAGATGACGCTATAAGAAAAAATGACTTTCAAGCATTGGAACAGATTTTGGAAACAGATGTTTCAGATAATGTTTCTCAGAAATGCAGCAAACAGTTTATTAGCAAATTAGATAAACTTTTAAGCCAGGTAATAGACTTCTTTATGGGTTGTTTTAATGTTTAGTGGCATATTACATATCACTGTTTTAACTATATGAAGGCTATTGTTTTAATACTTATTTGAATGGTATTATTTGATAGTATTGGGGGTGAAAATATCTTGCAAAACAAGGTCTCATTAGAATGTACTAAGGAATTTCATGTAGATTTAAGCTTCCTGTCCCCTACATATGCCAAGCGAAATTTCATGGTTGGCAAAGAGAATAAGTAATTGTGTTATAATAGATGTTTGTGTCATCATCCACCCTTTCATGTGGACGCTCTCATTGACTCGTGATCATATGTTCTTTGTCTAAAAGAAGCTGTAGTTTCTGTAGATTTCTTTTGTGCGTGTGCATGTGTATGCAAGGTTTTAATCTATTTTTGTTTTATTAGTTTTTGTAGATTTGAAGGTATTTTGTTGTATGCTCATTGATAACTCAAGGGCCATTATTTTTCTGTGAATTCCAAAGAGAATGCTGATTGCACCTACACATTCGCTTGACTTTTTGCTGGAGTTTACTATGTCTGTTAGACAAATGGTGATATCAGCAGACTGCAAAGTATTTTTGTTCAGAACTAGTAGCTAGTCAATTCTGTTTTCAAAGGAGCACCATTACTTCATGTCACTTGTAACAGCAGTAAGCACTATATAGTAGGGAAAGAAATTTAGCTCGAGTTCCCTTTCTAAAAAAGACAATTATGTGTTCAGCTAAGTGCTAAAAAAACCTCTTTGCTCTCTGCAAGAGATGGTTGTCAGTTTCTACTGTGAGGAAAACAGTTCCTCATTTTTTTGTTTGTTTATTACATTTGTATCCCACTGTTCACCGAAGGTCCAGGAACAGACTACAACTTACATTTACAGAGGCCTTTAAAAATAATATAGCTCTTCTAATGTTTGAACCATAACACTGAACTTGTTTCGATGCTCTCACAGAGAAATGAGTCAAGAAGAAAAAATTCACACCCACTTCAAGTGTGAAAGTTAAATGTGATTTTTCTGACATTAGAAATTATACGAGGGAAATATTGAGTAGGTAAAAGTTCTACAGGAAAATTACAATATTATTAAACATACATTCACCTCCATTCACACAAGCAAGCCAGGCCTTTTCTATAGATCTGTGGACAACAGAATAAAGGGGGAGGGGGGGAAATACCAAAAGAACAGTAGTCCCAAGAATTAGTCTGACATACCTTTTCCTTGTTACGTTGTATATGAGCCTAAACTCAACTTCCAACCCTCACATTCCAAATAAGTAAACTGGTAAGATTTGTTCCTCTTGACATAACTCTTTCCTAAATGCCTTCCACTTTGCCGAATTTTAGCATACATTTAAGATGCCTGATTGATTCTAAAACCGTTTAGCACACATCAAGAGATTTAAATGTATTTTATTTCTGCTTTTTAACACATTTGGATACATTCTGACTTCTTGTCAATAACTCTTGATATGAATATCGTGGGCATATGACATTGCAGTACAGACTATTCCTAAGCTAAAACTGTTTGATTCCCAAAATTGGTACATTCAAATTCTTCTGTGCTGTTTTGATATTCTAACCAACTGGGTTTCTGCAAGAGTACAGAGTGTTTTGCGGGGTATGGCTGTGTACATATGTATGTGAGAAGATCCTTTATCTTCAAAAATCACCAAAGGTAGGAGATATTTGTTATCATTCGTACTCTGATTTTCATTGCACTTTAAGGGGACATCCAGTTTGGGTTGCTGTGGTGGATTTCAGATCAATTCCATACCAGTTCTGAGTTGTAGCATTGGTTTCATGCGGTGGCTGTGATGTGGCACTTTGAATACAGCTAACATTCTTCCACTAACATGAATTGGAGGAGGCTAATTCAGTAGAGTTTTAAGAGTTTTTACATTAAAGTCAATTGTCCCTTTTATGTAGTTTCAACATTTACAGCACCTTGTAATAACAAAATTATATAAAAGGATGGATAACTGTATTAATATTGGTTTTGTGATATGACATAAGTTATAAATAAGGTTTTTAAAAGTATTCACTATTCTTGGAACACGGAACTAGAAAATACAGATGATGCTAACAACTGTAGAAGTCCTGAAGGTGCCAACCAGGTTCAGTCCTTCTGTTGCTTACCTCAAAAAAGCAAGAAGTTATTTCCAGGGCAAGAATTTTTCATTGCAGCTTTCATGGACTGTAGGGCCTTGTGAAGCCCTGGTTGGTCCCTCTCTAGTGGATTGAACTATTGCAGGTAACAACTGCTTATTTGTACCCTTGCTCCCAGAGCTGGAGGAGTGTTTTCCAAAGTGCCAGTCAAGGTGGAGACTGAGGCCATCCAGTGGCTAACAAATGACATCAGTCCTGTGACCTCTTCCACACTGCTTTGGGGGAGGAGAAACTAGGGTGAGCACTTTAGAGCTCAATATTGCTCCCCAGCTATCTGCTAGACCACCCATGGATCAACTAGAGTCACTTGGTTAGTAATAATGAACCAGTTCCCATCCCCTTGACTGCTACATCAGCTGCCTTTTTGCCAGAGGTCCATCAAAACAGGGGATGTTTGATTTTTATAAACCTAAGATCCAGCTAAAGCATTCAGCAGAGAAGAAGAGTTGGCATTTCTACCCTGCTTTTCTCACCCATTTGAGGGGACTCAAATGGCTGACAAAGCTTTTCTATACTTCTCCCCACAACAGAACACGCTATAAGGTGGGTGGGGCTGTGAGAGCTCAAAAGAGAGCTGTGACTAGCCCAAGGTCACCCAGCTGGCTTCATGGGGGAGGGCAGAATTGAACCCGGTATTCCCAGAGTCTGGCTTCCTAACCACTAGACCAAACTGGAGTTACCAACCCTTTCCCTTCAAGCAAGAGTGGGTAGATAGGAACCAAAATGATGAGCATGCTTCTTTGGGCTCAGAGAATTGCCTGGAGTGTCAGCTTTTGGCTGTGAAGGAGATAAATGAGGCAACACTCTGTCTGATAGGCTCATTTGGAGCTAGTAGCTCTACTGAGCTGGCTGCCTCATCAGACTCATTAAGGCCACAAGTGTCCCCTTGAAAAGGAGAGCAAAAAATATTGGAACCACTGTGCATGGCGCTCACCAAGCTTGCTCTCAGTTTCCAGTTCCGTCTTGGCAAGGAAGTCACCTAAGGATGGGATTTCCTTTTCCCACAAAAATAAAGTTGTTCAAATAGCAGAATGATAAAAAGAATTCTGTTTCTCGCAGCGATGCCCTTTCACCATCTACTGACCTGACAATGAGTAGCTCTACTGGAGCTATCTCTGCATTAAAAGCATGAACTTCTCAACATATCAAAGGTTGCTCTTGAAAAATAACTGTATGGTAGTGCAAATGCTAGGCAAGATCAGCATGTCTTTCAGGAGCCATCTGATGGTGACTTTTTGGATTACACTTCAAGAAATTCCATACCAGAACATCAAGCAGCCCTGGTGGTGACTTGATGAGTTTCTGTGTTGTCTGATGTAGAATCAGCACCACTGAACAATGATCAGCTCCGTGACTAGTTGTTAAAGGAAGAGGATCTCTACTCTTTCTTGGCAGTGTAATGGTCTGCTTGATCTAAGGGCCTTTCTGCACTTACTCAGTAATTCATATTTGGATCCCTTGTAGTCAGTTTAAAAGCCTCTTCTGACTGCACATTAGTGTGGACCAGACAAGCCTCACTCACTGCTAGTACATTCTGTCCACAGAGGGTGGAGCATAATTCAAATCTGAGTGGTACTGATTTGGACTACTGGTAGTCCTCAGTGTCAAGTACTATCAGCATATCAGTTCAGGGTGGGCTGGCTTAGATCATGGAGGTGTGCAGAAGGAATGCCTCCATTTTCTGTGACTACTGGGGGACCATTTTGGTGACACACCAAAGTACACCACTGAAATTGGTTCTCCAGGTGATCCAAGACTAAAAAACTTCGTTCCTAGATCTTCGGCATCCTCAGAGACTGACCCAAAGTTTGTGTGAACTCTGGGCCAGTGCAAGGGCTGATCTCAAGCAACACCACTACACACACAGTGCTGTTCAAGACTATACCTTGCCATGGTCTGAACCATCAAGATTTGCCAGTCCAGACCCACTAGATCAGATCACAGCCTGCTAAGTGCAGAAAGGCCATTAGTCCTCTTTGAAAGGGAGAACCTTTGGATTTTGATCTCATTCATTCTTTTTTATAATAGCATCTACAATTCTGTATTTATTATCTGTGGTGTTCTCCCCTCTCCTCAGGAGTTTGACAAGGAAGAAATCAAGAATGTTTCTACTGTGTTTAACGTTCTTCAGAAACATGGCAGAAATATTAATATTTTGGGTGAAGTAGGATTTCCAGCCATGATAGAACATGGTCTTGTTCAAAAGATAAGTACCTGTATTTGAAAAGTATTTTGGGAGAATCATGATGGATAGAATAAAAGTTAAACTGTGGTTCATATCCTATACCATTTACTTTTTAATTTTATAGCATTTATATCCTGTTTTTTCACCTGAAGGGTTCAAGATGGTTCACTATAGTAATTAAAATTTCAAAAACAGTTAGCTACAGCAGGCAGCTATTCCAAAGCTGGGCTGTTTGTTGTTCAAGAGCTGCCTAGATCCACCTGCTACAGTTCTGGTGCAGTTTTATAGACACAGCAGCAATCACAGCTACCCTGTTTCCCTGAAAATAGGCCCTAGCATGATTATTTGAGATTTTTCAGGATGTTCAAAATATAAGCCCTACTCCAAAAATGAGCTCTAGTTACAGTTCATAAAAAAGTCATTTTGAATAGTGTCCAGACAGCTATACATATAAAAAAGAAAATCAATTGGCAATCGAATGCAGCAGGAAAGACAGACCCTTCACCCAGGAAAGCAGACACCACCCAAAAGAACCACACTCAAAAGACCCCTTGAGAATAAATGTTGATTTTTGTTCATGAATATTGGTAAATGTAGATTATTGTACATACGAAAAGGAAATAGAGTCACAAGAAATTCATGATGGAATTCAGAGTTTGGAAAATTACGATGATGGTCCAGAATATGATGACATGACTAGTTTTGAATAAATGTTGATTTTTTTGTTCAAAAATAAATGTAAATTTTTGTTCATGGAAAAATAAGACATCCCCTGAAAATAAGCCCAAATACATCTTTTGGAGCAAAAATTAATAAAACCCTCTCTCATTTGGGGGTAAATGGGGTACTAGGGATGTTCTTCAGAGGTGGCTGGAACTTGACAGTTGGCTGGTCCCATGGTAGTTGTATTGGTGGGTGAGCAGAGAATTTGAGATTACAGTGGCACGACTTATAAAAATTGTTAAATGCTACTTTAACCTAAATGCACTTGAGGCCACTAAATGGCATTGGGGCTATTGGAAAATTTGTAACCATTATGAGTACTTGTCCCAGCATTTTAACTGATGTTAAGAATTCATTGATGCTGCCATTCCTGCCGGCATCAAAATTGCTTAGGGCGGACCAAGCTGGACACTGGCTTATACCCAAGCAGAAATGACCCAGTGCAATGGCCACCAGGAAAGGTTTAGTAACTCTTTGAAGCTACACATTTGCTTCTGCAGAAAGACAGTCTAACTGTCCTTTCATGGCAGTTCCATTTGCTGAAATCCCAAATGGTGTTTTGTTCAGGAGTTTGGTTTATCTTTCCACCCTCAGCCATCCTGGTAATATAGAAGAGTATAAAGAAGTGTATTGAAAAGTATAACTAATTTTTTACTGAATATTGCTTAGCTTCGTATCTGAAGAGAAAGCAATTTTGTACATGCCATTAACAAAATTTGTCAAATTAATAAATGCAATAAATATTAAATACATTTTAAATAAACATTTATGCACTTTTATGTTTTTTCCCTACATGGTTAAGTGGTTTGAAAAGGCCAAAGAAATTCTTCAAAATGCAATAAATGAAAACTATGAACGATATATCACTTTTTTTGAAGACTTCTTTGATGTTCTCATGGTAATAATAATAATAAAATCCTTCTACCTTAGTCTGTAAGCAGTCTAATGAGTGCAAATATTAATTTATGGAAAAATCTGATAAGTCATTCTCTTTTTATGTGGTGAGTTACTTTAATCACAGCAGTAACTCACATAGTAGCATTAGCAAGGTGATAGGGGAGGGGCAAAGATTGAAAGGAGCCTCACCTATGATCTATCAAAACTGCACTTTGATCCACTCTGTATAAAAAGGCTGATCACTGAGGCCAAAAATGATCTTTACATTGCAGCCTCCAATGTTGGCCGCATTGTGCAAGCCCTAGGCTGTTTAAGGAATTTAATGTAAAAGCAACAAACTGCATGAAAAATGAGAAAATTTGCTATAATTTTTCTGTCCTTGTTATCAATGATACAGATAACATTGCTCAAAATTTATTTTTATCATATTCCTAAAGATAATGCTTGCTATGTGTATATATAAACACATTAGTTTTGTTCTTTACTTTTAAATAATTCTGTCAGAATACTAGTTTATACCATATAATAACTTCCATGTAGAATGAAATCTCTGTATATTTTTGTTTATTTAAATATAAAATAAACTTTATAACAATTTTGTAAGTGTATTTATGCAGACCCTATTCAAATATGATAACTTTGTGATAACAGAAACCAGCCATACATTGTAAACAGGGAATGGGAGAGAGGTTATGCACCAATTTGTGGCATGGCTTTGATTTGGCAAATCATGGCAAACTGGATTTGATGCACTGCAGAAAAAAGTCTGGTTTGCCGACATCAAAACCTGTTAACAAATCACCACCTAGCCTTCTTCCATGTGCTTTATCTTCCCAGGTGGTGCTGGCACAAAAAATTGCTAACTATGCAAGGTTCAGTATCTAATACTTGCTCCCGCATTTTGATTACTATTGCTCTCTGCAAAGGTATTTATCAGAACTAGTGATGGGATAGCGAGGGAGAGAGATATAATGCAGGAGGATGTATCTGGTAGATCAGCAGTAGCCATTTCTTTACTGCTGCTAAAATATAGTTCCCATGAGCCCCATGGTGGAGCTAGGGTGTTTTTCCACTAGCACTAAGTACCCATTTGGGACACATTAAGGAACCATTAGGGTCAGAGCAGGAAGACCCCATTTCCACTACAGACCCCATTAGTGCCACATTTGTTTCTACCTGTTCTAGGGAAATCCAAATCCAAATCATGTGGGTCTTTCAGGACCTATAATCCGGATTTCCTGTAGACCCCATTAAAGAGGTCTACAATGGGGTCTTCAGGCATCCTGATTATATGGAGCCTGTTTTCACCACAATCAGGCAATGGGGTCTAGTTCCAAAGTTTCATAGCCTGTGCATAATCTCCGAAGCTGGCTCCGAAGAATAGCACAGGCTCCAAAAAGGATCCCACGTGAGAGCAATGCCAATCCTACAGACCTTTGTCAAAGGCTCTGGAGAATCTTCGGAGTTTGTGGCAGATCGCTCTGGAGAATCTTCAAAGAATCTCCAGAGCATCTCCTGAGATTGCACCTCCTGCCCCCCCAAAAAAAAACCTAGGGTGACAGGTGGGTTCCAGGTGAGTTGATCTGGATTAGACACATCGATCCAGATTAGATCAATGGGTGCTCTGGCATCTCCACTGCAAGCAAGCTAGCACCCATTGCTATTGGGTGCTAGACTACCGGTGGAAATGCATTGAGTACTTCCCTTAACCCACATCTACTAGATCTGGAGTAGTTGAAGGACCCATTCCTTAGATCTGGATTAAGGAAGGTCAGTGGAAAAAAAACCCTAGATCCAGATTAAGGGAAGTTCCCATTCCTTAGATCTGGATCTTCTTAGATCCGGATTAAAGGAGCTCAGTGGAAAAATACCCCTATACTTCAGGAGAAAGATAGAAAACATTTGAAGAGCTGTAGTTGGGCTATTTCTGAGATAGGGAGAACTAGCAAAAATTGGGTGCTCTTCCTTGCAAAAATGGAATTCTCCCCCAATGGGATAAAACTCATATCCACAAATTAGTTAATAGCATGGTAATAATAGTAAGTAATCCAAACAGCTTCCCATTCTTTTTCTGTCATTTTCACTTTTAGTTTCATTTTTAATTGTGTTTTAATTGGTTATTATATCCTGTTCTAAGTTTAGGGCTGGCGGGCTGGCTAGTGATAGATAGATAGATAGATAGATAGATAGATAGATAGATAGATAGATAGATAGATAGATAGATAGATAGATAGATAGATAGATAGATAGATAGATAGATAGAGGGAGGGAGAGAGGGAGGGAGGGAGGGAGGGAGGGAGGGAGGGAGGAATGTATAGAGTGATTTTAATGTATTGATTATTTAACTTGCAGATTGTTCATGACACCAACAGTGAAGGTATGCCAGAAAATCATTATAATCAGATCTGTCTGCCTCTAGGCTGGGAATCATGTTAGGAACCAGATGTCTCACCTGCTCAATATAGGTGACTGAGAGTCTGCTCCTTATGCTGAGCTATAAAGAGAGAATAGAAGTAGTACTTGTGTACTGCCCACCATGCTGTCCAAGAGCTTGGTCCCTGAGCTTGTGGAGGCTAACCATAGTATTGCGAGATTTCAAAGTCCCTGCTAGACTGGGACTTCACAACTTTTCAGTCAAAGATGTATTTATATCCTCAGTTCCATGCTTGTTTGCATCTGTAAATACAAGACTTTTGGAGTGAAGTAATATGACTTTGCAGCTCATTTATATCAAACATTTTTTTCTCTACAGGTAAAATACAAATACTGGAAAATTTTATTTTGCGAATGTGCTGTCTTGTTGTTGATAAAACAATAAATATTTATATACAACAAGAGGTAAGAAATTTCTTCTAAATAGTTTTTTCCTTTATCAAAATATTGTGTTATCAAGATTTATATGCATTAATTATTCTTATGGAGAACTTAAGAAAAGCATAAACAAAGTCTATCCATACAGAAGTCTTGCATTTCTATAATTTTTAAAACTTTCAATCACCAAAACAATGTCAATTATTTTCCTCTTCCTCTTTGCAATGTTAATGTTCTTCAAGTTCTCTGCCTTCACTAGTGGCCTATGGCCATGTCCCCATGCAAGCCATTTGGAGCGGGATTGGAATGCATGGGACTGGGAGCGGGTCCGAGATCACTCCCAGCCCGTCCCCATGCCATTCCCGGCAACACAGGCTAGGTGCGGGTTGGGCATGGATGGAGGTGTACCCATGCAAACCGCATCAAACCCTGGCACGGGGGAGCAGCACCACCTCCTCTCCACCTCCTCTGTCCTCATTGGAAGCCGGATTGATGTCAGCCCACCCCTGTGCCACGTTCCCCCCCCCTCCCTTAGCAGCACAGAAAACCAGGACTGGGCTGGGAGGCACGGAAAAAAAGTTAAAGCTTACTTCATAATAATAAATTTATAAATAATTTTAAAAGACTGAAAGCCACTATGAGGTTTAGCGGCAGCTAGATGCTTGAGCAGTTTTGCGCACCTCCACTCCATTGGTAACCACAAGAATGACTGCCAAGTTTAAAAGGAAGAAAAGCCTTTATTTCATGTTCACCTTAGCGATCAGGAAATGGGGGTTGAAAATTTTTGGAATTGCAACAAAATTCAAGCCATTATCCTGGCTGCCTTGGCAATTGGGAAACGGGGGTAAAAATATTCCCGAGGAAAATGCACAAAAATTAAGCCTCACAATCAGGATTTTAAAATGTTAGTGGCTGTGATCTCCACTGCACAGGACAGGAACGGCAAGCACATTCTGCCTCCTAATGACATGAGCACCAATCTCCTCCCCGGATAGCCCGCGATTGTCCCCATGTGCAGTCTCAGCTCACTAACTAATGTGTACTGGACCCCCAAACCATGCTGGGACTTGTTTTTTCAGGTACCAAATTTGGTCCTGGTCTGGCACAGTTTGGG
>MTQE01002217.1:1268749-1285778 GCA_014337955.1 Aspidoscelis marmoratus | reverse complement strand
AAAGTTTTGGGTTAGGGCAAAACAGAGGATAATATTGCCAAATAAAGGATTCATTCAGACATAAAAACCCCCTTCCCAGTCTCTTTTCCCCCTCTCCCTTCTCCACATCCAGTCTTTCCCCCATCCTTTTCTCTCTTTTTCTTCTTTCCCCTCTTTTTGATCACCCCCACCTTGTTTTGGTTATTGGCAGCAGAGCTCTTTGCTCGCAGGGAAATATACAAAATCACCCGAGATCTTGCTTTTTTAGATGTTGGAAGTGGATGGAGAATTTTAAAGAGAGAGGGGGAGGAGGGAGAGAAATTTATAAACCGTAATGCGTCCCCACTGGCAGGCGCAAAACATGCGCTAGATCTCAGCTTAGGGAGTTGATTTTGTGCATGAGTGCAGCATTGTGGAACCGATACCCATGGTTGTGGGGGATAGTATGGAATTTCACAGTTGCACAAAAGTGCTGCCTTGATAGGTACCGATTCCAATGCCCAGGAACTGCCAGGAGGTGCCAGCAAACCAACCAACCAAATGGCAATTTCTGCACAGCTCACTCAGTCACAGGGATGGTCAGCAAGAGGCAAACCTCCTGAGGAGTGGCATCAGGGGGTGGGTGGGTGATCAAAAGGTAGAGTTGGAACTCCCCACTCTTGGCTACATCATGGTTTTAGTGGCGGGAGAGAGCCCAATCAGAGACAGGGGTGGGAACCTCATGTGGTAAAGGGCAGGGAGGAAAAGGTGCTGTTTCCCCAAATCATTTTATGAAGCGTTTTCAGTGGTTGACTGTGATTTATGTTCAAACAAATGGGAATGGGCAGAATGTGTGTTCACCTTGGTATTAAGTTTAATTTGGATTTGAAAAATCAAGTGGGAATGGGGCCTATGTGTAATTTTTAATAGACTTTTCATGTCTCCGTTGCTTTTTAAAAGACCTCTTCTACAATATGCCACTATATTTGCATTTCCTATGCCAAAGTTTGTGTTCTTTGGATTTCTTCATTTGGATAGCATTTCCAGTTTCTGAGGGAAGGCTGATTTTTTCCCTGATGCTGCATATTAACCATGCAGCATCCTCTTGGCTTTGACAGTATCGTTCCTGTTTTCAGAAGGCAAAAGAAATATAGGAATGTGGTATGTGTCAAAAATGTCACTGGCAATCTTTGCCTATGTTTTTAAAGTAGTTCTTTAGAGTAACTAATTCTGAGAGTGAATTTATATGTTCTAATAATGTATTAAGTTAGCAGCAGTAAAATAAGAACTTCTATTCTTCTCCACAATATGATTAGGGTCATCAATGGGAAACTGTGAGCATACCTGAAGATATGGTTAAAACATATGATATTGAAGGTACTGAAATGCTTCTTATACCCAGTTGTTGTTTATAGATTGGGAGTATTACTAATGAACTTTGCTTTAAAAAAGTAGAATGGAATTTTTTCTCTCAGCTGTTCTGTGTGCTTTTCCAGTCTTGCAAACCATATACATATTAAGCATTTAAGCAGGAACTTTATAAATATGGTTTCACAGATCATTGTGTTTTTATTTCTGATTGCATTCTGAATGCAATTTGAAGCTGGGCATAGATAAAAGGTAGGAGATAAAGATGTGCTGAACTGGTTTGTTTTTGAACCAGTTTGATTTTAATCCAGTGGCTTAAACTAAAAACCCTGCCAGTGTAGAGGGGCTGGTTCAAATCTGAACCAAACTAAGGTGTCTGAACAAACTTGTTTTATCACCATTTCAAACAGTATGAATTTGGTCAATTCTTTTGCCCTTTTTAAAGAGCTTTTTTCATGTATTTTCTTTCTAGGAACAGGGTCAAATTGACTCAAACAAGTTTTAATTCAAATCAGTTTGGAAGGGGAGATTGAATTCAAGCCAAAGCAAGAGGTATTTGGTTTGATTCAAACTGAATGGGAGATTGATTATCCTGAGAAAATCCGTTCTAGATGGATGAAAGCATACTACAGCTGGGTTATATCCAAAGCAACTTGCTGGCTGACGATCATTAGGGGGCTTACTTTCTTGGGTATAAATAACCCAATGAAATCAGTGAGCCAGTCTTCCGGAGGAATCATGTTCTTTAATTCACAACCGCAGGTGCAGATATCTGGAAAACAGAATAGGAATCCATTAATACGACTCCTTAAGGGTGGGCACGTAGTATGCTTTCATCCATCTAGAACAGATCTTCTTGAGGTAATCAACCTCCCGTTCTCAGACGGATCAAGCATACTATGGCTGGGAAGTACAAGAGCTCCCAAATGGGTGGGTACTGATATCACGCTCCTGGTCCATTACACAATGGTCAAATAAGTAAGCAAGTTAAAGTCTTACTGTGGAAGACGTGGCCTGCTGAAGGACTGTTCTACCAAACCGGGAATCTTCAGCCCTGTATTCATCCAACCTGTAATGATGCGTGAATGTCGATGGAGTGGATGAAGATGCCGCTCTGCAGATGTCCTCTATTGGTATTGAACCCACGAAGGCTGCTGAAGAGGATGAGGACCTGGTTGCGTGTGCTGTTATCTCATCAGGTGCAGCCATGACTTTGCAGTGATAACGCTGTGAGGATGCAATTCCTGATCCAGGAAGACAAAATTCTTGGAGAGGCTTTCTTACCTAGGTAAGTAGGATGGTAACAAACAGATAGAGCAGATGACTTTCTTAAAGGCTTGGTTCTGTCTATCTGTAACGATCTCTTGACATCTAATAAATACATTTTGTCATTTTCATCAGACAAGGCAGGTAAGTATATTTCTTGTGATCTGTGAAACCTAGTGTCAATTTTGGGCCAAAATAATGGGTCCAACCTTAATGTTACTGAATTGTTGGTAAACTCACATAAAGAAGGTTGAATGGATAGCGCCACCACCTCTGAGACCCTTCTGGCTGACGTCATCGCTCTAAGAAAAAAACCGTAAGAAAGGAATTTTAAGACAGGCAGAGCTCAGGAGCCTCAATGCGTGGATGAGGCAGTGGTGTCGGGAAGAGGGGATTAGATTTGTAAGGAAATGGGGAACATTTGGGGACAAGCCAAACCTGTACAAGAGGGACGGGTTACACTTGAACCAAGATGGAACCAGATTGCTGGCGATTAATATTTAAAAGGTTGCAGAGCAGCTTTTAGACGGATCCCTCGGGGAAAGCCGACAGGAGCTGGGCAGCATCCGATTCGGGAGAGTGCACTCTCAAGTGAGAAGGGCTGGAAGTATGCAGATAATGCTGAGCAAAGTGGGGGATTAGTCAATAGTATGCAAACAGAACGACGCAAGAGGCAGTATAAGGATTCACATGTTCCTCGGTGGCAGAATTTGGACCAGAGGAGTGAAAATAAATATATATATATGCAAACACCAGAAGCCTTTGAGCTAAAATAGGGGAGCTAGAAAGCTTAGTTATGGAAAATAGGATTGATATTATTGGCATAACTGAAACCTGGTGGACCAGTGAAAACCAATGGGATACAGTCATCCCAGGTTACAGACTGTACAGGAAAGACAGGGAAGGGTGACATGGAGGTGGTGTAGCCTTGTATATTAAGGAAGAGATAGAATCTTACGAACTGGAATGTCTAGGTGAGTCTAACTCTTCCACAGAAGCAGTGTGGGTAAAAATACCAAGCCAAAAAGGAAGCCTAACAATAGGGACATGCTACCGTCCTCCCAACCAAACACCCAAAGGATATCAATAATTGGAAAAGGAGGTAAAGGAGGTATTCCAAAAAGATAGGGTAGTTATAATGGGGGACTTCAATTATCCTCACATAGACTCCTGTTCAACTCAGAAGAGAGAGAAAAGATTCCTAGACCTGCTAAATGACTGTTCCATGGAGCAAATGGTCATGGAACCAACTAGGGGAAAGGAGGTCTTGGACTTGATCCTAAGTAATGCTCAGGACCTGGTAAAGGATGTCACTGTAGCTGATCCAATTGGGAAGAGTGACCACAATGCAATATCCTTCAATTTAAATACAGGGAGTAAGTTCTTAATAAAGTCTAACACAGAGACCTTAAACTATCATAAGGGAAACTTCCCCAAAATGAGGAAATTAGTAAAAAGGAAATTGAAAGGGAAAGTCAAAAGAGTTAAATCACTTCAAAATGGAAACTACTTAAAAACACAATAATGGAAGTGCAACTAGAATGCATACGTAAAAGAAGAAAGGGGACTTCTAGGTCCAAGAAGAAACCAAAGTGGCTCACAAGTGCAGTAGACGAAGTCACTAAAAACAAGAGTTCATTTATAAAATGGAAGGCTTGTCGAAATGAGAACAGGAGAGAGCATAGACACTGGCAACACAAATGCAAGATGACCATTAGGAAAGGTAAGAAAGACTTTGAGGAGCACATCGCTAAAAACATCAAAAGAAATAACAAGAACTTCTATAAGTATATCAGAAGTAGGAATCCAACCAGGAAAGCAGTTGGACCATTAGATGTAAAGGACAGAAAGGGATAATTAAAGAAGACACGGAGATTGCAGAGAGACTAAACAAATTCTTTGCCTCTGTACTTACGGAGGAAGACATAGGATACATGCCAGTAGTTGAGCCTGTATTTTCTGAAGTCAAACTGGACAGAGATAACCAAGGAAGAGGTCCTTGCATGTCTTAATAAACTAAATGTTAACAAGTCACCGGGACCAGATGGTATTCATCCAAGAGTCCTTAAGGAACTCAAATGCGAGATTCCCGACCTTCTAGCAAAAATATATAATCTTTCCCTAAGATCAGGCTCTGTACCTGAGGCCTGGAGGGTAGCAAATGTAACGCCAATCTTCCAAAAAGGATCCAGGGGTGATCCAGGCAATTACAGACCAGTTAGCTTAACGTCAGTTCCATGTAAGGTGATGGAAACCATCATTAAAGACACAATTAGAGCACACATGGAGGTGCAAGCACTGCTGAACAAAAGCCAGCATGGCTTCTGCAAAGGTAAATCATGCCTCACAAACTTGTTGGAATTCTTTGAGAGTGTCAATAAACACGTGGATAAAGGCGAACCAGTAGACATTGTCTATCTGGACTTCCAGAAGGCTTTTGAGAAAGTTCCACATCAAAGGCTACTTAGTAAACTAATCAGCCATGGAATAAAACGACAGGTTCTGTCCTGGATTTGTGTCTGTCTTAAGGGCAGAAACCAGAGAATAGCAATAAACGGCAAATTCTCAAGATGGAAAGAAGTAAAAAGTGGGATCCCTCAAGGCTCAATGGTGGGACCAATGCTTTTTAATTTATTCATTAATGATCTAGAAGAAGGGGTACATAGTAAAATAGCAAAGTTTGCTGATGATACTAAGTTATTTAGGGTAGTAAAAACTGAAAGAGATTGCCAAGAGCTCTTTTCTGTATCGCACAACACTAGAACTAGGGGGCACTCTATGAAGCTGATGGGTAGGAGAGTTGGATCCGACAAGGGGAAGTATTTTTTCACCCAAAGGGTCATTGGTTTATGGAATGTGCTGCCGGAAGAGGTGGGAAACAGGGGAAGGGCGTATAACAGGCCTTGAGGCCATGGAGTAGTTGAGGCCATGGAGTAGAAGCATCTCAGATTGTCTTAGTGACAGCAGCTTTATCAACACCTGGATTAGTGACAATAGCTTTGTCAACACCTGGATTATTAACATCAAGCACAGTGTTAATATTAACAGGAATATTCACACTATTTACACTATTGACAGATGACTGCAAGATAGCAGAACCATTAGGTTCCTGCAAAACAGCAGAGTCTAGGTTGTTCTGCAGGGACATGATCCAGCAGGGCTCCAGAAGGAGAATTAAACCCAGCTAGTTGAGCAGTCATAGTGGGAACAACAGAGGCAAGACATTTGTAAGGTAACCTGCTTCCAAATAGGTTGCTCCATGTGCCAAATTCCCGGGGTATGTGCTTGTACTGGAGGGAGAGCACCATCTGAGCGCTTGGCCTGGTTGCTAAATTTGCAGTGGCCACTGCTGGAGGGGGAGGAGGACCAAATGGAAGATGGGTACCTCCTTTTCCTCCTCTTCTTTGAAGAGCCCTTGGCAATAGAGTGCACCAATTGCAGTACCAAAGCCATATTCTCATCCTGGGCAGAATCAGAAGACGAGCTCCTTCGGCTTTTTTTTACTACGTTTTGAGGATTTTTTTCTTTTTGTTGGGGTGGCTTTGGCGATCAACGTGGGAGCCATCTTTCTCTGCAGAGTGCTCCCACCTGCTCCTTGCCACCTGTTTTGGAGGCAGACCCTCCCTGGGCTCCCTCCTGTCTTTGGAGGATCCCTCTGCCTCCAAAATTAAATGAACACAGCTACAGCTGCTCCTTCCTATGGTGGGGATCTCAGCCGGCACTTTTTCTTGGCACAAATGGCAGGACAGGTGAGAGGGACACTGAGGAGAATATTCCTCCCTTTTTCCTCACTCCTCTGCTGGTCGGTGTATAAGTACAAGACCTTTTCCACTGAGCCTGGGGTCCTCTTCCCTTGGATCTGCAGCAGCTTGGACTGCAAAATATAAGGTAAAGGAAAGGGAGTCTTAGAACAGGCAATGGATAAAATGTCTCTCCCCCCACCCATTGTTGCTCCGATCTGACCATGTGAAGGCGATGCCTGATCAGAGTCCTTACCTGTCAAACAGCAATGAGGAAGGGGGGAGAAAGATGTGGACTCTTCCCACACTACGGGGGGGGGGGGGGGAGGCCACACAGCTAGATGAAGAGTAGGGAGCCGCAGAGAGAAACCCACGGAATTTGGGTGTTTAGCTTCTTGACCCTCATAAAGGGTTTTTAGGGTCAGACAGGCTCTGTGATGTATTGAAATGAGAGCCCTTATAAGTGTGGGTTTCTCCTGTTCCAGAGAGGGGGAAAGAAAAGGAGAATAGCTCACCCCTCTCTGTTCTTAGTTCCTCTTCAGAATAATGAGAATAAGCAGAAGACATTTTGAGATTTTAGTCACGATAAAATCTCCCTCCGGCACGTGGTGACTGCCAAACTTGCAACCATAGGGAGATTGGCTCAGTGATGTCATCAGGGGTATTTATACCCAAAAAAGTGAGACCCCTACCGGTCGTCTGCCAAAAAGTTGGCTTGGATATAACCCAACTGTAGTATGCTTGAATCCATCTGAGAACAGCAGATTCTCAGAAGGCCTTAGGGAAGTTTGGAACTATAGGGGAATTCTGCTTTGTCTTATAACTAAGAGGTGGCATTATCCACCTTAAAAAAGAACACACCATGTTATCTCCATTCATTATTGCTCAGTAGCTTTGCTCTTTTAACTGCCATGCTACAGCTGATAAGAACTGATAAGTAGTGAGGTTGGTGGGCACCCGGGAGAGAGCCTTCTCTGTGATGGCCCCTAGACTATGGAATAGCCTCCCCCTTGAGGAGCGTCTTGCCCCTTCCTTATATATATTCAGGAGGGCGGTGAAGACGCACCTCTTTGCCCCGGCCTTTGGCTGAATTGATTATATTTCCCACCCAGGCCACACACTATCATTTTAAACATAATGTGTATTGTTTTAAAGTTGTTAAATTTTTAAAGTTTTTTTAATGTATATTCTGTTTTAATCTGTTGTTGAAGGTTGTAACTCGCCCAGAGACCTTCGGGTATGGGGTGGGATATAAATGTAATAAATAAATAAATAAATAAACTGATAGAACCAACTGGAAGGATTCAATACTCACTCAGGCAGTGCATGGCAAAGAGGCCTTCCAAGATCTACATGTGTGGCGGACCTCACCCCTGGGTCTTTTTATGACCCTTGCCCAAGCAAGTCTGGGTACTTGGAATGGTTAATGGCAAACCTTGAGCCTCTACCTGGTATCTTCCCCTTCCTTAGTGAGGGCTGCTCCACTGACATATATGGCTCTGAACCCTTCTGTAGTACAGGAGGAAGCTAACTGCTCCATCACATGAGGCAGCCAAGTGCTGGGACCACGCCTTTGGTGTCTCAGTTCACAAGCAAATTCTGCCCCTGGTGTGGAAGGAAAAGACTTCTTATCATTTTGCCATACGTTTAGCCCCTTCAAGTGGTTTTGGGCAGCAACTCTGCAGATAATGAAGGGACCGAAGTGTGGCAAGCTTCTGTACGTGATCTTGAAGATCTTGCAGTTGGGAGGGGGTGAGCGATCATAGATAAAAGCCAGCAACACATAGATCTGTAGTTAAATCTTCCTGACTCACAGGAATAGTTCATAAATGGCTTATTTGCAAAAGAGTGGATTGAGACCACTTACGATCAGTCTCAAAAGAACTGCTGGATTCAAGTGCTTGAGAAGTTCTCATTGCTTCTTGCTTTTTAGGTTATATGAACTGATGAGATAAAGGATGTACGAAAGCAACTTTTTTTTCATTGTATGGAATTAGATGCAAATGATAACTTTTTAATATTTTTTGTTTCCAAAAAGAAAAAGACAAAAAGAAGCTTTTAACGATATATCTAAACAATCCAATGTCTGTGGGCATTCAGGAAGGGGAGAAAATAATATTGCATTTTGATTCTGCATTGGAAATTATGGATGCAGTCAAAAAGGTTTATGGTGCAAATAAATGCAAGGTAAAAAGAAATATTTTCCTTCCTTCACAGTATTATAATTTATTCAATACCATCAAGTTACAGTATTCCAACTGTGTACAACCATTCACAGACTGAGAGTCTCAAACTTTCTCATGAAACAGTCACAAAATGAAAAAAGGTGGCTTGTTATAAAGATAATTGCACAAAATGAGTGGAAACCTTTTTTGTACCAGGTACCAGCTTCAAGTAAGACCATTTTTCCATGGCCTGGCAGGGCGAGCGGGGGTGGGGAGGGCTTTGGTCATATGGGGGCAGGGTTACAGAGGGGGTTGGAGTTTAGTCATACTTATAATTTAATTATGACATTTATAATATCATGGCTTCTGGCACAGAACATGCAGGGCTGCATCACCCCACACAGTGTGCTCTGAGGTGCCACAGAGCAGAGCAAACTGTCATTGTTTAGTACTGGTCTGTGGTAGCAGCGTGGACTGGCGAAAAACACCCAACATCACGGCCCTGGCCTGCGGACCGGTAGTTGGGGACCCCTGGGTTAGACAATAACCCCCCTGTATTTTGGCTTTTAAATGTGGAATACTATAATAAGACATTCTAATAGACAATACTTAAAAACTTTTTTCATTAATATTCTACATCTTTTAACAATAAAAAATCCTGAACTTTTGGCATGGGAACACATTTCAATGGGGTAGAAAAAATGACAAAGGCTTTACAAAATTCTTATTTTGAAGATTTTCTTCTAAAAAAACTTGGAATATCTCCATTTCATTATATATTGAAAAGTAATTCTTTCTTATACTTTTCAGGGTTTTAGGAGAAAAAATACTATGTCAGTTGCCAAAACAACAGTGCATGTAATTTTTGATGAAAGTGGATCACAGGTATAACGTACTTATGTGAGCAGATTTTATGTAAAAGGAGACTTTTGTCTAAAAAATGTGGGTTGATTATATAGCTAAAATGATGCATATTCTGCTAGGTTTTGCATTTATTGAAGTTTTTCTCATATCTGATATCTACCAACATAATTCCCACCAAAACAATTGAAATTTTAGAGCTGTTCTAGTATGTATGAGAGATTTACTTAATTTTATACATGAAGTTCTTGGCATTACATTAAAAACGGATTTGTAGATCTGAAGAAATACAGCTTGCACCTAGAAATTGTGATGACTTTTACAAAAATTATGCTAAGGTGTGTCAGATCAGCAATCTCTTAAAAACAAACTATGTTGTACTTGGAATAGAAGAACAGTGCTGCTGAAGTATTTGCACTAGTAAAAGAGCAGATGTAAGTAATTCAGAAGTGTATTTTTTCATAACTGTACTGATCGTAGTGGACCTCAGTCTAGGAAACACTAGGTAGCTGGGGAGTGCTGCTCCTACTACCAGACAAATTAGGATAGCCTGAATAGGATCTCAAATTAATAAATGTGAATAAGCACCCAAAATCTTTTTTTGTTCATTAACAAAAAATTGAGCAATTTTATTAGGATCAAAAGCTTAAATTTTGAATCCTACAACATTCTTAACAGTTTTGAACAGTAACTCTCATTGCAATCAGTTGGTTAATTTTGGAGATTTAAAGCAATCCTAGTTGATTTTTTTTTTTGAAAAATTGTTTCTGACTTAAGCATAGGGAGCGTATTGTGCTTAAAATAATGAGTTTAAATGTGTTATAGCAACATGATGCTAAATTTTGTAACATATTTTAAACATCCTCATTTTATGATTCTGTTGTAAGAATTGCTTGGGTATATTTGTATTAAATATTTTAAGCAGTACTGAGATTTTACTTTTGTTTTTAATTTACACAATGGATAGGCTCTTGTACCAGAAAGTCAGGTACTACCTTCAGAAGAAAAAGACTGTTTACCACTGGAAGAACAAAATAGTTATTCTCTAGATCAGGAACCTCAGATAAAGAATCTGAATCAGAAGGCTAAGGTAGACTTCCATACTGTTCAATCCAAGGTGCGTTTGCTAAAATGTAAAAAAAGAAAACACAGACCTTGTTGCGGTATTAGATTAATGTTTATCTTATAGTGTGAATTTCTGTCTATTTTAAGATGACTCCAGGAAAAAGAAAAGTGTCTGAAGCATCAATGGTTGTGTCATCCGCTTCTAGATTGGCTAAGCAGAGTCCTCTACCTTTGCTTAGTACATGTAAGTTAGATAAAATGCTATTATTTATTATCAGTGATCTATAGGATCTTCTGGATATTGATTCCAGCAACCTGTTCTCTTTAGCCTCAGTTGTATACATTTGCCTTTGTAGAGAACCAGAGGGAAAAACTGACAAATTCAAGGTCAATCTGCATTTAGGAAGCTAGACAACATCAGACTTAGTTACTCATTAGAGGAGGTAGGGAGTATGGTAAAGGGGCAAGGTGCCTCTAGCCCAATGTGATAAACGGACTGAAAGGACAGAGAAGTGCTTGAGAATCAACCTAAGGAACAAGGACCCAACAAGTCACACAAAACTCTTCTCAGCAGATGATTTTTCTATACATGTAGATCAAGTAATGAAGACCTTAAGCATAAAGCAGATGGATAATACTCTACCAAAGTATGCTGAGGAGGCAAAAAGCATGATGATGGCCCAAAAAAGGAAAAGGTGAAGTCTATTCTGAACTTGATTATGGATTGCCTGACACTCTTAGGCACTAGTTCACAGCTCCAGACCAAGGGCCAGCATATGGTCAGTCCCAACCATGGATTCACCCATCATGGCATTAGTGTCCAGCTTATTTGTTCCATAAGAGGAAGACAGCAATTTATGAGACAGTGTGGATAGGAAAATGAACTTTTGAAGAAAATTCCTTAGCCATCAAATGACAGCTAATGTGCCATTGCCATTGTTCATTCAAGCCACTTAAAAATAGTCAGAGAACCTTAAACAGAGAAGCTCAAAGGCTGCTTGGGACATCCAACATCAAAAAAGTATTGAGATCTATGCACAGATTTTGGCCTGGATGTTTTAGAGGTCATTGCACAGTGCTATGTACATTTATAGTGCTTGATAAATAAACTTTAACAACAACATTACCAGGTGCATGGTTTTACAGTCACTGCCAGAAGAGCTATATGCTTCTGCATCTGTTGTAAGGGAGGCAAGGGTTTTAATCTGGAAGGTGGTACATGCAACCTTGAGGTAGTGGTGTGCCACCTCCTACAGAGACCACTTCCAACCTCCCCTTTTAGAGAAGGACTTAAATTGTTGGGCAATAGATTCAAAGTCCTGAGAGAAGCAGATTTTCTAGAGCGATTCCAGATAGGCTTCAGATCTGGCACAGGACTGAAACAGTGTCAATTGCATTGGTTGATTATATTTTGTGGGACTGGAACTCAAGTTTTCTGACCTTCCTGATCTTGCTAGACATCTCAGTAGCCTTCTACCAACCATAGCATCTTCTTGGACCAGCTAAGGAGCTGGGAATCAGAGACACTGTTCCTGAGCTTCTCCAAAACTCCATTAGCACAGAGTTTGTAAAACACATACACACAGGGTATTGGAAGGACAGCTTTTAGTCATGTTTGCAAATGTATAGAGCTGATTTGCATTTCTCACTAAGGTTACATTAACACATAGCAAAATAAAGTGTCTCACAAGCACCTTAGAGATGGTAGCAAGTGGCACTTGTGTTCTCATTCCACCTCTAATGTACATTTTCTAGCCCAGAATGTCCAAAAAAGGGGGCAGAGCTAGACTGTCATGTGAACAATCTCCACCTGCAAGCCATCTGTGGCCCTGTCCCCATGCAATTGAAAGTCTGCCGGAACTCTTCTTTTGCCTCTGAGCGGCCCCATTCCAGGCTTTACAAGGTGCTTAGGGAGCTTAGGAAAGTGAGACACCCGCGATAAAATATGTGCACTTTAAAGAAGAGTTCCAGCGCTCTTTCGGCGATTCACGGGTTTTGCTCGCTATATCTGCCTTGAGGACGCTCCGTGGCAAAAGGGGCAGGGATTGCTTGCCTGCACACACAGCCAAAAAGCATTCACACATCTGAGAAATGCAGCAGGTTCGCTTCCTTTCCTTTGTAAAAAGAGCCAGAATTGCTCAGAATTGCAACATTGTTATCAGTGATCTGTGAAAGCCTTAAAAGAGAATGAGCGAAGGATCGCGCTGCCGATGCCTGCAGCCGCTGACTTTGCCGGGGCAGAAAGCCTTTTCTAACAGAGAACTGAGTGAAAGTAAGTGCTGAAAGTGAATGAATGCGCGATCATCTGCCTTTGCTAGGGGCGGGAAGCCGTTTCAGGAGACGGAGATCTGGCTATTTTTCCTTTTAACAAGAGAGGGGGCGGGGGGGGGGGAAAGATGCCCGGAAAGAGAAGACGGCTACCATGGGGATGGAAAGTCTGTTTAGATTGCGGCTACCATGGGGACGCTTATTCCGAAAGTGGAGGGGAATTTTAAAGTCAGCTATAACAGAGTGACGGCAGAGGAAGCCGAGAGGGGCTAATAAGTCTTTTGGGGGCAGGGCCTGTAAGTTGTCTCTAAGTTGTGTCAGAGGTGCTTTTTAGTTACTGTGAGTGAAAGTAGCCTAACATTTAAATGGTTTCATTTTAAATGGAGCATTAAAGAAGAGGGGGAATTGCACTGTCTAGTGTGCTCTTTTCCATTTGAACTCTTACTTGGTAATTTATATTGTGTTGCCAACATTATATACAAACAAATCATGGTATCCCGAAGAACTTCCTGATACTCACAAACCTTTCTGAGCTTCCCTACTCAAAGCATGAACTCAGCATTCTCCTCTCAAAGTATGACCTCAACATATTGACATCCTGTGTTTTATAATCTGTTTTAATATTATTAAAATAAAAGGGGGAAAATGGATTTTTTTTAGCAACTTCAAGGAAAGCTCGGGTTAAGACACCTCTTCAGATGGTGAGCTCTGTGAGAAGAGCTGACATTTTCCCAGTTCCTGAGCAGAAAGCAATGAATTTTGATATAGATGAATGTTTGCCTGTCTCTTCTACAACCAGGTCTTGTAAAAAGAATAAAAATACTGAAGAAAAGGTAAGATTTATACGATTATTGAACATGGGGCAGATTTGAATGTCTGAGAACAAATTGTATAGGTTCTGTAGAGCTGCTGCTCCTGATTCAATTTTCTTCTATGTCATCTTTCTTCCATGGAACCTATGGAGGCTTGCATGGCATTCTTAGCTAATTATTAGCTAATTCTTGGTTATAGCAAGTTGGTAGCTTTTGTATCTTCTTTCAGTTCGCTTCTAGAGATCATAATGCCTAGAAGCTGGCTAGAGAGCCCTCAATAACCTGGTTCTGTTTAGGGCTGCAGAAGAGCTCATTTTTACCTAATTTCTTTTTACCAACTAGCTCTTCTGTTTATTATTATGTTAAAATTCACACTGCAGTTATAAAAATAAAAATATTAGGCATGTTACAATATTTATATGCATTTTACACTTAGACTCTACAAAGTTTGGAACCATATTTGACAAATGAATATTAATAAGTATATATGCATCTCCCTGTTGAAAATAGATGGTAAGCCTGAGGCCATGGACTCTGATAGTTTTTCAAGACTGAAAGTTGGCATATAAATGAACAAAATAAATACATCTTTTATTTATCTGTAGCAGATAACTGTTGAAAAAGTGAAGGATATACACCATAAAGAAGATTTAGTTGTAAAAGAAAAACAGAAAATAGGCAAGTAACTGAACAAATTCTACCAGGTTTATTTTCAATTATTCAGTGTAGAAAATCTTTAACAAGATTTAACAAGGCTATTGCTTCATGTCAAATTTAATCTTTGTGTATATTTTAGGCAAATTAATTGATATTGTTCCTGATTCTCAGCCAGCTGAAAAACCATCGTAAGTAATGGAAATAAATCAAAATTAAAAAATGAAAATTAGAAGTGAATTTTTAAACAGTAAACTCCCTTTTTTAACAGTAACATCTATTATGCAGTCATTACTTAACTTCCCTGAGGTACTAAGTGACATGGGACTCTGAATCCAGAAAGTTTAAGAGGCACCTGGTTCTGGATGGGGTTGCTTTGCCCCAGCAAGAACGGGTATGCAATGTTTAAGAGTATTTCTAGATCCACTGCTGCTACTTGAGGCTCAAAAAGTAGTGTTAGCCAGAAGTGCTTACTTCTGTCTTTGAGTGATTCACCATCTCTGGGACAACATGGCCACAGTGATCCATGCTCTGGTGACCTCCAGATTAGACTACTATAATACAGATCTGTGCTGGTTGCCTATTTGCTACCAAGCCCAATTCAAGGTGTTGATCTTATCATATAAAGCCCTAAATGGCTTCAACCCCAAATATCTAAAGAATCTTTGTCCAAGTATTAGGATTGCAAGATGAGGGCCCTTCCTGTAGTTCCACCACCATCAGAAGTGTGAGGGGAGATGGCATACGAGGTCTCTTCTGTGACAGCCCCATGTCTTTGTAACAGCCTCATAGTGGAGGTACACTAGGAACCAGTGTTATATAGCTTTCAGTGCCACAACTTTAATGTTTAGCTCCCTCTCCTGCCAGACGGAGAGGGTTGTATTTTAAGAATGTTTTATTCTTTAAGACAGTGACAGTGTAACTGATAAAAGGAAGAATCAGAGGTTGCATTGATTAGCTCAGGTGTGAGATAATAAATTGTGAAATAATTTGTGTAATGAATTGCCAACACCTTATAAATTCTGTTTTATAAGACCTGTGTAGATATATTCAAACTGTTGGTAAACTGTGAAATCAATAAATACAAGTCAGTTTGAAAGTCAGTGGCAGTGACACTTGGGAGGTGACATGGTATGTATCTATGCTCTGCTTGTAGGTTCCATGTGCAACTGGTTGCCACTGTGAAAATAGAATGCTGGACTAGATGGGCCACAGATCTGATCCAGCAAAGCATTTCTTATGTTCTTATATAGCATAATTATAATAACATATCTTTTTTGTTGTTGTTGAAATAATGGATGTTGACATAAGATAGGACACATGGCTATCCTGGCAAAAATCCCATTACAAGATTTTTTTTCTCACAACTTAGCTTTAAAAGGTTAAATGGGAAAACAAAGGTAGGTGGCTATTTCTAATGTGATTTAATGGAAATATTTAGAGCAACTGTATTACAGTGACCCCCATGTCAGGCTAAAAGTGGGACAGTGTACTTTGGACATCATCATCCATTTTATCCACCTCTTCAGTTGGAGATTTGGGATGTTTCCTCTGCTCCTTTCTACAAATGACTGCTAGATGTCATAAGATTCCACGTCTTATAAGGCTCCACACCTTGTGACTTTCCCTATTTCACAAATGAACTAACTTAAGGAAGGAACTCTGAAAGACAAAACACATAGTTTTCCTGGATAGAATGGACAGTCATGTCCATGGTACATCATCCCATTCTCAACCGGCTCTTGTAGTTGGAGATCTGGTATAAACCCAAGCTACCAGGAAGGAGAGAGAAGGAAAACCAATAACCCACACAATCCATGTCCCACCAAACCTCAGTTCCAGGTCTAGTTCCCCATCTTACCACGTTGGAACCACATGATGTAGGACATGTGTACTAAAAGCAGCTCCCCACAGATTGATATTTGTCCAGCTTGTAATATCTGGTAAAGGTGGACAGTGCCTTGTAATGTCTGGTAAAGGTGGACAGCCATATCACCACATATCTCCTCAATGGAAGCCTCTTTTCCATAAGCTGCCGTGGTACCTGAAATCTTGTTAAATGGGCCAGTATCTTCCCTCAAAGTGGCACCTTTCTTTAGTAAGCTAGTGCAATGCAGGCCCTCAACCAAGAAGCTGTTGCCTTGGCTGAGGCCTTAGCACCCATGGGAGCTGGGGTGAAGCAAACAGAGACTGGAGGTCCTGCCAAAATTTGCTGTTCTATGAGTGTAAGCCTGAACAGCCCTTCTGGTATCCAATTTATTCCACTCCTGCTGCTTTTGCTTAGGGTTTGGGCAGAGAGACAGTAAGTGAATCTGTTGATCTCTGTGAGAAGGGATGTCAGTCTTTGGCCTAAAGGAGGGATCCAACCTGAGAATAATGGAGTCTGGTATGAGTTGGCAGAGATGTTCCTCCAATGACATAGCTGCTAGCTCAGAAATACAGTGGAATAAACACTCTGACAAACTTCTGAAACAGAAACTTTCTCAATAGCTTGCTCATCCATTAGGGCCTGGATGGCTGACAAACCTTTTGCTCTCCTGGTAACATCAATGAAGAAGAAGCTAACCTGGGCATTTTGTTAAACTCCAACCCATAATCAGAGCCTGCTATGAATAAAACCCAACAAGCAGAAGAATGCCCCCTCCAATATTGATGGAACAGCTGGAGATGGTCCCCAACCAGGGCATCAGCACTGTTAAAATCCCTGATTTCCCTAAAGAAATCTATTGAGGGGATATGGAAAATAAAACATAATAGAATGAAAGAACTTAAAGTGAAATTTATTAATAAATGGTATAGAACACCTAGTTGGGATAACTAGTAGTAGAAGAACCTATATGCATTTATGGTGGGATTGTAGAAGAGTACAAAA
>MTQE01002217.1:1257471-1268658 GCA_014337955.1 Aspidoscelis marmoratus | reverse complement strand
AGAAGAACCTATATGCATTTATGGTGGGATTGTAGAAGAGTACAAAAATACTGGAAAAGAATTGGGAAGGAAATACAATTTTTTTTTACAAAAATGTGGACAAAAAAAATTACTGTTCACTATTCAACCAACAGATTCAAGAAGAGAACCACTATATTATACATCAACTATTAATGGCAGCAAAGGCAGTTGTAAAGAATTGGAAAACTCCCAAGGGAAAAAAAATGAAAGGATTGGTGTAATTGTGTAGCAGAACAAATGCTTTTTTTATTTCCTAAGGAAAAGGCGATTAAGATATATGGAGAACTGAGCCACAATATTGGCAATAACTACTTGGAGGAAAGTATTGACCTTTATAAGGAGAAAGGTGGTTCAAGGAACAATAAAAGCAATCTCCAGTATGGAAGCAAGTGGAATCTGAGAATGGCATCCTGGCTGGAGTGGGAAGAGGGAGGGAAGAAAGGAAAATAATTGTGCCTCAGATGTAAGAGACAGTGCTAATGTAAATTTGAGATATATGTAAACTATTTGAAATTATAAATAAAATAAAAAACTCCCTGACCTCCCTGTTTAGGGGGATGAAAGAAACCCTTATTAGTAGGCATAGCAGACTGGGCAGGTTTCCCCCAAGTGCCCTTGGGTTTATCCTTCCTCTGATCAGGAAGTGAGAGGAGGGAGAGGTTTGAAAAAGGTTCTCCTAGGAGGATTTTTTTTTTCTATTTCTCCCCTTTCTCCTCTTGTCCATGAACAGGCAGGGATGAGGGCATGGCTTTCTTTTTATCCTTTGACTCCACAAGGATATCCTTCAGTGCCTCCTCACCAATAAGCTTTTCTCCTTTGAAGGGCAAAGCTAAGAGCTTCATTTTAGAGTTCTGGTCCACTTCCACTTTCCAGTGCTTGAGCCACAAGGTGCATCTGGAAACAGTAGCTGCAGCAGAACATCTTGCCAACAGCTTAAGAATGTCTAAGGACATATCAGCCAAGAAAGCCAGCACAGCCAAAATGTCTTTGGCCACATCATGAACCACACAATCTGCCATCAACTCGTCCATCTAGCACAAATATTGAGGTTGTGGCCGCCACCCTTGAAGCTAACGATTTACACTAGTAGAAGTAGACAAGAACCATTCTTGCAACACAATACTTTGGAAAACCGATGGAATTGGAAGAATAGTATTAGCAGCAGGGGCAGCCAATGAGAACCTTTGCACCTCAGTTCTTTACTTAGGAGTGACAGGCACACGGGCCTGCAATTTGTAAAAGTTCATTAACATGTCTACTAGGGGTGCAAACTCCTCTCTGGAGAACAAACAAGGACTCTGTCTCTGTTCAATCTCATTCACTTCCATCCCTGTTCAGAATACACATCCAAAATCTCCCCCTCTTCTGGCAGTGAAGGCAGTGCCACTTGCCGTCCCTACCCCTAGGGAACATCAGCCACTGTTCCTGCAGTAGAAACATAACTAGGCCTAGTTGTAGACTCAATCTGCTTCACTGCAGTAGAGACATGACTAGACCTGGCTACAGTTTCAGTTTGCCTCACCACAAGTGGCTGCACAATGTCAGAATGCCTTTTCTTCTTCTTTCTTCCCCCCCCCTTCCCTTCTCATGGGAGGAAAAAGAAGAATCTGAGTCACAGTCAAACGAAGAAATTGGAGACCTAGCCCTTTTTCTTTTCTTCCCTTTTCTCTTTTTATCTCTTTCATCCAACAAGGACTTGAATATTTGAATAACTGTCTCTTGAATGAGGGGGGTATTGAAACTAACTGGCTGTGCACTCCCCACCACTTCCTTGCCTATTTGTTGATTAGAACACAAACCACTGGGGTTTTCCATACTTGTCATAAACTGCCAGGCCTCACACTTGCACACGTTCTGGATGAGCCTGCAACATGAAATGAAACCACAGGTTCAGTGGACTGCCCCCTCTGTCCTTCAGAACTACCTGGACCTTGACAAGCCTCACCGCATTGCCACTAGTGGTGGCACATGTGGAAATCATGGCTGGGGGCCTCCCAGCTTTCTTCTTTGGCATTGCCACAGGGAGTATCACCTTTCTTGGGCTCCGGCAGAAGAACAGCACCTTTCTTGCTGCTTCACTGTGCAGTCTGCATATGGAAACTCAGAGATGGGCTCCAGTTTTCCAGCACCTTGCCTTGAGTGTCTTGCTGCTGCACCTGCAAGGCAGCTTTAGATTGCACAGAAGGTAGGAAAACTCTCCCTTTGGGTGGGAAGATCACAGCAAGTGGCTGAATCAGCCTGTTTATCAGCTGATTAAAGACTAAATGTTTCTCCAGAGAAGGAATGGCTGTGATCTGATTGATTAGTCCCTCTGGGAGCTGTGAAAGCTCAGCCCAATGGCACTTAGAAACATTATTTTCACTTGGCCAATCCACCAGCTTACTCTCCATCAACAGCTGTTTCATTGACATAGAAAGGAGCAACCGAGCGAAACTGGGGAAGTCACATGGTGTGGAGCCTTACATGGCCTGGAATCTTACACCATCTAGCAGTTGTTCATAGGAGCAGGGGCAACATCCCAAATCTCCAACTGCAAGAGCCGGTTGAGAAAGTGATTTCCTGTATTTAATCAACTCAGCTATGGCAACTCCCTGGGTTTTCTTGGATTTCTTATTCTTTCTCATACTAATCTACTTCATAACTTATGTTACATGGTTAAAATGATATGAAGAATAATGTGTGTTGCCTTGTTTAAAAGAAAAGTGAGATATAAATGTAATAAATATACAAATAAATATGCAGCTCATTTTTAATTATTTTTATATTGGTTTTAATATAACCCACATCAAGACCTTTGGGTATAGGCAGGAAATGTCAATTAGTGCATACAGAGCATTAAAAAATTTGTGAATCAGTGCTGATAAATCAAGATTTATTTTATTTTAATTTTTTTTAAGACTGCATGGCATTCTGGAAAATCCTGTGGTGGATACAAGAACTTCTGAAAAAAAGATGTGCTGGGTACCTGAACAAATAATATCCCATTGTAACAGTCAGAATATCAGTGTGCTGGGGAGTACCTTCTGTCAAGGTTAAGCTTCTAATTTCTCTCCTTTTTTTGTAATAAGCATTTGCAATTTTCATTAAAATCCTGTTTCCAATTTAATATTTTTCTCATGTGTATTAGCTTCTAACCTAAGTGACAGAGCTGCCAAGCAAAGAGCTTTCTCTTCAATCTTTGAAATGACTTTTCCTGATGTGACAGACAAAGAGCTTTGCAATAGAGAAATCGCGCAACAGCAGCAAAATGAAACCAGTAAAGTATCAGTAAAAATGGACAAGAAAAGCAACACAGAGTTCCAAAGCAGTCTGAAACATTCTGATAAAAAACCCTCTAAAAGCAGCATAAGCAGAACAAAAGTTGTTTCCAATAAGCCTGAAATATCATTTAATGCATCCAGAATGAATGAGCCTTCTGTAGCAAATTCCGGAAACTCCAAATTAGTTACTGGACATGGTGATACAAGCTTTGATGTTCTTTCTTCTGGAAGAGGAACTGTTGATAAAGAAACTGATCAGGTGAAACATGAAAAAGCAAAACACTGCCATAATTACTTCCAATTCTTTAATTTTTTTTATCTTTTTGGACACAGAAAATTTTATTACTACATTAGGTTACTTAAGTGTGTGCTTTATTTTTATTGTAGTCTACAGCTTATGCCTTAATTTTGTTACTGTTGGAACCTGAATGATATAATCTTCAGCTAGCCCTGTGTAAAATTGATTTTGGATAGGGTGAGCAGATGAAACAAATAATACATGTCAAGATAACAATGCCAGAACTGTCACAATAGGTATCAAAGTTCAGTATGGAAAAGTCTAGAGAAATAACAGTGTCTTAACCTGCACTAAATAAAAGCCAAATCTGGCATATATGCAGACCTCAGAAGAGAGGAAATTGCAAAAAAATAAAAATTAAGTGCTATAAAGGGGAAGACACTGATACTACTGCCTAGATCTTGTTAGATTTCCTGTGTCTTTAAGAATTTAATACAGTAGGAATTCTGTAGTTGTGGCTGTTGCCATCTTACAGCATTGTGATTTTGCAACGCTTAAGGAGAAACCAAGGGAGAAGTTCATCTTTGAAGAACTGATCCAACCTGTTCTGATATTGTCAATTGCTATGCATACCAATTTATAGAGGTATTGTCATCCATAAGATTAATGTAAGAAAAGATCTAGACTGCATCTGCTTGGTGCAAATTCTCAAGAGCTCTGGGGATGTGCCAATTTTGCCAGCTATCAAGTTCCTGCAGCCAGCCACAGGTGTAATATACTTGAAAGCCAGGTTGGGGCAGCTTGCAATAGCTGAGTCACTCTCTCTGTCAATGTGGAAGTATGAAGGGGACATTACACCTTACTGGATGTCATTTCTACCTGAATGCAACCACAACAGATCAGAAAACTATCTGGAAACTGACCATTTTTTGGTCCATCAGAGGTCTCACTCCACAGCTGTGAGTAGGATTCCTATCATAGCTGTTTCCCAGGAGCCACTGCATGACAAATTCTATGTGCCCTCTATGGTTCCCATTCTAGGATGAAATCTGTACGATTCACCACAGTAGTAAGCCCAAATAGATCTTGTGTAGAGGGTGGTAGTTTCTATCTACAAGAATTTTAAAAAATCTTGTTCATAGCAATATTCTTTAAAACTATTGTTCATCCAGGTGATAATTTATATTTCCAAAGCTGTTTTTGCTGAGCCATCTGCACTCTTCCCTCCTGCTTGAAGAGTGCAGATGGCTCAGCAAAAACAGACTCCCACCGATAGTCTCTTACTGTGGTGAAATGTGCTTTATTATACTCAGTGTAATAACAGCAAAAGTATAATGGTAAAGTCTCTCCAAGGATAAATTGCATTTTAAATATATATATATACATATATACTTTTTTTAAAAAAAGTGGGAAACCTGCATTCAGGTGTTGGGACCCTAAAAGAAAATTTGAGAGATGTTTCGTTAGGGGTGAATTCCGACTCATGGAATAAAGTGGTTTAGAGACAGTTTGGATCCTCTTTGTCCCCATTATCAATCCATTTAAAACTGTTTCAAAATTGTTTGGATCCTTTTTATCCCCATTACCAATCCATTTCAGGGGTTTTTTGAGGAGTATTTGGCTCTAAAACAGAATAAACAATACACTTGGTTTTGCAGGTGTTTCCCCCCACCTCCATTTTTGCCATTAAAACGCTTTATCTTTATTCCTTTGGGAACGCTACAGCAGATTGGGGCAGATCAGTCATGAAATGGGTGGGATTTCTCCTTCCAGTACATTCCCTAGCCAGATTTTTAAAGTGCCAAGAAGCCTAAAGCCCCTCCCCTCTCAGAGCACTTCACAGTTTCGCCTTCTGAAAATAAGTAACAATTCTACACTTTCATTTCCCACTCATGCACTCATACTCACTCTCTGCAGACGGGGAACCTGTCTTAGTATTCCACCCAGTAGAGCTCATGCTGTCTCGTAGCTGGCTGTCTCTCTCTTTCTCCCGGCATGAAATGCAGGAATTATCTGTGCGTATGTGTTTTCGTGTGTCTCTGAGGCTAGGGGTGGGTGGCCGTGGCTTTGGTTGTTTGGCTTGTGTTTGTTAACAGGCAGGGCTGATGATTTTGCAAAACATGTAAATGGTGTTTAGTCTGTGGAATCAAACGGGGGCAGCAAAAGCAGAAGGGAGGGGGCTGGGATTCCCCATGTCATTGGATCAAAGCCAATGGGGAGAGAGGGGTGGGAAAAGGGTGAGAAGGGAAAAGAATTGCTGTCCCCAATCCATTTTTTGGAAGTGTTTTAAGTGTTGAAGGGTGGGGACACAATTCAGGGTTGACTGTGATTGCCAAATGCTCATTTGCTTAGTTTTAAAGTGTTTTTAAAAGTGTTTTAAATAGCGTTTTATAAAGCGTTTTATTCCATGAGTGGGAATTCACTCTTAAAGTGTTTTAATGACTAGATTTTTCTAGTACATTTAACAAATTATTTCTGTATTTTTACAGAGAGAAAAATCCAAAGAAGGGGCTGAAGCAGCAGAAGTGTTAATAAATAAAATCAGTGACAGATACAGAGAAAATGCAAAAAGTACAAAAAAATCATGTCATATGCTTTCTAACAAGAGGTATTATATGTTTATATCTCTTTTTTATTGTTTCTAGGGGGCTTGCATAAAATCAGTCCTATATAGTTTTGAGGATCTTTAACAACGGAAAGCTCAAAAAACTGGTTACTCTTGATTCTTCCAAGAGCAAAATCCTCTTAAGATGGATATTGCAGCTATATCTGAAACCTGGAACACAGCACAGCAGCCCAAAAGCTGATACATATGAGAAACTGGAGGAAGTTTTTCATAGTAATAAGATTTTTTGGGTGGGCTTTCTTACATCTAAGTTAAGCTAAAGCCATGTGTTGGAAAATTTTTTGAAAGCCATGTAGTTCATCCTTCTCCTTGGTGTAGGGATATCTGTTAAATCATTCAAGAGAGGTCCCTAATTGTACTATTGAGTGAGAATAATCCATTGCTACATTAGGCAGTAATTCTTAGGAAATTCTTTCTAATATCTGGTCTAAATTTATTTGCTTTAGTTTCATCCCGTTAGTCCTGGGGATGCCATCAGGGGAAAGAACAAATCTTCTCTCTCTTGTTTATGACGACAACTTTCTAGATACTCATAAACTGCAGTTAGCCTTTTCTGCAAGCTAAACATAGTCCTTTAAAATGTTGTCATAGGACTTGGCTTCTAGACCTCTTAGCATCCTGGTAACCTTCTCCGCACTTGATCTTAATGCCTTTTTCAAACTGTGGTGTCCAGAGCTGAACACATTACGATAGGTGTGGCCGCCTTAGCTACATCACCACAATTCTGGCTCATATTCAACTAGTGCTCTATGAGGACACCTAGGTCTATTTGAAGGATAGGCTTGTCCCCTGTATTCCTGCCCAGTAGCTGAGATCTTCTGAGGAAGTTTTCCTTACAATCCCTTTTTTCTCTGATGTCTGTGAAACAGCTTTATGTATGAGGGCTTTCTTGAAGGTAGCTGTTTTTGCTGTCACCTGTCACTTTATCTGGACAGAACACGAGTCTCTACTCATAGTGCATTCATTCTGAACATGTCTTAGGAGAAATTCTTAGGAATTTAATGGAATTTTTATTTTTATTTATGTATTTTATTTATTCATTTTTTTATTTGTATATTTGTATTCTACCGGCTTCATAATGACTCAGAGTGGTTAAGACTTTCTTGTACACCAGTTTGGTCAGCACATAACGCTGAATAAATCCGAGTGCCCTGGAATTAAACATTTAAGTTATGGTTTTGAGCTGTGAATTTGTAATCGTCCTTAGCTAGGTGTCCCATTTCCTGTAAATGTCTTTCTAAGTAGTTCTTATCATCTAAGGTGGCAGTAAAAATGAAAGCTCCCTCTGCTGCACATCTGATTTGTAGGAATTCCCTTGAAGTCTAGCATGGGACTGAACTTCCAGTGAAACTCACTAGCCAGCATGCAGAAGTGAGGAAGCTTCTGCTGGTCATCCCTGTTCATGATCTCCCATGTAAAAGAGGAAGATGATAACTAGGCAATAGCATTAGTTTTGGCCTCTCAGTGCAAGTCAATGAAAGGAACCTGAAGGCTGAATGCAGAAGCACCCAAGAAGCAAGTGGACGGATGGCAGCACTGTGGAAAACATCTGCATACTCCAGACTTTGTGATCCACTCTTCAAAACACAGGATGAGCTCCTTATTCTTCCCGTCCAGTGCTGTGGCTTAGCATGTAATAGATGGTCTAACCATGCAGCACCACAGAGCAGAAGGGTCAGCCAATCTTTTGCCTTCCTGAAGCCCGAAGCCCACTTTTCACTCTCAATGAAGGTGGAGCTGGGCACGTATATATGCTTAGTGAAGAACACTTCATCCCACCTCTACTGTACATTAAAGGCCAAAAAAGTTCACTTTCAAAGTGCACTTGAGGTGCACTGGATTTGAGATGAGAATCCTGGTACCACATACTACCATCTTCAAGACATTATACTGCTTGTGAAACCAGCCTTAATCAGTTGTCAACTTTTTCTGTTTGCTTTTCCTTGGCCTTCAAAAGGAAGTACATGTGGTGGTGGGGACCACTTGCTTTCCCAGCTTCTTCATCCAGTTGCATGCATACACCAAATATAAGACATCTTTTCTACTGAGTTTCAGCACTTGCTTTAAATGTTCATATTGACCCAGGCATTTGCTGATGATCAACTAAAGATTGCTGTTTGTTTTATTTTCTGTTTTTGTTTTCTTGATATTATATTTTAGGTTTTTTTTTTAGTTTTAGTTTAAAAAGCACTGCTGTAGCTTGCCCTTTCGCAGATCTCCGGAGATAAGACCACAGCATTATTGATAATGCTTTTATTTCAACTATATTGCTACTTAACTATTTGCTTTTAGGTCATATTTTATAGTAATTTGCAACAATAGTTCGTGCTTATTTTTACTATGTTATATTCTATCCGTTTTTTTCTTCTAGTGGAACTTTAAATAAATCTGCTTCCAGCATTAGTAAGGTATGCGATCTTTGGTTCTACAAAAAAGGAGTAGAAATGTATTTTCAAATAGTATTTACTGTATTTTGCACCTTCTAAGATGCATATAAGGCATACATTAAAAAGTGGAGTTAAAACAATATATACAGTCCTATGAGTGTGTGTATTCAGCCTTAAAATACTATATTCCTTAAAACTTCAGTGGTAACAATAAGAGTACCATAAGCAAGTCAAAACTATACAAATATATAAACAGGAAATTATGGGTTTCACCAAATGGAACTGTATGAATAGGAAGAAAGAAATAACTTACAGGTCAAAAATATAGAAAGTTGTTTCTTTTGCTTCTTTTGGGAAAAAGGTACTGTATGTTTAGTTTTCTTAAGTCTCAAAATTGTTAATGCAGTTAAAAATCTCTGTTCTTAGTCTACTAGTCCTCAAAAAAGACTAGTAAATGGACATGCATACATTCACTTTCTGCACAGTCTCAAAAAAAGCCAGTTGTTGAGGCTTTGCAAGTAGTCAACACATGCAGGCACTTTCATGCACTAGGACTTTTGGCATGACTTGTAGCCCTCAGACCAGAAAGTCTAGTAGGCCAAGAAGACTGCATGGTGACCGTTGTCCTTTCAAAACTATGTGGCTGGTGACAGCAAAGTGGCATGGGGGCCAAGAAGAAAAAGTAGCACTCATAGGCAAGATAGGGGTGACGGTAGTTATTTCTATGTGAAAAAAGAGAAGAGTATCTGAGGATTTTAGATCTGCTCAATTCTTTCCTAGAAAAGAGGACAGAACAGAAAATCTAGAAACCTAAAAGAATCTTCTGTGCTTAATTTGACTGGACAAGTTATGTAAGTAAACAACAATATCGTAACTATATCATGATATTTTAAACATCAACGGTATTAAGTGAAACTTAATTTGTTTCCTTAGGGATGATATATACAACTTTAACATAAGTGGGTTTGATGAACCAACAATAAACCTTGGGGTAAGGATATATTATTGTGAATATTATCATCAACTATATGCTCCTGTTAGGGGCCAGAACATTATATGTATAGTATTGTCTAAGCAACACGTTTTGCAGTTACATATACCACTGAGATTCAAAAAAATAACAGAGAAAAATTTATAAGGGATAAATGACAGGTATATTTACTAATTATTACTAATGAAATTATTAATGTCATTGTATTCACATAGTATAACCAGTGGTATTTGGCTATATAAATATTATTCCTTAGGTAGGATTAATTTTATTATTTGTAGACCATGATTCAGTTCAAGTAACAGAAAAAGAAAAATCAGCTGCAAATAGAATTATAATGTATGATTTTTTAATTTTTATTTTAATATTTACATTTTAGATTCAAGAATGTCATCTTACTAAATTGGAGGCTTCTACATATCTGCCAAACAAAATGTAAGCAAAAATAAATTCAATTAGTAAAAAAAACCCATTAGACCTGCGTCAGTTATAATTTCTTTTATGCTACAAAAATAAATATTTAAACTTATTTCCCTTTAACCATACCAAATTCAATCCTGAAAATGGACCTTATTATTGAAATCTTGATAACAAAAACAGTTATTCTATTAATTTGAATGGGATAAATTCCAATTTATCCCAAGTCCATTCCATATGGAAAAGCCATGTAACATGATAAAGTAAAATGAATAGCAAAGCAAAATGGATGAATTAAGATTTAAGACTTAAGCTCATATAGATATCATCAGATGACTTCCATTTTTTGGTTATACATACTAAAATTGGTTTAACAAAATGAATTATGGTAATAAAAGACACAGACCTTATACGTTAAGTCTGTATAATGTAAAAATGGATAAATGGGGATGAGTGTATACTAAAATGGTATAAAAGGATATTTCATTGTTTAGAGGATCCATTCACTCATTAGTCATTTTTAGATGAGTAAGAAAAAAACTCTTTAATTCTAGTAGTTCCCATAGTTACTGTAAATTGCTTTTTTGTTTCTTACAGAAGTGATAGAACCAAACAGGCGAGTACAGAGAAAGAGAACCAAGATAAGAAGGTAGTGATAAAGAGAGGGTTTCTTTTTATTTCAGAATTAGGAATACATTTTTGTTTCTAATTAAATAATTTTACAAGGAGTACAGAATTAATCCTTTTCAGATCAAAAAAGTAAAACAGACCAACGTTAAGAGACAAAATTCTCATTTGCACTGCTATTTGTGCTTGCCACAAAGGACATCTTTCTTGCAGGGCACAAATTGGTGACTTCTCTGGATGCTCAGCCAATCAAGAACTGGAAGAAAAGATCTAAAATAGATTTGCTTATATAAGAAATAGAACATCTTCTCTGTCATATATCCAAAAAGATATATCCAAAAAGATATATATAACTAAAGACATAAGCCCCCCCCCCCAGTATTCCTAGCCTCTCTCTCCTCTCCAGCATAACATTTCTTAAATGGAATTAAGACTGTAGAACAGAGTAGTCTAGACTCTAGACCAGTGGTTCTCAACCTTCCTAATGCCGCGACCCCTTAATGGAGTTCCTCATGTTGTGGAGACCCCAAACCATGGGGTAGAGCAGCTGGGAAATGGGAGGGAAGGGCAGTGGGGGACTTGTCACGACCCCTCTGAAAGGGTAGTTCGACCCCCAAAGG
>MTQE01002217.1:1195775-1240008 GCA_014337955.1 Aspidoscelis marmoratus | reverse complement strand
CTTTGATGGCCCTACTTCTACTGCACGATCCTAGCTGGACAGTCTTTATGGGAGCTGAACTCAAGAAATTGTCCATGGAATTATTTCCTGTGCTCAGTAATCCCCTGGCATAAGCATTGCAGCTGCAGAATGAAAGTTCTCAGGCTATGATGTTCACAACAAAAGGTGATTGAATATAAAGACCATTACCTGGGCTAGCAAAAAAAAAAGTGTGATAAGGCATGATATGAGGAATATTATAGTACCATGACTTTTCGTACCAAAGTAGGGCACAGGTCTGGGCTTTTCATCAAAGTATGCTAACTTGTGTGATAGTTTCATGCAATCACATTAGAGAAGCTTGTCAGAATCAACTCTTAATTTTACTTCATTGTGGAATAAACCTCTTTGTACAGTGAAGCAGAAACATGCTGGTGTAGTGGTAATAACATGATGGTTTATTAGTAGTCAGTGATATAGCACAGTGTTTGTCAAAGCAGCAAATTTCAAATGTATGACTAATAACACAAGGCTTATAGCACATGTGAAAATAAGATTTTCCCTTTGTTACTGTTTGCTTGTAGAACTTTTCAAAGAAGCAAAGTGAAGCATTTAGTATTTACAACAAAAACGAGCAAGAGAGGTTAGTGAATTTTCTTATTACCGGAAGCCAATAGAGGCACTATGTTATCATAATTGTTGCTTGAATATAGTGTTATGATATGTTATCTTGATGTGATGTTATATGGGTCTGGAAAGAATCAATGACTGTATCAGAGGACTTAATTTAAAAAAATAGTTTGAGGTAGATTGCGAACAAAAAGAAATGAAGGTATGGGGAGTCTATCTGAACATTTTGTTTATGTGTGGGTAGGATTTATTAAATTGCCTAGAAAGTTTTATCAAAGTCTTTGTAGAAAACAAATGGATGGACCCAAAAGGATTGGGAGAAATGATATGTTCAGTTTGAAGGGCCAGAAGACTTTGAAATAACTGAAGAGTTAGATAAATGGAAGTCACAAGGAGGAATGGGATACAGTAGTGAAAGGGATGTAGGGAATAATTTCATTTGAAGTTCCTAGAGGTTTTAAGTTTGCACAGAATGCAAGAGTATTAAGTTCATAATTATTTAGATAGTATGCAAGAGCTCTGAGATTCCTGCTTCCATCTTACAAGAGATGTAGGTACATGTATGTGACACTGTGAGGTAGTACAAGTCAGTCCTCAATAAAGATACTATAGAGCTGAAAAAGCACAGAGAATGTCAGCAAAATAATTAGAGTACTTTCCCTTTGACAAAACATTTGGTTTTCTATTTTAGACAAAGAGGCTGCTGACTAAAAATACAATCCGCTTTATGGGATTATGCAATTTGGATAATGAGTACTTGCTATATAACTTTGGCCATGGTCACACTTTCACTTTAACCCTTCTTCAATCTGTCTTTGAACTGCATTGCTCACACTTTCTTAGTCCTATCTGTTTTATTTGTGGATTTTATTTGTGGATTTTACAGGTCTCAAGCTGTTTTAGAGTGTTAATCGGTTTTCATTTTTTGGGTGTGATTGATAAGAGGATTAAAGGGGGCTGAACCGTACTATAGTGGGTGGATACTGCATGAATTTGCCTTCTCTTTTGCCCGAGGTGTGAATACATGATGCTGAGTCACAGAACTTTTATCCTAGCAGAGTGCAGGGGATGTTGTGACAGTAGAGAGAGGCAAAGGTCTTTAAAAGTCCCAAAAAGGAGTCTCGGGATGAGAACCAAAAGGTGTGAGCATAGCAATCCAAACTGAGAACAAACTGAGGAAGGATGATCCGGTATTGAGTGTGGTCAGAGAGAGGGCCAGTTCCCACTAGGACTTTTTTGAGCGTTCAGAACCGTTTCAAAATACTTTGTCTGCATTGAAAAGTGGCTTTTCTCATTAAAAAGAGGAGTAAAACTGATAAGACAAATTAAATAAAACACCCCTTTAAACAACTCTCGCTCCCCCTTTTTTTTTTAATGAAACAGTTTATGGGGCGTTCCCACTGGGATCAAAGTGTTTTGAAACCATTTTAAAGCAGAAGCCTGCCAGCCTACCTGCCGCTGCCTGCCTGCCTGCCTGCTATTTCAGTGGCTGCTTCGTCCCCGCAGTTGTGGCTGCTGCTGGCCACTGCCACTGCTCTGCTTGCTCGCTCCGCTTCCCACCAAACAGCCCTGGTGTTGCTGAGGCGTACAGAGGAGGAACGGGAAGCGGCCAGCGAGCGAGCGAGCAAGCTCCCCCTCCCTTTCAGGTGCTGCTGTTCCACCGCTGCCAAGCTCTGCTTTAAAGCAGAATTAAGAAAAACAAATGGGAACGCATCTGTTTTTTTAAATTCCGCTTTAATGGAGCTAAGTGGGAATTTCACCTTTAATGTGTTTTGAGTCAAGCTTCTTAATAATATGACTATTTCAGCAATGTATGACCATGGGCTTTGAATGGAAATTAGATTTTTATAGGATTGGTCTGTCAATACAGCTATAATAACTGTATGGAAACTCTGTGTTTAGAGATGGTTGTATTGATGCGTCAAGATATCTTTGTCTTTTAATCTATATTCCTTTAGACTTCAGAATCTTAAAACTTCATTTGAGAAGAACATGTATTCTGACTTTGAGGAAAACATTTTTACGGTTGAGGTAAAAAAGGATTTATTACATTTTGCATTTGATGGTGACTCAGAAGACATATCTGTTCTACTAATAATCTCTTGTGTCAACATTGTGTTTTATGAGTCATTCAAAGCTATCTAGGGAATTTTAACCTGAAAAACATCTACAAATATCATAAACTTTTTTAAAAATACATCTAATTTGGAGAAAGCTAATGTGAAAGCTAGCCTTCTCCTGTAAAACTGTCAGTGTCCTAAACTGGTAGCTTTTGCAATTAAAAGTATATGTTTTGTAAACGTAACATGTAGTTGCCTTGTACAGTTCCTTAATCAATGCATACAGCAGCCTTCCAGGGTAATAGTTGATTAATCCACCACCACTCAGAATAACCAAGGTCATAAAACTAAGCAAGAAACTAAACCAATCTGAGTAATTTAGCTCCAGTTCCTTCTGTGCCTGTTCTAGGACCTAATTTACTTAATCTACTTAATAAATGACATTGTTTCCTTCCAGTCAATTTCTTCTAGGAGGAAGTAGTACTAGTTTACCATTATTCATTATAGTCATAAACCCAAACAATAGGAAGTAATTTTCTCCTACCACACATCTGGTACAGTGAGTCGTTCTTACTAAAAAGCTGCATTAGTCATTCTTACTAAAAATTCCAATTAGTTTTCCCACAATCTGTATGATTGGCTTCTCTCAATGCTTCCCTCCAGTTAGCAGATACATTAATAGATTGATCTTCAAGGCATGTCTTATGTTATGTTTCATGTAAACATTAGAAATAAAATCTTCACCAGAACCAGTTCAGTAAAGTGGTGGGCTTCAGTTATCAGAATTTTTGAAGGTAAACTTTGGATTCAATACTAAGACAAGTGTGGGTTAATGAGAGTATATTCTGAAGCTATCTTGATTTCTACTAGATTCTACTAGGTTTCATCTTTTCATCTGCATTACACAATCATGGGAACACCAGGAAAGATGAAGATTGTTTTCTCAGAATTTGCTATTGGGGTTTTGCTTATGATTGAAAAGTAAAAATAAACGCGAGTTCCTTTGCTTCCATTTTAGATGAATCATATGAAAGAAGACATGAAGGGGCTCCAAGAAAAATTCCTTAAGGAAATGGTAAATACTATTCTATTGTTCTTGTTAGATATTGCATTTAAAACATTCTTGAAATAAAGAATATACACTGAAACTTATCTGGGTTGCTTTTTTTTTAGCATGAAGAAGAATTGCTTAATGTTCGCAAAGGACTGCAATCACTCTTTATGACAGAAGGCAGAAAATTCTAATGAAGTTTATAATGCTGTCTGAACTGAATTTAAAAAGTATATGTTTGAATTACATTTTAGCAGATTGGAAGTGGCTCACAAATACTCTAAAAAGCATTCAGCTGTTCAATGCATGCATTTACAGAAAGCAGATAATTTTCATGGAAAATGCTCTTCACTGTTTTAATTTATATGGATAAAATATGTTTGTGCTAAAATTTTACGTTTTGCAGTTTTAAGAGAGATCATAATAAATGAATATCATTTTTTAAATAATTGGTCAGCTAAAGTAAGTCATAATTAACTTCTGGTTTCAGTAAGACTTAATCATGGCTGACTTGAAGCCATTGGTTATGTTTTAGCGAAAGTTAATTAATGGAACTTGCCCTCTGATTATTGTTACTTGGGTTTTTTGAGGATGTTAATAAATTTATAAAAGAACAGAAATCATACTTTGAAACGCTGCCACCAGATTTTCAGTGATAAATATTATATTTCTTCCAAGTTTATTGAAGATACCTGTAGTCCAAAACAATTCTGAATATGTTTTTAAATGTATTGGGGTGTATATTTAAATTATAAAAATGTGAGATTCCCTGACTCTCAAAAAAAATCAAAACAAAATGTCTCTGCCATTTTCTGTAACATTTAAGTCAATTTTACAATCATAACAATCAAAATACTACCTTTTATTGAAACTGAAATTCACACTGTTGTCAGTAGTTCCAAATATGTCCATTATATTGCAGAACTGTTCAGTTTATTTAAGCAGGTTCAGGAGCCATGTAGCAGAAGAGAGCTGACTTACCTGCATCAAATCTTCAGAAACAATTCTTTAAGTTTTGAGTTCTTTATTGACTGTTAAATTTGACTTAGAAACACACATGCATATACACATTCTTGCTTGCCCACCTAAAAGAGCTGATCAGACTGGTTTTACTGAAAAGTACTCCTGAAGGTGATGGTAGTCTCTAATTCAGTTAAGTTCCAAGCACTTGTTTGTATATTTATCATTCATGCTGATTTTATATATCAGTTTCAGTGATTATTAATAGTTACAGACAGTTGGCAATCCAGAATTATCTGCTTGCTAATGCACGCACTTACTAAGCTTGTCATCAGTTGCCTTCGTATTGAGACAGCTTTATTTCTGCAAATCTTATTTGTCATTTCCTGTCTTTTTTGTTGTTCATTACAGTTGGGAGGGCTAAGACAATCTTTCCTAATGCACATCACAGTTGCCTGAACTAAGACAATCTTGCACCTGTGATGTCATTCTGTCAATACATAGGGATTGGTTTTGGGAGCGTGGAGAATCCACAAATAAAGCAGATAGCAATGAAAATGTGTGAGTGTTGAAATCAGATGATGGACTGAAGAAGGGTTAAAGTGAAGGTGTGCCCATGCCTTGAGTTAGACAAAACAAAAATGGCAGAGTCTTATTTCTACTTTGTTTGGACTTGAGTCTAGGGAAAGAGCAGGGACAGCAGGATCACTGGAACTGCCTAGCCCTGTCCCTTCCCAGCTGTGAGACCAGGAAAGATAAGAACATCTTCTTAAATGAGCAATACAAAAAAATAGAAGGCAACAGCATGGAAAAAATAAAACCTCTTCAAAAAAATTAGAAATATTAAGGAAATGTTTTGTGCAAAAGTGGACATGTTAAAATACAAAAATGATAGAGACCTAACAGAAATAGAAGAGATACAGAAGAGATATCAGGAATACACGTAGGAAGTGTACAAGAAAGATCTTAACATCTTTGATGAAGATAACATGACTGGAACCAGACATCCTGGAGATCAAAGTCAAGTAGGCCTTAGGAAGCAGTTCTAACATTAGGGCTAGTGAAAGGGATGGAATTCCAGCTCAACTATTTAAAATTCTAAAAGTTGATAGTGTTATAGTGATAATCCCACTGTGCCAGCAAATTTGGAAACTGAGCAATGGCCACAATATTTACATTCCAGTCCCAAAGAAGGGCAATAGTAAAGAATGTGTCTGTGCCCCCTTCTGGGTGCTCCTGCTAAGCATCTGCTGCTGAGTGGTCCACTACTATATGGCTTCAGGGGAAGCTGCAGTAACTTCTAGAGAGTTGCCACAGCTTTTTGGTGCAGGAGCGCTTTCCTGCTGAGTGAACTGCTCAGTAAGTGTAAACAGGCCCCCAGTTTCTAGTTGAATACATGTTTAAAAATTGTAATGGTAAGATTTGTAGAATAGTATCTATGGAGGCTTTAACAAGGTTGCTAAATGGTCACTTCTCAAAATGGTTTAATATTATTTTGTGACCATTGTAAAAGGTTAGATTAGATTATCAGTGTTTGTGTTTTTAGTCTTTGTCTCTTTTTGCACTTACCTCCATTAATCCAGATTTAGAAGATCTAGATCTTTGAAATCCAGTCCTTGAAAATCTGGATCTTGGCAAGGACCGCATGCGTCTACACGGGCCATCTAGCATCCAGTCGCAGTGGGTGCTAAACAGGGTCGCCATGTGGATGCCATAGCACCCATTCCGAGGCTTCATTTGGCCTGAAGTGGAAGGGCTGATGGCAGTGTGGCAGGCCAGCAAAGATGTCAGTCAAGGCACACTTCTGTTGACACTGGGTTTGGCGGAGAGACACGGCTTTGCCAACGTAGCTGTTATGAAGCTTGTCCTCAGCTTCATAGACAGCTATGAAGGATGTACAGTCCTACGTAGAGTCTGTGTAGAGGGGTGGAGCTGGAGTCACCCCACTGCAAATGGCACCCACCAAACTCACCCCGGACCCAGTTGCCCCAGTCACCATGCGAATGTGCATCCTCTTCATGGTGGAAGACCAGACTGCAGATATCATTAAAGGGCCTACCTTTAATCTGGATTTAAGGGCCCAAAGACACCATTAAATCTGGATTTTGTTGGTGCTAGTGTAGACAAATGGGGTCCTTAACTGATTCATACCAAACAAGTACTAATTGGGTTCCTAATGGGTTCTAAATAGGGTCTTCGTTGCTAATGGTAACAACAAACAGCCTGGATGACATGTTAGACAAATTTATGATAACAGGTGTATGGACACCTAGGTACATCTTTCAGGCTGGAGGACAAGCAGGATGCCTCTAAAGCCATTTGCTGGGATTTGAGAGCAGGAGAAGGTTTGCCCTTGTCTCTGCTTGAGATGTCCAGAAGCAATTGGCAGAATGCTGAACTAGATGGGCTTTAGCCCAGTCCACCAGAGCTCCTCTTATGTTCTTATAACAGTGGTGGTGCTGCAAAGCATGGCAGAGAAGATGCTGTGCCCATGGGGCTTAGGAGGAATTATAATTTGTATCTTGTTACTTTACTGTTTATGTGGTGCATGATGGTGCCTTAAAGGCAAACGTATGTTTTGAAGACAAAACCAGGAAATGATGCTGGGTTGGTTTGCTCATGCTGTTTCAGGTAGTTGGTTATGGTTACTTAAGTGGGTTAATTTTTATTTTTAGTCACAATTCATCTAGTGCAGCATCCTGTCTCATCCAATGGCCTACCAATTGTTTCTGGGCATTCTATAGTAAAGACAAAACCTTCACCTGCTGTGGATTCCCTGCTGATGGTCTTTAGAGGCACCCTACTGTTACTCCGATCTGGAGGAAGTATTTAGGCAACAATGCTAGCAGCTTTTACTACACCTTTCCTCTGTGTATTTGTCCAACCCTCCTTAAGTTTAAAGCCACCCAGGTTCATTGCTGTTACCGAGTCTTCTGGTAGTAAATTCTACAGACCAACGACTCACTGGGTGAAAAAATACTTCCCCTTGTCAATTTGAAGTCTTTCCATCAGCTTCATAGAGTGCTTTGTGGCTTGAGTTTTCTGCAACAAAGATTTCTTTACCTTTTCCAGACCTTGCATGATTTTATATATTTCAATCAATCTTTAAAATGTCTAATAAAATCATCCCTCCCATAATATGGTAGCTCAGTTCCTGGAAATCACTACATGATATAAATTGTGTTATAGGAACTGAAAGTGTTCATCAGCCTGGTTTCACATTTTACAAGAAAGTTAGCATTCTAGCAAATGTGCATTAAGTGGAATTGCATTGTTTAAATATTTACACTATAGTTAGTTTTAGTATGCTCCTTTTTATATTTGTTTTTTAATGTTGGTTCCCACCCTCAGACTTTTGGATAGAGGGCAGGATAAAAATGCAAATAAATAATAGACAGGAGGACAGTGTACCACAACACAGTAAGAAAATATTAAATACTGATGTGCAAAAGACACATAATCTATATGAAGTAGGATAGATGACATTGTTTCAAACTAATCGTAATACTATAACCCCTGCAAAGAAGCAAAAGAAACCTCTTTGGCGCACCTCTGCTTGAATGGGAACAACGGAGAAGGCGATATTAAGGCATGAATTTCAGTTTACGGCATTCTCCGTTGTTCCGCTGAAGAATACCGGCAGTCCCTGCCGCTAAGGGAGGGGGGGGATGTGGCAGAGAGGTGAGCTGACAGCTGAGAGTTCTGATTGCTAACAGGAGGCACAGACTTTGGCGCACCAAGAGGTGGTGTTCTCCCCTCTTCTAGACCTTGCTGTGAGCTGTCATTCCCAGTCTGTCTTATTCACTTGGTCAAGCAACAGCAGGCTGAGGGAGTGGAGAAAAGTTTTCAATCTATTTCTGGTGAGTTTTAAGTCTTTGCTTAGTGAGTTTACCCCCTTGTGTTTAATTTGGAGACAAAGGCCCTTCTCTACTATACTGCTTTAAAGCCTTAAAGGCTTCAAGTGGCCGCCTATTTCCACATTCATGTGTTACCCTTTGGGCTTTGTGTGGCTCTGAGGGATTTTACCAAGGTTCTCTCACCACTCATTTCGAACCTAAGGGTTCAGGAGATCGAGGTCTTTGCATACCTCAACCACATTTCATGTAAAGCTTGCTCACACTCATTGGCGTTTCAAGGTGTTCAAGAGACAGTGGCATGTTTTCAGAGCCATGGGTCCCTGATTAACTAGGAAAAGAGCTCTCTTTCTCCTATTTGTGCCATTATGCTTTTGGGGGCCCATTTCAACTCAAGTTCCTTTTCTATTGCCCCTAGGCAGGAAAGAGTCCTTGCCTTAGTCTCCCTAGCTAGTGAAGTTTGGATGGTGCCCAGGATAAAAGTGAGTCATTTGGCCTCCCTTTTGGGCAAAATGGTTTCCGTCATTGACTTGGCACCCCGGGCAAATTACCATTTACGTCCCTTACAGTGGTTCCTCTGGCCCTTTTCAAGGATGATCATCTCAGGAGGAGATGCTAAGGTGTTCCTGTCCCTGGAGGCACGTTCCTCTCTCCTTTGGTGGAGGATCAGGAGTAATTTGACCAAGGGGTGTTCAATGAGCTTTGTAGACAGAGTTAGGGTTACTTGCGATGCCAGTAACAGGGGCTGGGGTGCCCACTGTTTGGATAGAACTGCTCAAGGGGTTTGATCACCAGAGGAAGCTGCCACCAAATTAATTGGTTAGAGCTCAAAGCCATTCTCCTGGCTCTGCTACATTTCCTTCCCCTGGTAAGGAGAAGGCACATCCTGGTTCTAACTGATAACATCACGGCTAAGGCCCATGTTGTTAGGCAGGGTGGCTCTAGATCCCATTCTCTGATGTCCTTGTCTGACCAACTGTTCTCCTGGGCAGAGTCTCACTTTCAATTTGTTGTTCACATACAGGGGTCCCTGAGCCAACATATCCTACCTCAATCCAAATGGCGCCTGGATCCAGAGGTCTTCACTTTACTAACAGGAAAGTGGGGATGGCTGATAATAGACTTGTTCACTTCAATAGACAATCCCCAGCTCCCCTGCTATATATTGAGGTTCAGAGACCCTCGGGTGTGGGTGGTCAACGCAGTATCAGCCCCGTGGGCCAAGGGCCTTCTGTACACCTTTCTACCCTCTTCTCTTGCAGTTTCTACAGAGAGTGAATTGTGACAGAGCCACAGTTATCCTGATGGCCCCCTTTTGGCCCAGGAGGAGCTGGTTCCCAATGCTCCAGAGCATGTGGAGCCAGCCTCTATACATGCTGCTGGTTTCTCCAGTGCTCCTTTCACAGAATGGAGACTCCTACCAGGAACCTGGGCTGGCGGTCTCTGACAGCATTCTTGCTCAACGGGCCTATTTAAGGTCCACTGGGTTTGAGAACGATGTCACAGACACCATGCTTGAAGCTTGGAGACCTTCCACTAAGCGAATTTATGATGCGACCTGGAAGGCCTTCGTTAGACAGTGTAGACCTAGACACTTTTTGCCTATGAATCCTTCAGTATCTCAGGTCTGCTCTTTTCTCCAGGAAGAAGCCCATAGGGGTCTCCAGTTTAATACCCTGTAGAAGTAGGTTCATGCACTAGCTGCAGTTCTTGACCTGTCCATGAACAGTAAACTTGCACAGAATAGCTTTGTTAAAATTTTCCTAGCGGGTATGAAGGCCAAATGTCCCCTGGCAGTCCACAAATTTCTGCCCTGGGACCTGAGGTTAGTGTTGTAGGCATTGATGGGGAAACCCTTTGAGCCACTGGTGACGGCTTCACTGAGACTTTTGTTCTTCAAGGTTACCTTCTTAGTAGCCATCACCTCAGCGTGCAGGATGTCTGACATACTGTCAGTGCACTCCTGATTTGGTAGTTTTGTGCCTGGACCCCAAGTTCTGTCCAAAAGTGGATTCCTTAATCCACATGACTCTGGAAATCCATCTGCCCACCTTCTGTCCAGATCCTCAGCATAATTTGGGAAGAAGGTAGCACACTTTGGATGTCTGCAGTGCGATCCTTTTTTACCGAGACAGGTCTAGGTCCTTCAGAAAGTCCTTTATTCGTGGGTTCCCACCCCTCTAATATGAGCATGAAGGCCAATGCTAGAGGCATTGCAGGCTGGGTGAGGGCCTGCATGACATTAGTGTACCAGGTCAAGTGTAAGCTGGTACCTCAAGGGATCAAGGCACATTCGATGAGGTCTGCGTCAGCATCAGCAGCCTTGGTTCTCAACGCTCCATTGGTGGAATCTGCAGGACGGCGGCCTGGTCGACTCCTTTTACTTTCTCCAAGCATTATCGTGTTGATCAATACAGATCCGGGGAGGCAGCGTTCAGAAGAAGGGTGTTCCAGCACGTCATCTACAATACGGTAGGAGTGTACCATACTTCTTCAGCTTTGTATTTTTCCTATGTTTCATGTTGGGCTCTGGTACATCCCAGCATGAGGTGTCTGAACCCAGGGAGAATGGAACATTGTCTTCTTACGTGAGCGTTCCTTCTCTTAGGTTCAGACGACTCACGACCCGCCCTATTGTTTGTGTTTTTTTCTTGTTTTCCCTTCTGACACGTTGCTTCGGCTGATGTTCCTCTGGATGTTCCTCTACAGACTGGGAATGACTGCTCACAGTAAGGTCTAGAAGAGGGGCCACCAAGTGGTGAAAATCTTTTCATTCAACCAAGCAGTGATGAAGAGATAAAACCAGTGTAAGTCATCTGAATCCAGGAGAATGAATGCTCACATAAGTAGACGACGTTCCAATCTAGCCCGTGTAGCTGAAGTGTGCTAAGATGGGGCTGGAGCTCCCTTACCCTGCACTAGCATGTGAAAGGGTGGCCCCTAGATCTTTTCCTAGCACCCTCCTATCAGTGAAATATGCTGCTTTGCAAAGAATGTTCCACATTTTTGTCTGAATATACTCCTGCAAAATTAGGTTCCATTGAGGCTTCTTCCCAGTTAGTATAGATGGTAAATGTTGGAGGGTTTGTATTTTCCTCTAACAGTACTTTAGGAAATCCCTTACAACACTGGGATTTGGGGGAGCAGGAGGTCAATTCCGATTATATATTTTTAGTATCCTTTTGTTAATATAAGGAATTCACTATTCAATTAGACCTCCATCCCATCTGACAATACATCAGCCTGTTCTCACAGTAGCCATCTACATACTTATAACCTACGCAAACAACCAATTGAAACCTCCCCAAAGATTTTTAAAATTCTCTTTGTTCACGTTGTGTTAGCAGATGCTACCCTATTTAGATACTTTATACCTTTAATACTGGAGATAGCTACTCAGTCCTTAAAATTACTAGCTCTTGATTGCCTTGTCCTATGTGAATTTGTGCAGGTTTTGTTGAAACCATCTAAGCTGGTAGCCACTACTGAATGTTGCAGTAACTAATCTTATAGTTTAACTATACACAGGTGTATCTCCATTTTGCATTAGGAGATAACTTGGAGAGGTGCCTCCAGTGGAGTGGGCTGCTCTTGTAGCCTCAGGTGGCCCTGATGAGGATTTTGATGGTCTCACTGCCAATTGCATATGCTGTGTTAAGTCTCTGCTCCTGCACACAGTGGGTTTCCTTGCCATCCATGCACAGGTACAGTGGGGGCTTGTTTAAGTACATGAGAAACACCTTGTAGGAGCATTCAAATACCCCCAAACATCCTCACACCCCTTTGATGGCAGGTCTATGGTGAAAACCCTACTACAATGCTTCTCCAAGTTTTCTTCCATGCTCTTCCATGGCCTCTGTCCTTGTTTTTCCAAGATTAGAGTAATACTGGCTCTTCTATTATTCTAGATGTCATTTTCAAAAACTTGCCTGCTCTGCAATATTCTTTTTGAGGCACATCAACAATTTTTTTACATCACAGTTGCATGGTCAATTTGCAGAATAATATTAGAGCCTTTTGCGACCACCAGCCTTCTTCCAAACCCACCTGAAAGGCTGCAGTCTGGCAGTATCCACCTGGCTGCAGCAACAGCCATATACACAGCCACCCATGCAACTATTACTCAGATGTAGGTGTGAAGGCTGCATCTGGGGCTATACTAGGAGTGACGGCGGCGCCCCTAGTATAGCTGTTGAACATTTCACTTCCATTCCTAATGTGTTTTTGTGGCCTCTTTTCACAGATTCTTTTTTCCATACTTCAGCGCTATCATAGAAGAAAGGCAATGTATCTTTTTTTCTGCAGTAAGTAATCATTTAATTAAAGGGGAAAAAAAAGAGAATCCAAAAAAGCCGCAGCTGCATTTTTGTTAGACATTATATATAAAAAAGGGGGAAAAACATAATAGCAAATCATTTTTATAACATGAAATTAAGTGTTTTATACAAACTAATTGTGATAAGTTCCAAATGTCTTGTCACCATGGTAATACTGAATGACGGTGTGCGTCATGTCCATTAAGTCAGAGGCCTTGGAATGGTAAAGCCTGTGCATGCACAACCTCTTCTGTCCCACGAGATGCTGCAATACAGTTTAAAACAAGTAGTAAAGTAGAGGAGTAAGTTCCTCTTTTCATGAACTCAACTTTAGTCAGTTTTTCAGCTAGTCCTCCCTTCCCACCGCTGTTGCAGCTCCAAGAAGGTCTTCTCTGACTTCTCTTTTGAGTATGTGCTGCAGAGATTGAATCTGCAGAGTCATTGAACATGAAACATCAGCTTGTCATAGACTGAACCTCAAGGAAAAACCTTCATACTTTCCCTGATGCACGTTCAGTAGTGGTATCAAAAAAAGTAGACAATTCTTCTCAGAAGAAAATCTCTATGGCCTATGGAATCTAGAGTAAAACACACACACAAAAGGAAGAGACATTAGTTGATTCTTTACAATCATGCAATGAAACAAAGTAATTTCATTTAAAGATATTAATATATTAGCATTGTGCAAAACGACAAAGGCCTTTTCTACGCTGATTTGTTAATCTGGATCAAGGACCTGTTAAGAACCTGTCATCTACACTAAGGGCTCACTAATCCAGATTTGTAGACCAGATAAATGTGGTCTACATCCATGCTAACACTCTTAAGTACACATTTGCTATCTGAATGCCCACTCAGTGCAGGGCATCTACCTGTGGTTGATCCAGATCTAGCAAATATGGATTAACCAAGGTAAGTGCAGAAAGGGCCAAAAGGTTGCTCTGTAGTTATAGAGATGTTTTTAATGGTATTTTTGCATGGTTTAAGGGAGTCATCAGTTATATGGGAAGTTCTTTGGACTTGTTTGCACTTATGGGCTGGAATAGGATACCATGCCAGGCCAGTAAATTTGGAGCATAGTGGCAGCCATTTACACTGCATGTAGTGGACTAGCCCAGGAACTGGCCAGCAGCACTTTTAGTGTGAATGGCCAGCCTAAATCGCCAAAGCAACATTCGAGCTAGCATCCAGCGCACAATCATATTTTGCCATGGTGATCCAATACAACTGTGTAGCCATAAGCATGAGGCCATGTCTCCTCACTGCCCAGCATCTGGAAGAAGTACAGAAGAAGTCACCCCTGCTGCCTAGGGGTGATGGAACCACTCCTGCTCAGCCTGAGGACTTCTTTCTAGCAGCTGGATCACACCAAGGAAGGCTGTGGCAACCCCCAATGAGTTGCAGTGACTGCTGGGTGCAGCTGGAGTAATTCAGCAAGTGGTCTAGATCTCCAATGAGGTAAGTGCAAAGAAGCCCTTTGTTTTTACCAAGATTTCAGTTTATATGACCGGACAGGTACACAAACTTAAAAATGCACTTATGGGAAAGGTAAGAAAAGAGCCTTTAAAAAATTCAACCGTTAGACATTAATATGGGGGGCAGATTTCACAACATACGCATACCATTCTTTTTAACCTTAAATCACACAGGCCCTCTTTTTTTTTACAGGATGAATGAACTGCGCTTGTCTCTTTCTACTGAATTCCACCTTTCTGGGGCCCTGTTTATTGTTTATTATTCTACGGAGGAAGATTTTCAGATGAAGCAGCAATGTTATTTCTCTTCTCAAGGCCTTCTCTTGTAAAGCTTGAAAGCACAAAACATTTTTGAACATTCTGGGCCTGATGCAATTGTTGTGCGATATTGGAACATAGATGTCAGGGCAACGAACCTCGTCAAATGCTTGCTTGATGCATGCACCTCCATTTCATTACTTTTGTACTCGTTTAACTCTTTACGGATGGCTGCCTGAAAATAAAAATAAAAAAATAAAACCATGTTAATTGTCATTTTTAGAATTATCAGGAGAAAAGACACATAAAAGAAGAATATAATAGCGACAATATAGATGTCCTCTTTAAGTTATAAGGGTTTGAAGAATAAAAGGTATTTTGGTTCAGTGTGCTTTGAAATGTTGATTGGACTGCTTTGACATGGGCCAAAATTTTGATATTTTCCCCTCTACGTTCTCTGCACAACAGTAGAAAAAAATGCCTGCTCAAGCTTCCAACTTCTTCCTAGCTGTAGCACGCTAAAATATAGTAAGACTAAATAATTAAGCCTGTACATGCATAAATAATTGTATTTGTTTGTCACCCCATGTCCAGACAGATAAGAGGAACAGAATGGTCTGTGCTTCTCCACAAGTGGGAAATAATGAAGATTTATATGAGAACATAAGGAGAGCCTTCCTAGATGGGCCACAGCCCATCTAGTTCAGCTTACTGTCTCACACAGTGGCCCATTGGGCTTCAAGCAGAAGACAAAAGCAAAGCCTTTACTTGCTCTCAGTTCCCTAATAATGGTTTTATGGTTGTGATTTATCCTGGTCTCAAGCCACCCTGGTTTGGCTAGTTGGGTGACAGGTCAGATGTGAGATGATTCAAGCCCATTACAGTTGAACAAACCTGAAAGCATGGATTTTAGGCAAGTGGGGGGATCAATTCCATCTCCCTTAATTTCTTATCGGATGGATAAGCTCTAACATGTGAAGTGCCACCATTCAGTTATTTGGCAACATAGCTTTTCTTCTGCAGATCTCACTGCTACCACTGCTATGACTCAGGTCACCTCCAGACATCTCTGGAGAATCACACTTTTTACTGATATTCTGGATTAAAAGTCCTGTGCCCGCGAAGCTGGGCGACAGCATGGGTAAAGTGTCGTCTTCTGTGCCAGTGTCATGTGGACACCTAGATATTTTGATGGTGCAAAATACCCGGAAGTGTGTGCAGGCTGGCCACCACACACGTGCAGTGGTCATTATACCACAGGTTCAACAGAAGCAGTTGCATCACCTCTGGACAGCAGACTCTGCACTGGATGTTGGGTCAGATGTTATTTTGGAGATCTGGGCTGGCCAGGTTCCTATGAAATATTGTGCTTTACAGCATCAGATTTTATCGTCCATATCAGATATGTCCACAGCTGAGTATCCTTTTGCTTTCGGCCCAGATACTTCATGCTTTCTGGAGCTACTTGTAATTGCCTTCTGCTCTTCCCCAGGAATGTACTGGATACCTTCCAACCCAAGGCGTCTTCCAGCGTAATATCTTTTAGCCTTTTGATGCTGTCTATGGGGTTTTCTTGGCAAGGATGCTGGAGTGGCTTCAGCATTTCCTTCTCCAATGGATCACTTTTTGTCAGAACTCTCCCCTATGACCTGTCCATCTTGTGTGGCCATGCACTACATAGCTCATAGCTTCACTGAGCTACATAAGCCCCTCCACCATCACAAGGCAGCAATCCATGAAGGGGGAATATATAGTACTGACCTAGTTTATTATTATTATTTTCTGCTCTGGACACTGTTTCTTCCATTCTGCTTTAAACAGATGCTGCCAAGGTCCCTTGGCTACTTATTAACTCGGCTTATTAAAAATGCAAACTAGAAAAGAAGTATTCATGCCATCTGCATGTAGGGTGGAACACTTTTTACTATGTCAAAAAGCCTTAATTGCAGCCCAATTTGGAATGCAAAATTAAAAATTAAACCAATGCTCTTTCCTTTGGCTCTATATGTGTGCATATATTTATCAAGTAATTTGCTGTAATTTATGTATCAGTTGTACGAATTGCTCTTTTATGAAGAACTTTCACTTTACTGTAGGTGTAAATGATAAGGATGGGGGTTGGGTCCTAACTTATTTGCTAACAGAGGAAGTCTTTGCCTTGTCAGAATTTAACAAGGATTTTACCATGACTGAATATGAGCCCAATGCTATGATTTTATATGTTGTCTTTTAAACACTTACCGATGTGTGTACATACATACCCACCCTATTTGCATTAAGCAAAATAGGATGCATGCAATTTTTGCATAACTTAGACTGAGTTGGTTTGGCCTCTTCATCACCTCCCTTAGGGAGACAGGAAGGTTGCCTCTAAAGGCCATTTGCTGGGATTTGAAAGCAGGGTAAGGTTTTGCCCTTGTCTTCTGCTTGAGAAGCTCATAAGTGTTTGGTTGGCCACTGCGCGGGACAGGATGCTGGACTAGATGGGCTGCAGCCTGATCCAGCAGGGCTCCTCTTATGTTCTTATGTTAAGAGAGCATTCGAGAATTTATTCAACATTCCTTCCAGGCTGCCTGCTGCTAAATAAGATCATTGGTGGAAGATAAGCTGTGCAATAATGCTGATGATCCGCTTGAGGAATCTCTTGAGAGCTTCCCAGAACACATGGGGTGTCATCAATAAACCACATACTTCTATGATAGTATTTTCAAATGTGGAACATTCATTCATTCATATCAGCTGTGGTAGCCCTCAAATCAAGCTGTGAATAGCATCTCTGAGGTCAACCATAACTTCAGGGATGGTTTTAGCTCAGGAGGCATTGCAAACTGTATTGCTCCCCCCAGTGAAGCTTTCAAAACGAGTTGATGTAGTCTTTTTTTAATGAGTGATAACCCATTACTTTTGGACCACTTGAAAGCACTTCTTAAACGATAATAAACATTAGGTAGGTGCTACCACAAGGAAGCCTGGATTACGAGTCATTGTAAGATGGCATTCTGTATTTTTTGAGAATGCAGCAGGAGTTCCCCAGATGATCTTAGGGCTCTTCCAGGCTTACAATCAGAGAGGCGTTCTGTAAGGTATCTTGGTCCCAACTTGTTTAGGGCTTTACATCCCAAACATAAAACCTTGAACCTGACCCAGTAGCTCACTGGCAACCAGTGCAGTTGCTTAAGTGTGATGTGTGCATGAACTATCACCCTTGGTGTCACCTTTTGCACTAGTTGCAGTTTCTGGAGTACATCCAAGGGCACCTCCACATAGAATTACCTTAGTCTAAATGTGAGGTTACCAAGACATGAACAACTGTTGCCAAGTTATCCCTATTCAAGTAAAGTTGTAGATGATATCCCAACCAAAGCCAGTAATAGGCATTCCTAACCACACAGGCCACTTCAACCTCCATTGACAGTGATGGCTCTTAAGAGAACACTCCAACTACAAACCTGTTCCTTCTAAGGAGTTACAACCCCATATGGGACAGGCAAACTCCCTGGTCCCCAAACATTGATACTTTTTACCCATAGAGTCTCTGTCTTATCAAGATGTAGCTTCAGTGTATGACTTTTTACCCACAGAGTCTCTGTCTTATCAAGATTCAGCTTCAGTGTATGACTGTTTTCCAAGTACAACAGTTACATATGTAAGCTCGTAATAAAGTTAATAAAGCATTATACCTTATCAGCTGCTGAGAGCCTTGTCCATGGCTTGTCTGCTCGCCGGTCATAATCCTGTGCTTTTGCCACTTCCACATAATCACTGAATCGAATTAGAATTTTTCTGTCTCTTAGCTCGTCAACTGTAGGTCTTTGATTAAGCTTTGAAAGGGAAAAAAATGTATCCACATAAATACTGCATATTGGCATATCTGTGGGGGTGACAGAAATTTTGTTGTTTGTTCATGTGCAATATTTTTAGGAGCACACAACTATATATCTATCATCCATACATGCCTACATACACTATTTTACAGGACAATGGCTTACACATGGTTCAAACGATAATCATATTTGAAATTGATGAAGTCATCTTGAGGTTCTGATTTTGGCTTCAGTTATCTAGCTGCAAATGCTCAGCTGTCAACTGCTGACCCACATCTACCTTGACAGTGTCTCTACAGTCAGAACTGTTCCTCTGTTTTTAGTTCTGTATTTAGTTTCTCGGAAATTCTCTCATTCCTAGAGTTCTCTTCTTTATTAATTGCATCAGGAAAACTTTCTTAACATATGTAGTAATAGATTTTTAAGTATGAAAGGGGACCTACATGCAAGCAGCTGTTCATGATTGGGACTGAAGAATCAGAAAACATGGCTGGCTATGGTTTCAATTTCCAAGGGAAAGCCCTGTAGCGAAAGGTCTTTTCTATGTTACCATTGGATTTGCAACTTCTGATAGTAGCCATAGACATGCTGTCCATGCACTTAGTGAACACCAGAGGGAGGTCTAAATACTCCTTATGAGGATTCTTTCACAGACTTCAGATTGAGTTTTGCTTTTGGTTGGTCTGTCTTATGAATGAATCCCAGAGACCATTCAAAGGGTATCTTGTAGGAGACTGTGCAATTCATTTTTAATAGCAGGCTATATTTAGCACTTTATAAAGGATTTATATACTGCCTTAAGGAAGGAAGCTCTTTCTGAGAATAGTTCATATGCCAGTAATTTTGGTTGCTGCTTAAAAGGATTTTATATATTTCCGTTACTAGAAACCTAGATTGTGTGCTTTTTTTTAAAAAAAATTGCAATCTGATTGGAGCAAAAAGGATCACAGATCCAAAGGCCTCAAATTGTGGGCGTGGAGAGTTCAGTCAACAATCTATAACAGTGAACTTAAAACCCATGAATTAAAATATTTACACTGAAAAGTCTTACTAGTATACTAGTCTGCAGGTGGACAGCTTCATGCAAGTGTCTCCTGTAGACAGCTGAGTGCAAATCATGCACCTTTTATTTTTATTCTTTTTCTTATGATGAATATTATGGATTGCTCCAGTGCAAACCACCAATACAAGGATTGCTTGGAAATGTCTCAAGGTCTGAACTGCATGCAAGAGTTCTGCTTCCAGTTTACCTGATTATATGATTCCCACTTTGTTGTCACTTTTGATCCATCTAGATCAAAAACTTGTAAATATCCCATTTGTACTTAGGTTGAGCAGATATGATGTTACATCTTTTTGTTAAGCTACATGAAGGCTTTGCAATGCAGCCAAAGGTGATGTTGGCTGGGTGTGATAGTGTAGTTGCAACTAATGGCTTAACAGACTGTGCCTATATAGTGCCATCTGAAACAACCTGTGCCAGGAGGGGAAATATTGAAGGACTCCGCCCACAGACACCCTGTTGCTGTTGTCCAAGTTTCAGTTGCTTAGCAGTACAGTAAGCCAGCATTGGTCAATTGTTATAATCAAAACCACGTGCAAAAGACCAAAAATATAAATATAAATGGGGAATCCCCTTACCTTTCTTGTCAGTCTCTGCTTGATCTCTCTTCTTTCTTCCTGTTCTGTTTGGTCATTCCTTTCTGCAGAGAATATGAAAAGAGAGATGACTTTCCTCATTAAGAACAGCTGTGTTGCTCTTCCTCTTGTTCACACTTTCTACACACAGCCGCCTCACTGCACAGTCCACCTTAGCTGGTATTCTGCCAGGAGCATCACCCTGCTGAACAGCTGAGTTCAGGCTGCTTCCAGTGTTAAGATTTTGTATGAGAGGCCAGTGAACAGCAGGCTTCAATAAACATAAAGCAGCCAATCCCGTCCCGTTATTAGGACAATGAGAAGTGTTTTTGGAGGGGGAAATCGATCGACTTTTGGAAGTCTAAATGATCGCTTTGCAATGCCACATCTCTGTCTGAGTCATCCGTGCTGCCCTTACAAGCTGGAACATTGTATAGCCGCTGCTTCAGGGAACACACGTTCCTTGTACTTCTACTCTGCCAGACTCCCGTAATTTTGTTGATTAATTTATAACAATAGCCGGCAACCCACTCCCACGCATTCCTTTGCCTTCTAATATTCCAGTTGTGCCAATCTTATTTATAGATCCCTTAATATTCTTGAGAGAGCCGGAGTCCCTCTTATTTTATTTTCTTAAAGGGATGCTCCCAACGTGAGCCCGTTGGCTTTTGCACATCGTAAACTATTAGTATTCAAGCTGCGATAACTCCTACATGCTAGAGCTAAAAATAGGTACGACGGCTGTAACACTGTGTGAAATATACCCTTAGCTTTGAGATATGACTTAATGGATTTTTCTATTTCAAGGGCTGTCTGCTGCTAAATTAAGATGTGTGCTTAGGACCAGCAAGGAGCAGGGAACCTACAGAAAAATCTTTTAACTATTTTCTCTTTTTTCCCCCAAAGAAACAAAGAAAGAACAAGAAAGAATGAAAGAAAGCTGTTTAAGATTGTGTAGTCTGATTTGCTCAATATAATCCCAGCTCTCTGGGGGGCATTTTCTACATTAAGTCAGAGGTACAATTTTGCATCCTTCAGTAGGCTAACAAGCATTAAAGATGTTGCTTGGGAAGAGAAAGAGAGAGAGAGAGAGAGTGAAATGTATTTTTAGAATGCAGCTCTCTATTTTTTGCCATCTACCGAACACTCCGGGAAAGGACAGCCACATGGCGCTATTTATGGAAGGATAGTAGCTGTGAGCAAACACATTGTAACCAGAGACCCTGACATCTTTGCAGCGATATAGATTTGTGCTTAGAGGGCCTCTCAGGTATAGGGTGTGTGTACATGTGTTCTTCTGTGAAATAATAATGCAATCTTGTGGTTTGGGACAACCGTTATTCCTTCCCCTCCCTCAAAGAGAAACGGTACTAACACAAGCATTTTAAAACGTCTCTAGTTATACTATGCCAACGTGTACGTAGCAAGAAGGTATATTTAGCCTCAACGAGGAAATCTAGAGCAAATCATGTGAACTGCTTGCTCTCGTGCAAGCACAAAGTATTTGCTCATTCTTCTGAATCGTCCTTGGGGAGGTCTACCATTCGGGCTTTGCTAAAGGAGTAACATGACCAAATTGTGCATTATGACAGGGATTAATAATACCATAATGTTACACTACAGGAGGGAAAATAAATGGATTCTGAAATAGCAGCCAGGCTTCGCTGGCTCTTAGATCTATTAATTATTAAGGGCCTGGCTCCAAGCCCATCAGTCTTAATGAAGCAGCTCCTACAGATACACAGTTTCAATACAAGTGTGTAATTTACACCTTTTGTCTTGACAATGCTTCTTAATTAGCCACAGCATTGGAGCTATCACCAAGGTACACCTGAACCGGGTGATAATACCTTGGGATGAAAGGAAAAGAAATAAGAGTGAAGACACTGCTTGCCTGCTCAAAGGAAGTAACTAGAGAACTCTCGCTCCATTTTCTGACTGTCAGATTGATATCAAAGGAGTGATCATTGTGGAAAGAGCAGCAATAGGGGTGGTGAGCTCTTGGCCTACTACAATGATGTAAGGGTGGGATTTGGAGAGCACCTTAGCAGAGCATGATGGCTGCATGAAGAAGATCTGAGAGCTCCCATTTAAAAAATACACATAGTAGGTGACTGGAAAGGCCTCAGAAGGAACTGACAATACTGTGCGAGACAGGATGCTATAGCTGGTTGCTGTCACTATCCCGTCTGACAGGAAATTCCATAGACCTTTTCTTCACTCCATACTCCTCAGGAATCTGTTTCCATTAACGGTACTCTTCATGTTAGTAAAATGTTTGCAATTAATATATGTACATTTCCCCCTCCTTTCTTATTTTTTCATACTTCTTTATGCCCTGGTTTGTACCCCTGGTGGTATGCACTGGGGTTAGGAATCACTGCCATAGATGGCTGGGTGGAACCCCCCCCACACACACACACTTTTCCTTGGTAAAGGAAATAGGTAAAGGCAATTTGGTCCTGTCCAAAGCATCCTCTACCTTGCTGCTAGGCACCTAGAATCATACCTGTTCACGCCCAGTGTCCAGGGCCTATCTGCTGCTAATGACCAATTGAAATATTTTTCCATTAAAAGAGAACACCTCCTTTACAAAATCAGACTGCAACGTCTAGGCCTCTACAACCTGGAAAGATGGTGTTTAAGAGGGAACCTGATTGAAGTATATAAAATCATGAATGGTATAGGAAAGGTGGACACAGAAAATTTCTTTTCTCTATCACACAATACTAGAACCAGGGAGCACTCTATGAAGCTGATGGGTAGGAGAGTCAGATCAGACAAGGGGAGGTATTTCTTCACCCAGAGGGTAATCGGTCTATGGAATTTGCTGCCAGAAGAGGTGGTAACAGCAACCAGCCTAGATGGCTTTAAGGAAGAGTTAGACAAATTCATGGACGACAAGTGTATCAATGGCTACAAGAATAGATGCCTAATCTTTCAGGCTGGGGGGACAAGAAGAATGCCTCTAAGACCATTTGCTGGGATATGAGAGCAGGAGAAGTTTGCCCTTATTGTCTGCTTGAGATGCCCATGATCAACTGGTGGGTCACTGGGCTGGACTAGATGGGCTGTGGCCTGATCCAGAAGGGTTCCTCTTATGTTCTTATGAGATCATGGAAGATATTGTTAAAAAATGCACATTTCATTCACCTCCCCCATATCCCTGTAGTGATGGTTAATAATAGCCAGTGAGTTAAACATGTGATAGACTAAGAATGCCCTTTGACATATATATCAATACAGTATGACACAGGAATCAGCTGCAATCAACATGGAGAGAATACAGAGTCATCTTAATGATGACTGTACCTGTGGGGAAAAAGAGAAAGGACTATTCTTTGGAAATCCCTCAAATGATGCTTGATTCTAGCTATCATCATGACATGGTGGACCAGGCTTTCAGTCCAGCCATGAAGCATCCTAAGTGACCCTAGGTCACTCCAACCTGAACTACCCAAATCTCGTGAAAGTGAAATTGGGAGAGCTTTATGTGTTATCTTGGAAGGAGAGGTAGAATATGCACATATGTGCATTCATGTATACAGGCTGGGAAAAATGGAAGTGTTAACACAGGAGTGGCTATAGTGTAGTGGCAAAGGAAACTGCCTGGAAAGCAGGAGGTTGCTAGTGTGGCAGCTCTAAGCAATTGATTCTAGTGCTCTTTAGGGGTGAAAGGGGGGACTGTGGTGGGGTTGCCTCAGATACATGAGATATTCCCACCACAGTGGTGCTGTAATGGTCCTTTATTTCTCCCATCCTGTCAGGGCCAAAGTCTTCCATAGCTCCAGTTACAGCTAAGTTGTATGAGGCCTGTAGAATCCATTTTTTTTTCAATCCCACCAATTGTGAGATGGAGTAATAGCTGATGCTTAGGTTGTTCCATCTTCAGAACATAAACCTCTTTATCCAAAATAAGGGCACACCACTGAGTTTACTCAAAGCGAAGTAACAAGAAAGATCAGGCTGTAGAAGAAATGTGTAAATCTGAATGATTTAATAATGGAAACGACCTTGAGGGTTAATCCTATGGATGTCTGCATGTGGGTAATCAGCATCAAAGACCCATTTTGCCCTCTGACCCATTATTGTAGCTGGTGGCTCTGTTTTAGCTGAATTTATTCTGAATTGAAGGGGTGCTTTTCATCTGTGGCTGCCACATTCCTGTGTACCACTTAACCACCTTTTCCAACTGAAAAGACTATTGGCACCTGTTTTTCAAAAAGGAAGCAGGGAAGCTTTCCATTGTTACACAAGTCATAAACAACTTGGGATAAGAGTTTAAGAAATGGCCTTACACCAAAATGGATGTCTGTCACACACACCTCTGAACTGGGATTCCACCAAGGATTTTATGAATGCAAACTAAGAATTTTGCCATTGAGCCCCCTGAAGCGCAAAGAAGTGTGCAGAATGAACAGAACTCAACAGTATTTCCCAGAAATGTTTAGGTTTTCACCATATCTTCTTTGCAATTGCTGAAAGGCAATCTAAATGTATTTGTCTATGTGCCTGATATGTAGGTACTGAAATTTTGGTCAGGTGTCTATTTCCTCCATGGGACACACCTGGAAGGAGGCAATCCCACTGGATCAGACTGCCTGTATGGCCTCAGGGAAGCTTGGCATGAAGCTTGGCATTTCCACTGCTATTGCCAATGCTGTGGCTCTCAAGGCTCTATGCCTCTGCACGAGGGGTCTCCTTGTCTTCTGTGTGCACACGCAACATGCCCACACATAAGCACAGTGTGTTTTACGGCAGCGTGTTTCTCAGTGTGTGAGAAATGGTCTTAGAGTTCTTTCTTATGCACCGAACCATTTGCATCTTGGAGGGACACAGAAATTTCTCCATGCAACCTCAACCCCTTCAGTAAGGACTGCTGTGGAGAAGAGCAGAACTAATGCCCCTCCAGTGCATTTTGGATAGCCTGTGGAGACGCTGTCTTTGATTCCAAAGGAGAAAATTAATCCAACAGATGGGAACGCCCAGGTGAAAAGGCTTGCATTCTTCGTAAGTCTGTCCCAGAATGTTCAGCTGGTATGTAGGGTGTGAAAATTACCTTCTCTGGTCCACAATGAGCAATCAACAAGGTGCAAAACTTCACTTTGCTCAGTGTGCAGAAATTGGCAATGTGTGAAAGACAACACACCTCTTCAACATCTAGAGCTATACAGAAAATAATCCTCGCCAGTTTCGACTTTGAAGAGATTATTTTGCATAGTCAGCTCTGATGGCACCTATTACCTATATGGGAAGTGAACCTGCACCCTTGTTTCCTTTACAAGAACATCTCTCCACACCGCATGCAATGCTGTGTACACAAACTACTTCTTGGGCATAAACGATCTGTACAGCCATCAGGTATAATAATATCATTTTGCAGTTGTACAGCACTTTGGAGTTTTATTATTATTATTTGCATTTCACAGCATTTGCAAACATTGCCTCAGTAGGCAAACCTTTCCACAGGTGTATGGGGAAGGTCACTACTGATGTTCCCATTCTGTAAGTAAGGTGGGGCAGAAGGTACATGCAATCCATCCATTACCAACCACAAAATCAGAGGCAGGCGTTGGATGTGTGATGGGTAGTAGCATGCTTTGCATTTTTTCTGAGAAGAAAACCCTGTTGCTTCAAAGGGGCATGTGTGCTCTCAAGTACGCATGTAAAGGATAGCTTTTCAATTATCTCAATCTCTCTGACCAAAATACTTTGAAGCTTGCCTTCATTATCCTTGGGATCAGTATGATAAAGAAGCAATGTGTGCGCTGACCTTTGGGGTTAGCTTGGCTGATGAGTCTAAATGCATAAATCATCTTATTTGCTTACTATACACTTTCTACAGAACAAAAAAGAACAGAATGGCTGGCTTGTATGGCCCCGAAGAAGCTGCATTAATAGTATCAAGTTTTTTTACATTTTATTTTTTAAAAAAATACCTTCCAACACAGATTTTGCCATTCAGCGCCCTCTTAACTGTTTGCCAGTTTTGCTTAAGGTGAAATTCAGTGGTACCGCTGCAGGTTATGATACCCTGATATGTTTTTCATAGCTTTAATTCACTGTTTGCATTGAAAACAGAAGATCAGAATGTTCTGTAACCAGTTTGTTCAGGCAGTAAAGTCACTCTTCTGCATGGATGCGCACACTTTTCAATTTTAGTAAGCGATTAATTGCAATTTATGTCATACACAGATTTTCTTTATTTAAACACACCCAAACAAAGCATTCTAGGGTTACTTTAAGACAAAGGTAGAGATCCCTTTCTAAAAAAAAAAAAAAAAATACACTACTTGAAATTGGTTTTGGAATTAGAAACCGTGACCATAAATAGCTGCCACAGGCCAAGAGAATGCCCTTGAGAAAGTGTGGTATATATATCAGGCCCACTTTATGGCAAATGGGAATGACTGTGGCACAGTTCTCACAGGTCCTGTGAAAGCAAACTATACAAAGACTTTTCTACTACTTCATTATTTAGTTCTGGTCCTTCTCCAATCTCCTGGTGAAAAAAGATCTATTCTAAGAGTAAATACGGTTTTGATTAAGAACACGGCATCCTCTCAGGTATCCAGATCATACTGGAGGAGGAAATATGATTGGTGCTTCTCTCAGATGGGAAGCATTAAAACTTTCCCCGTGAGCTTATTAGTAGTTATGAATTGCCATTTAAAGAAATCGTGCAAGTACTTACGTTTCAAGATATTTCTTCTTTCTAGCTCTTCAACAGCAGGTCTTTGGCTCAGTCGCCTGCGGAAGAAAACCAAGATGATGTTTTGCACCATGGTCTGTTTTTGGTTTGTGGTGGCTTTTTTCCTGCTAAAGTCCCTTTTTCCCTGAGTCCAAAAGAATTGGCTTGTGGGTGAGATCATGAGCAGTAATCAAAGGCAGGGGGTCTGCCCTTTGAGAGTTGCCTCTTGTCCATCTCAAAGATCACCTTGCTTCTTTTCTAAAACAGAGAACTTATGTGCTAGCAGATGCACTCTTCTGTATTGTTTGCCCCATTAACACACATTCTTCTTCGCTGAAGACTATGAGGGAAATGACAGCTTCTTTGAGAAACCAGCTTCTAGAAACACCTCAAAATGTCTAAAAAGGTGTCCTCAGATGTCTTCACTACTCCTGCGGCTCTACAGGCAAATGAAAGCTAGAAACCTTTCCCTTTCTTCTTGCCTAGGATCACGACGAGAGAGGCATCCTCACGGGATTAACCTTGGCAGAAAACAATACAGCCTGTGTGGTGCAGGTGGATCCTTATTCAGGACTGTGAGAGCACACCCTGCAAGCAGGCTGCCTCTAAAAGCTGGGAGTGAGTGCGTGTCTCTGTTTGTAGCTGCTCAAAGCATCACGAAGCATCCGCTGGCTGGCTGGCTGATGCCTCCCCCTTTTACTAGAAGCTGCTTCAGGATTGACTCTGCAGGATCAGATGATTGCAGCCACAGCCATTGGATCCTGCATCCCAAATGAGTCTTCCCCAAGAGAGAGAGACTCACTAGGATCTGCCTCGAAAACTCTCCCAGAGTAATTGCACACCCCCATGTAGGCATTTATAGATTGGTGAGCGTTCCAATTGCAAGTGTGTGGGTGTAGCCAATAAATAAATAAACACATCCAGAAAAGGAAAAGCAGAGAAAGTGAATTCTACTGATTTTGTTAAGATTTTCTTTCCACCGACACATTCTTTTGTAATTGCTACGCGAAGGCTACAGTTGTGTGTGTTTTTTTTAAAGGAGAGAATGCTCCCTACTTTGCTATCACATGTGCTTGGGTGTGCTGAAATAAAGGGGGGGGGCTACTAAGTCCTATGCCTGTCAATATTTAGCTTCCTTGGTATCAAAAAATGAGCATATAGAAGAAGCTGGTAGAAGAAGAAACAGCAGTATTAAAACAGTAATCCTCATTCATATAGAATGTTCAAGTAATTCCTGTGCATTACATCCCAGTCATTAAGCATACAAATGAGGTTTTTCCACTGACCTCCCTTAATCTGGATCTAAGATGATCCAGATCTAAGGAATGAGTCCTTCAGCTAATCCGGATCTAGTAGATCCGGATTAAGGGAGGTACCGGATGCGTCCCCACAGGAGGTGCAGCACCCAATAGCAATGGGTGTTAGCCTGCCCACAGTGGAAACACCGGAGCACACATGAGGCGAATTCGGATTGACCCATGTGGGGGCCAACCATCACCCCATGTTTTGGGGGGACAGGGGGTGCAATCTACGTAGACGCTCCATAAATTCTTCAAAGATTATCCAGATTGATACGCTGCAAACTTCAAGGATTTTCCGGAGCCTTTGACAAAGGTCCATAGAATTGGCATTGCTCTCATGTGGGGTCCTCTTCAGAGCCCGTGCTATTCCCTGAAGCTGGCTTCAGAGCCGGTTTCAGAGATTATGCACAGGCTTTGGAGATTTGGGTTTTGGGGCACACCCCCCCATGGGTGCACCCCCTTGGAGACCCCCCTAGACCCCACTGCCCAATTATGGTGGAAACATGCTTCATATAATCCGGATTTGATGCCTGAAGACCCCATTGTAGACCACTTTAATGGGGTCTACAGGAAATCCGTATTATAGGTCCTGAAGGATCCATATGATCTGGATTTCCCTAGAACTGGTGGAAACAAATGTGGCTCTAATGCGATCAGCAGTGGAAATGGGGTCTTCCTGCTCTGAGCCTAATGGGTTCTTAATGGGTACTTAATGGCTTACTTAGTGGAAAAACTCCCAAGATGTTCAATACTTTTAAAAATTCAGGACAGGGTTTGGAACACTGCACATAGGAATGGGGGTTAATGCTTTACTCATGAACCACAGTAACTCCTTATTCCCCTTCCAAGCAACAAAGATCTGAACCAGTGGGGTTGGACCAGTGAGGTCCAGACCAGCCCTTGCACCAGCCTGTGAAGGCTCCAAAGAGTTAGGAATGGGAGGTTCCTAACCTTGGAGTCTTCAGGAAGTAATTTTGGTGGTGCACTTTGGTGTGCTTCAGAAATGAATTCCCCCAGTAGTATGGAAAATGGAGACATGCCTTCTCAATGCCTCTGTGTTTCAGAGACCCCATCAGTACAATAGTAGACCTCGATGCTGATGCTCTGTCCTGAGCAGATGGATCCACATCAATGAGGATCAATGATGCCCAGAAAAGGACCGTGAGGAATCCTGTTTCAGAACACAGGTAATTGTGAAAAGGGCCTTGGGTGCCTCCTTTGGTAATGTAGGAAATGCATTATAGACGAAATTTGGGGGAAGACAGATAATTACTGAGTGAAGAAAACTGATTATATTGATAGTACAGAGTAGGATGTTCAGCAAACTGGGATGACATGGGATTTTTGGAAGCACCCCATTCAGGCACACATCTCATGAGTTTTCTATTTTGGACCTCGTGCATATGTTATTGTTGCACATAACATTGAGAAGTGACCAGATAGTTATAATTTGTTGTTCCATGTTCATTCATAAATCCATTTGCCTATGTTTCTTACCTAAGGCTACATTTAGATGAAAATTTCACCACTGCATGTATATTTAAGGGTGTGTTTGACAAAAGCATCAGCAGGCACTGGGGAAGGTGACTCTGTCAAAGTGCCTTCCCCACCACAGTAGATGGAGCTAGGCTGAGGTTCTTGCCCTAATGGTACCTTGTACCTTTGCCTCCAGCTGCCTGAGACAGGGGTCAGGTTCTCAAGAGGGCATCTAATGCCACCAAAAATGCATAGATGCTGCCGCAGATGGCCTGTGGAGGTGTCCATACAGCCTGAATGAACATTTTCCTTTAGTGTAGTAATTTCTAGGGATGCGCAAGAATCAAATACATTGGAATCTATTCATATGAATTGTCGATTCGTATTTGAGGATACGAATGTCAGCAAAATTCAAATGTGTCTATACACATCCATACACATTCGTACAGATCCCATTTTTATCCCGAATGCATCCCGTTTTCATCCCATACGTATATGTACAAATGCATATGGCAGGTGAGTGGAAAGGGAGGAAGGAAGGAGTGGGGGATTTCACTTCAGCCGTGTCTTCACGGCAACCTTATCTTGGATTCAAAACGTTTTCAGTCCTTGGAGTCCACACAGCAGTTTGGCTTAACACGCTTTTCCAGTGTTAAACCACCCCAAAGCGTGGTGAATCTCAATCCTGATTTCAACAGGTCTCACTCCGGATTGTGCGTTTGAAACGTTTTACATTTTTTACAGTGATTTCAGTATAAAAATCCACTTAACAGGGATTGCTACACTGTAGCGCTGGAACCACTTCACACCTTGATGGTTGGAATAACAATGTTGCAATTTTGCGCAATTCTCGCTCTTTGGAGTTCTGACTTTAGAAAGGGAAAGGGATGAAAGCAGCTGAATGTGAATGTTTAAAGCAAAGGGGCTTTAGTTGCCGCTGCTGCTGTGTGCCCTGAGCAATGGGGAGAGGTGGGGAAATAATCACTGGCTGGCTGCCCGCTGCCATTTTTCCTCCATCCAGGCAAGCGGCAGCCACCCAGCCACCCAGTTAGGCTCCGTGAAGGGGTCCCTTATGGGTGGCGCGTCCATGCCAGGTGGAAGAGGGCAGGGCAGCCCCGAAAAGCGGCTTTTAAAAAGTAGCCACTTGAGTCCCACCTTGAGACACGTACGCCACATACGATCCTCAGAATCCGGATTGAATGCGATTAAGTTAAAAGTAATGGGAACAGGCAAATTCGTGTTTGCATCCAGTTCTATTATTTCGGTTTAGGGAAAGCGAAATAAGTTTCCTGTGGGGATTCGCCCTTCACTTCATGCATGAATATCCATACAAATATTTGTGCATGAATATGAAGGTCCCCACATTCATGGGGAGGGGATTCAGCTGAAGCCAAACATTCCCACATTTGATTTGTATCAAATCTCATGTGGGAAATTGGCTTCATGCACACCCCTACCCCAAAGTACCCCCCCAAAAGATGGTTTTTTGGCTCCACTGCTGCTGGGGTGTCATCAAATGGCCCACTGTGTTTGGTGACCCAGAAGCAGCAGAAGCAGCAACGGTGTCATCTGGTTTATCCTGTGCCCCTCAGAGGCTCTGATAGCTCTGCACCATAAATTTACACAGCCTAAAATATGAGTTACTCAGTATATTTATTTTAAAATTCAGAAGATAACTACCTTCAGATCTGAGTATTTTTTTGAGAGTTGCAAATGAGAACAGTTCAGTAGAAGTGCTGACTCAATGAATTCCTGGCTGTACAGCAAGCATCCGCACTTATAAATGGACCCCCAGAGGTACTGCACCACACATAAAACCTTCAGAGCACACCCAAAACTGATGGCAGCAGCAGTGGCAGAGCTCATCAGAGTGCCCTGCCACTGGAAGGGAGCTCGGACCTGGCCATGATGGGAGGAGGAAGAGAACAGCAGTAACAGTCCCTCGGCCGGGTGAAGAGGTGAGCGAAGGAAGATGGAGGGAGGGAGGGGTGGCCTAGCGATTGCTACAGTGAAAGCCAATTGGACCCTTGCCTTGCTAGATCTTCCATGCACCCTCCACCTTTGAATCAGTATTGGAACCAACTGCACTCCAGGGAGATCAAAAGTAAATCTGCGGTTGGCACCTTGCCTCCTCCGATTGTTCTGTCAGTTTAATATCATAAACTTCCACTTCTGGAAATAACTCCATTGCTCAACAGTATGTCAGAAAAAATATAAAGAGGTTATGAAGTATTAGATCTGGTTGACCTATTCAGACATTCGGGGTTAACTAATTTCTGCATTGAGCAGAGGGTTGAGCTAGATGACCCTCAGGAGGTTTCTCCCAGCTCACTGATTCTATGAAGGGTTTTAGATAAATATGTACATCAACTCTTACATTGGGTGTTTTCCCACTGTTACTAAAAGTACCCATTAAGTACCCATAAATGGGTACGTAATGACATTTTTGTACCCATTAATGGGTACTTAATGGGTACTTCTAGTGACAATGGAAAAACACCCATTGTCTCCTTATAGCAGTGATGGTGAACCTTTTGAGCCCGGTGTGTCAAAATTCACAAAAAAAAAAAAAAAACCCTAGCTTAACTCGGGTGCTGTGTCACATCTAGAAATATCCATAATTTTGTGATGTTTGTAGCTCTAGTAAAAAAGTTATATTTTTGATATATGTATTAAAAGCAAAAACAAATAATTCTTTACATAAGTGACTTTTGTTGCTGAATTTCATTTGCTAAATCTTCAATTGAAAGTTGGTATTTCGTACACTTCAAGAACAAGCAAGCACTACATGCTCAGGTGCCTGGGTGACCAGGTGTGTCACCCAAAAGGGCTTGGCGTGTCACCTGTGACACGCGTGTCATAGGTTGGCCATCACCGCCTTATAGGGTGCTCAGAAAGCAGATATGGTTATATCAGGCTAGAGGTGAGACACAAGTTGCAGCATTTGCCACAGCAGTCAGATAACCTTTCCTCATACCTTTACAGGGACTGCATCTAGACATCTCTTACATGTTTCACTAAATTTGGTTATTCCAGAATAAAGCATGGATGTCCATCATGTCTGGGTGTAGCCTAGGTCTAACAGATTCTTGGCAGGTTTGGGGTATGGAAATAGCTGTGAAACTTGTTGGTAACCCAAAATATTGCTTATTGGGCTTAATAAATTTCAATTAAGAATATCCTCAAGGACACTGCAAGACAAGAACTTGCTATATTCTCCAGCAGTTTTACATGGTGATTTATTACAGCTGAGGTTCACATTTGCCCCCCCCCCCCACCAAATATGAACATGAAAACTGCAAGGCACATTAATGAACATTTAATAAACAAAATTTTGTTCTACAAACTAAAGCAGATGCATACAATATGGGCCTTTTCACACTTAACTTCCCTGGGACACCATCCCAGAGACATTAAGATCAGTAATGAAGACCAGCGTTCACACTGCAAACATTGGCCCTGTCCTACAGTTACCAGCACTTAGCTAAGAGCTGTGAAAGTAAGAGAACTAGTGACTGCCTTCCAACAACAACAGCCATACATGGTGGGTTATTGCTACGGTGATGGGGAAACGTGGTGTACATCCGCTGCCTTGCCCCCCTTTTCATGGAAGTAGTGGAAAGGGTGCATGCAGGTGTTTACTAGGAGTGTGGTAGATGCTCCTAGTATAATTGTGGAGCTCATTTAACTGCACCACCTCACCCACACACACACTGTGGCTGGAAGAAGTCCATAGACTGCACTAGGGCTGCATCCAGACTTGTTTATACTGCACAGTTTATAATGCGCAGTTGCAATTGGGGCATCACATGGCCTGTTATCCAATCACTACTGTGCACTTACCTTAATGCTGATTTAACAACATTCGCTGTGCAGTATAAAGAGGATTTGAATTTTCCCACCAGTCCAAGCTGAACGTTGAGAAGAGATGAACAAGAGCAGGAAGGGCAGCTCAAATATGATTGGCTGCCTCATCCCACAAGACAGGACACACTAACTCAGCTCTCACAGCTTCTGAAGAGGAAGCTACAGAGCTGCTTTTTAGCTGGGACAGCTTTCCCCTTTAACTGTGGATTTATGCAGCAAGTCTGGAGGCAGCCTAAGTGTGGAGCACTTTTTAGTGCTCCACAGCTATCCAACTGGGGGACGATCCAGCACACACTGAGTCACTTCTTGAACGGAAGCAGATTCATGCAGTGTGTATGCTCCACGTGGAAGCATGACCAGACCGGCCTTTTTGATATACCTGATTGCTCTACAGGTCAGTTTAAATGGAAATGGGCAGTTCACAGTTTGAGAAACTTTGCCGTTGCATCTCTTTCTTTCCGGACACTGAAAATCCAATTTTAGATAGCAGCTGTCTGTACATGTATATCTGTAGCATGGTTTTGCCTGAGTTTTAGCAATCCCAGGCCTGGGAATCTGGTTCCCATTGTCTTAGCAAGATCCCTCCTTTCCATTCCAGTGATCTTTCAGGATTCAATTCCCAGAGTGTTGCACAGAGATTAACATGCTTTGTACAGTCTCCAAAAGCAAACAGTGACTTACATTCTGAGCTTATCTGAGAATCAAAGAGCCACGCGACCTGCTGTTCACATTTTCCTCTCTTGGCCCATATTAAATGATTACTTCTAGTCTTCATAGGAACTCCTGGAAGCTTTACATTAGATTACAGATGATATATAAATTGCTAGGGTTTTTTTTTGCGGGGGGAGAGGGAGGAGATGGAGATTGAGGGATGGGGAGAAGGGAGGATTAATGCCTATCTAAGAATATGATTGAGATAAAAGCGGTTCGCCAACTGCTTATTAATATTAAGGCTTTGCGTATTTACGTACAGCCTCCGGTAAGCCTCAGATTTCTTGTTTTGAAACCTAGCCAGCAGTTAGTTATTTATTTTGCCTTTACAAAATACATGCACTACTTGTGCAGATCCCAAGAAAACACTAACAAAGAAGCATGGGTGTTTTATCTGATCTCCAGCCCAGATATTATAGAAGTAATATTTCTTCTATTTGTGTACAGAAAACAATTCATATCACTCTTTCCCTTCTCTTTACTATGGTATAAGCAAATCCCCTTTGGCACCACAAGCAACCAAGCTGAGCTGATGTTCCTAAACATATCCATGTATGCTTTAAATCCAAAGTCACTATTATCCCAGTATCAATGGCAGAATCGACATCTAATTACTGCATGTAAACATACGCCATTTATTTTCTCAGTAGGAAATGTGAGGGCAAGTCTGTTCAGTGGTGAAGTTGTTCAGACTCTGCCTAAAGGCAGCCAATATTCCACCCTGGTCAGCTGTGCTGGAGAAAATTCTAATCCTGAGAAACCTGCTTGCTCAATGTAAAATCAAAGACTCACAGAACATAGGGCCTTCGCGCACTTGATCTGATGGGACAATCCAACTGTGCTCCCACACACAGCATACACACTGCATGGAGACACTTCTATCCCAGAAATGTCTCTGTGCATGCTGAGCATAGGGATGTGGAAGAATATTCAAAACATTCAAAATTTGATTGAATTCATTCAAATCCGGACATTTGAATTTGAATAGAATGTCTATACATTCAAATTTAACCTTCAAATGAATTTTTAAATCTTTCAAATCATTCATATGAATTATTCAGACATTTATATGTGTATGGATACGTACGCATTACCTATGTATCCGTACACATCTTATTTGTATCTGTACACATTTGTACGGATATGTACGGGATGAAAACGGGATGCATATGGAATAAAAACGGGATGTGTATGTATGTGTACAGACACATACAAATGTTGTATCAAATATGAATTGAATATTCATACAAATAGGGTTCAAATTTGAATACATTCATTTTTTCTCTATTCATACAAATTCGGACATTTGAATATTCGATTCAAATTGAAATGAAAGTTGAAAATTGCATTCGCGCGCACCCCTAGCTGAGCATCCCCTGGGCAGGTAGCTGTGGAGCACTAAAATATGCTTCTCAGCTGGACTAACCATGTGGTTAGCACAGCCCCGCATGCTCCATCTGCATCTCTTTCAGGCAAATGGAGCATGGGACAAGGCAGCACAGCCACAGTTGCGGGTCTCATTGCTCAGTCACTGTGGCAATAATGGTGTGCATGCCCATTCCCTTGGCAGGGTAATCACAGTGATTGCACTTATCTGGCACTCGGGGAAGTGCTAGGTAAATTTTTGATATATCAGGCCTTGCAAAGTATGGATGCCCGATGCATCCAAGATATGTAACAGCCTTCACATCTGGTAAAGGGTTCAAAAAGGCCCATAGACTTAGAAGGACTCTTAAGGACATCTAAGCCCTTTATATTCTGGATTATATCCCAGAATAGGCACCAGGCATCCACCTCAAGTTCTGCCTGAGGTCTACTATAGTCTGCACTAGCATGTTGATGGCAAGGCCCTGTTCCAGGATATAAGATCTTTTTTTGCACTTTGAGATTTGGTGTAGCCTGGGGCACTCTGTCTTGGGGTGTCTGCACAGCACAGAGTCACTTCCATCTTGCAGTGCCTCTGAGCATTCCTCATCATAGATAGCTATGGGGAAACCCAATGCATTGCCTTCTTATCCTGGAATGATGCTGGAAATGCCATAACAATGTGTGGCATTCCTAATATAGTCCTGGAAAGAATAGGGGGTTTAGCCTGAGTCTGGAGGTACCCTTTGTTTCCAGTTTCATCCCATCGATCTTAGTCCTGTCCCCACAGGAACAGATATAATAAAGTTATTGGCATTGGCCTGTCTTGAAAGGGAATGGGAAGAATCTGGGAATGAAGCTATGGATGTTCTGAGTTGTTTGGGCATCAATATCCCTGTTGGTGTCACCAGTGTGATCCAAAGGAGTGCCAGCACGACATTTGATATTGGAATGCCTGTAGAAGCAATCAGAATGATAACCTCTGGTCCATTTAACTTCTTTAATCTGTGACTTTAAGTTGTAACCTTAGTTGTGACCACACAACACTAGAACCAGGGGGCACTCTATGAAGCTGATGGGTAGGAGAATCAGATCAGACAAAGGGAGGTATTTCTTCACCCAGAAGGTCATCGATATATGGATTTTGTTGCCAGAAGAGGTGGTAACAGCTACCAGTCTAGATGGCTTTAAGGAAGGGTTAGACAAATTTATGGATGACAGATGTAACAATGGCTAATAGAATGGGTGCCTAAGTACATCTTGCAGGCTGGGTGGTCAAACGGGATGCCTCTAAAGCCATTTGCTGGGATTCGAGAGCAGGAGAAGGACTGTCCTTGTCTCTGCTTGAGATGCCCATACCCAACTGGTGGGCCACTGTGTGAGATGTGGTGCTGGACTAGATGGGCTGTAGCCTGATGCAGCAGGGCACCTCTTATGTTCTTATGGAAGGATTCCACTCTGGATTTTTTATGGTGCATCTGCAATTATGGGACAGAATATGGCTGCCACTATAGGGAATCTCTTCAGGACAAGGGGAACAGCATCCAGACAGGGCATTTACACAACCCCTGTCCCTTAAACCACCATGAGTATAGGGCAGGGCATGCTAATATCAGAGCAGGGATTTCCCACCCTGAAGTAGCCTTGTCTCACTGATCTGACCTGATCATTAAGCTGCTGCAAACCAAACTGATGAAGCTGCATGCATCTACATGGTGTGGCTGGTTGTCATGGCAGGCCAGAAAACTCGCTGCACTATGCAGGTCAAGGAACCCTCTCAGGCTGATTTGAGGGAGTATCTATATAACGCCCCCTGCCCCCTGCCCCCCCCTCCAGAATAGCAGGAGTGACTCCAAGGGAAAAAAATAAAGATAAACTGGTTTGTCATCCATGACTGCAGTGTTCCATTGTCACTGAGATTTTTTATCATCATCAGTCCCTATCTCCAAGAAGGCAAATCTCTTAGTGGCAAAACATTAAACTTTGTATGCAGAAACCCCCAGGTTCAGCAGCTCCTAGGAAAGAAGGCAATGATAATCAACTTCTCTATTCTTGTTTTGAAAACTGCAAGCATATGTCCATGAAGCCACCAGAACGCATGCTTGCCTTTACCTTTATTCCCACTGCACTGATTTTAAAAGTTGCTTTTTCAAATGTCTGAATAGGCATTGCAAAGGCTTAGACCCCAATCAGACCTGGGCTGCAGTCACAGTTAAAGTTTAATCCAGCTTCTGTCCACTTTCAGAGTGAGGGAACCTATCAGCACAGTGACAAGATGTTCTCTTTTTAATAAGTCAGAAAATTCACCTTTGGGATAGAAAAGGTGGAAAGAAAATTACTGGTCACTTTGCTGATGTGTACTCTCGCTCTGAAGGTGGACTGAAGCTGGATTAAACCTTAGGTGTGACCACAGCCTTACTCATGCATTGCATGATGTTGGAGTTTTCAGCCTTGGTGGAAAGCAATCACAGACCAATTTATGCATGGAGTTTAGTTCTACTTCCAGGTGTTTGGGTGTCTCTTGCCCTAACTAGGTGACGTTTTTCGTTTGCCAGTTTGGTCATATGGAAAAGAAGGCCTTTGGCTTGAGTGTGGCCATCTCCAAAATGCAAGAGAGAGGCTGAGTCTGAACACAGCATTATTTAATGCCAGCCTAACTTTAGTTGATCCCCTGTTCTTACTCAAGACATTTTCTAGCATAAATCATGGCATGGAGTGTGAAAAGAAGAAGAAAACACCATGGCAGGGGAGGGGTGGGGGAGACACTGAATTATGATTATTATAATAACAAGCCTTGGCAATATACTATATGCTGCTAAGGTTGTTAATTTTTCCTTTTCTGAGGCAGAACTGAAAATGACTCTCCAGGCTCAGTAAACAAATATCTGCTTAGCATGCAGCGTAGAACAGGTTGTACTCACTTCAGATTCCCTTTTTTCTACATCAAAAAGCGACAGAGGCAGAAAATAAGAGAAACAGACCCCAAAAGTGGAAAGGGCAGGAAAGAGGGGAAATATTCCCATTCTCCCTGAGCTTATTGTGCCTTTCCTTTGTGATGAGCATGGTCAAAAGATCGCGCTGTGAATTGTAGGAGAGATGCAGAGGGAGAGAGGGAAGATCAAAGGGGAGAAGATACAGTTGGTCAGAAATGCACAGCACTGGGGTGGGTAAGAATACAGCCCGGGATAAACAAAGGTTTAACTGCAGGTGTGTTTTTTTACGTCTGGGGGGAGTTATTGACAGAGGGCCTTTCTGCCTTTTACTCTTGTCCAGGTGGTGTTCCTCTTCTGGCCCTCTTGTGTCTCTGTGTTGGTGCAGACTAGGGGAGCCCTGCAATAACTGGTATGCTCTCTTATGCAAGAGGGGGTGCAATCTGGATTGGCAGACCCAAAATGGGCTCCCGTTCCAGTTTGAAAAAGGATCACCAGTAGACACTGTGCAGAAGAAGAAGAAGAGTTGACTTTTCTACCCAGCCTTTCTCACCCATTTAAGGGGACTCAAAGCAACTGACAAACCTCCTGTTCTTCTCCCCACAACAGAACACCCTGTAAGGTAGGTGGGGCTGTGAGAGCTCAGAAGAGAGCTGAGACTAGCCCAAGGTCACCCAGCTGGCTTCGTGGAGAAGTGCAGAATCAAACCCGGCAGTGAAAGCAACCAACCTGTTTTAAGAAAGGATTAGACAAATTCATAGAAGACAGGATTATCAGTGGCTGTCTCTAGGTTGGAGAGACCAGCAAGATGCCTACAAAGACCGTTTGCAAGGATATGAGAGCCGGTGAATGTTTTGCCATTGTCTTCTGCTTGAGAAAGCCCAGAAGCAATTGGTGGGCCACTGTATGTGTCAAGATGCTGGACTATGTGGGCTGTGGCCTGATTCAGCTGGGCTCCTCTTATGTTCTTATGAAATTACTTTGGGTATACATGCATACATGCATACATGCATACATGCATACATGCATACATGCATGCATACATACATACATACATACATACATACATACATACATACATACATACATACATACATACATACATACATACATACATACATACATACATACATATTGCCAAGGAAAATGTCTATCCTTATTACTAAGTCACATGGCGCTGTAACCCTAGTGGCAGATTAACAACTCAGTTTAGCCTGGAAGAGCAATTTTTGCAGCTGTACAACTGTCAAAGAATAGATTCCGTTCCCTAGGAGAAGGCTATAATTGCCACATTTTTCTCTGGAGTCTGGAAAATTTTGATCAACATCTGGTAGCACACAGGTGCAGTCATGACACCTGTCAATTGTAAGGTCGATAACTCCAAGGGAGAGCTACTTTCCTTGCTTGTTGAAGGTCATTCACATGCCTCTAGGGGAGTTCTGGACTCATAGGATGATGGTCTTGCATATGCAAAGGCACGATGACAACCTTAGGAGCCTCTTCTGGTACAGGGAAGCGTGATCAACATTTGTCAGAAATGCAAATAGCATAGATGTCTCCTTCTTCCATATTTTCCAAATGTCCTCTAACAGCATTAAGTTGATTGATACAGTTTATAGATTCCTACTGTGCCTGCAACTTTCTGCATACTCCCCAGGAATCCAACACCTTTAAAATCAATAAGGCTTAAAGGCCAGCATATGCATAATAGTCAATGAAACGTGGACGCTACTTTGAGCTCTCCACATGGCAGCAGCTATCAGATGGCCCGTTGTCCATGTGCCATAGCGCACCATGTGCCTGTGACAGGTTTTCCCCCATCTCATCCAAGTCGGATTGATTTTTCACTTTTACAAGGTTTGGGGTAGTGAGATTCGGCTGGAGCCAGAATGGAAGTAAGAACTGGCACTTGGCAATGGTAGGACCATTGCTGCAGCCTAGTATGCTAATAGTTAGGATATTCATTAAACTGGGGAGACGGGAAAGTGGCTGTGCCAGTCCCATCTGCAACGGCTCCAGATTGCATTCGACATGGATTGAGAGCGGATTCAGGTCGGATTTGATGCTTTCAGAGTGGATGTGTTACAGAATACGTATATCAGATACATATGCGGTCATGTTGCATACGTATGTGGTCGTATCGGATATTCGTACAAATTTGAACGAATACATTCGTATCTAATAGAATCCTACCACATTTGAAGGGGCATCTATTTGAATGAATATGGATTTCCTAACATTTGATTCATTACAAACCCTATTCATGCACATCCCTATTACCTTACCTTACTGCAATTACATTAGTGCCCCAGCCCAGCAGCCGTGGGCCAGGCTGAAGCAGTTCCAGCTGATGAATCACTCCAACTGTCCAAGAAGGTTCTACATTTGGAAGACTTCCCCACCACCACCACTGGTTCTGAAGATTGCATAATCTGCGGAGCCAGCTTCTGGGTTATCCAGTGGCTAGGAACTCACACTTACCTTTGGCATGAGTCGGCAAGGGATTCAGAGTCCTCCCCTCTGCATACTGTTGTGGTTTATGGGAAGGCCACACTCCTTGCTAAGCTTGCTGCTTGAAAGCAGTGTAGCCCAATTGAGATGGCCAAAATGGCTGTCTAGATCAGGATATTGGTAAGTCTTCTTGTTGTCTAGCAAGTGCTAAACTGGCCCAGGACTATGCTGCTACCAAATGGGTACCTGGAAGCTAACTCCCAAGGTTGTGTGATCTTTGGAGCCAGGGCAGGGACTGTTCTAGAACAGTCATCCAACTGCAGAAGGCTCCTTCAAGGATAGTAGAATGATCTGGCAGCTGCAACTGCTCCAGCTTGGTCCAGTCCTACTGGACTGGGTCAGCAAGGTAAGTGCAGAAATGATCTAAGGTTCCTAGACTTGGAGGCCCCCAGGGACCCATTTCAGTGGTACAATTTTGTGTATTGCTATAATGGGTCCCCTAGTGAAACCAACCAACAGAAGCGGCCACTCTTCCATATATGTTCTGAACAGGTTAGCACCCACATTCAAGCAGTTAGGCTGGATTGCAGATCCCATTACAGTAGATCTGGATCAAGAACCTCTCTATCTGGATTTAGCTATGTCCAAAGGATCTAGCCTAATGGGGATGGGACCCCCACAATCCCGATTAACATGTGGATGCAGAGGCCCTGGATCTGGATCAGAGGTCCTCTGATCTGGATCAACACTTGTGCAGAAAAGGTGCTGGTGCTAGATGTCTCTAATCTAACAAAACCACCACCTCTCATGTAATACCGGGCTGTTCACACAGGTAAAAAAAATTACTCATTTTATTTAATAGTTTTGTTTCCTTCAGAATTCCTAGTGATGACCCAAGAGATTCTCCCAAGAAACTTTAGATAAAACTGAAATAGTTGAAGAAGAAGAAGAAGAAGAAGAAGAAGAAGAAGAAGAAGAAGAAGAAGAAGAAGAAGAAGTCAATGTGGACTATTTTTAAGTCATGCCTGTTAACCTGAATGCTCAAAAAGCTTCTATGGTTATTTTGCCAGAACAGAAACCTTCAAATTCATCTGTAGCTGACCTAGAAGCAACTAATTTATTTTAAAGATATAAATAAAGGAAGGAATCCTGGGGCTGAAATTATCATAGCTGTATGTGTCCCTGAAGCCTGGGCTCCCATTAATCTTTTCCAATCTAGTGCTCCAAGTATTGGAGGCTGGCTGGATTTTGCTCTGACATAGTATTGCTCCAGGTCATTATAGAAAACTCAAATACATCCAGCTGTGATTTTTTTTTTCAGAGCACCAGATGCAAAAGCCCAAGTGACCGATCTACTATGTGGAACTGATCCTGAATCCACACATTCAAAAAAGAGTGTTAAGAAGTGATAGCATCCACACACTGTTCCCGTCCCACTTCTGATACATAATCCAAAGTAATTTCCTAGTATTTAATTTTGATTAGGGGTGGGACGTGAATCACTGTCCACACACTACCACCTCTAAGTTACTATGGAGTAGGGGTGTGCATGAATGCAATTTTCGGCATTCAATTCAATTTGAATTGCATATCCAAAGATTTGAATTGATTCAAATGGTTAAAATTTGAATTTGTTCAATTTGAATCAAATACATGTGTATCTATTTGTGCAAATATTCCATTTGTATTTGAAGGCACAAATGTTCACAACATTTGTACGTGTCCATATATATCCTGTTTTTATCCTGTATGCGTCCCATTTTTGCCCCATATGGGCACGTAGAAATGCCTACAGATACAAATAAGATGCGAACGGATATGTATGTAATGTGTACGTATCCGTACACATACAAATGCCCAAATAATTCGTATGGAAGATTTCAAAGATTCGAAATTCATTCGAATGTTTAAATTTGAATGTAGAGACACTCAATTCAAATTCGAATGTCCAAATTCGATCAAATTTCAAATGTTTTGAATATTCATGCACATCCCTACTATTAAGCTACTTTTTAAAAAAAAACCTGTGTGTGGATGCAACCTGCTTTTTTCCTTTCATTGTGGTCAATTATTTGGTCACATTTTTGTAGGAACGGGCAAAGATGCTTAGGATGGATGGAGGAAGCCCTGACATTTTTCCAGGGTTCTAATATTCCCAAGACTGTAGATGCTGAATCTCGAAGCCCCAGTACTAAATTTATCAGTATCAGTTCAGGTCAGTTGTAATCACAGCCCTTCCCCATTAAGAAACAAATAAGTGTTTTGAAGTTGATTATAAGAGCAATCAGTGGCTCAGTTAAGCTGGTTTTGATGAGACCAAGAAGTGGATGATAGTGCTCCAATTTACTTGGGGGGGAAAATTGGCCTAGATTTGTGCAAAACTATGGAGATCATAATTCATGAGTGGGCCTGCTAATCTCAGCAATTTGTGCAGCACAAAGGCCGCCCCTACAGAGCCATTTCAGGCAGTCATTACCACAAGATCAACCCCATCAGGACTGTGCATTCGCGTCTCTAAGAAAACCATTTTCACAATCAAACACTCCAGCGGTGACAATAAGTAATGTGGGCTTGGAACAACATCAGCCCCCCCCCCTCAAAAAAAAAATCAACTCGTTGCTTTTCTGCACAAAACAGTAATATCTTGCTATATATTTTTGTACAGCTTCAGTCAGATTTCAGCTGCAGGGCTGCCCTTTGGCCTACCTGCCCTGGTTTTGTGCAATTTCTCATGAGCATAGTCAGTTCCATAACCCTAAGGCAAAGGAAATGCATCACTAATAAGGATGCACATGAATGGCTTTTTTGCATTTGATTCTTACAAATCAAATGTAAGAAAATTCATATTTGCTCAAATAGATCCACTTTGAAAGTTTTAGGACTCTATTCGATATGAATGTATTTGTAGGCATTTGTGTGAATATCTGATACAAATGTATCCAATATGTATCCCGTAACATATCCACTCTGAAAGTGTCAAATCTGCCCTGAATCCACTTTGAATCCACTCTGGATCCATTGCAGATGTGACTTGTGCAGCTGCTTCCTCACTTATGGAGCCTACCACATTTTGGGTGGGTCTCCACTTACTTAGCAAGCGTGCAATCACCCCCCAAAAAGATGCCTCCTGTGTCTCCCCTTCCAAGTCAAAAGGCATGTTTTCAGTGTAGGATAGAAGCACCTCTTTCCAGAATGCAAAATCACACTCTGTAACAATGGTGCATCAGTCAGTAGCACAAGTGAAAAGGATCTGGGTGTACTGGTTGATCACAGGATGAACATGAGTCAGCAATGTGATGAAGCTGCAAAATGGTAAATGCCATCCTAGGTGGCATCAAGAGGAGTATATTTATTTATTTATTTTATTTATTTCTATTTCTATCCCGCCCCATACCC